>CM069905.1:10694507-10867007 GCA_036172215.1 Camellia granthamiana
ATAGGTACCTTCATTTGACTTAGAGCTCATTTGGTAACAGTATAAATAAACTATTTATTGACTTATTTGGGTCACATTAATTTTTTATTTTTATATATCTTTTTTGTAATAAGTAAAAAAGTCAACTTATAAATCACACTCAAAACAACCCTTAAATTAGTGTAAAAAAAAAAAAACCACCTTTAGATACCAAGATAATTGAAATTCATGACATTAGAGGAATATGTTTTTGGGTAAACTACCAATAGGTCCTACTTTGGAGACTTATTACCCAATAGGTAAGTCCTATTTGATAAATTTATTAAGTGATAAAGATAAATTTATCAGTCTTTTTTTTTTATGAAAAAATTTGTAGTGATAAATTTATCAGTCTCTTTATTTTTATGAATAAATTTATAGTGATAAATTTATCAATCTCTTATTTTTATAGTGTTAAATTTATTAGTTAGGACCTGTAGGTAAATAAGTCTAGTGAATAGGACCTACACGTAAGTACCCCTATGTTTTTTTGGTCCGCACTTTTACAAGTAATGTTTAGAACACAGAAACTAAACGCAGACTAAGATATAAATAGGTCACAAAGTTTGTATCTCATTTTATATTTGATTATGTGCGTTAAAACCATATATATATATATATGACCCTTCCACGAGAACCTTGTATTAAACTTGTTCTTCTGTTCAAATTTAGCATCTTAAGTATATTCAATTTCTTTTTACAATTACAAATGAAATGAACTATTCATAAAAAAATTTGGGATTGGTTTGCCAAATAAAAGGGTCAACTTATATTCGGTCATCTAATAAAAGATCCAAGAGAGTAGATTTGGCTCGTTTGTTATATTATTTACATGGTTGACATCAGAATTGGCTAACCTGAAAAAGACTGAATCACATCTATTATTCATCTAACTATTACATTATATACAACTCACAAATCTGTAACTAATCATCTAACAAACTAACGAATCTAACTAACGAATCTTTCAACAAACTAACTGCATACAATACAAGGGAACTGATAAGATGTTACACAGCTCATGGCTTGTGATACACTTGCATACAAGTCTGCATTTGGTCAAGCTTTGTGGACTGCTGCTCTTGCACTCATTTTGCACTGTGTGCTCTATTACAGTCTAATTGATCTGCTATAGTAGCTGACATGGGTAGGCCCATAAAGGCCATAACCCACTATGAACAACCCAAGCCTACCACTTAGGGCGCAATACATAACCCAACTGATAAGGCCCAGCACAGCTGAAAGTCAACATGACTTGAAGGACCAATGATATTCAGACACATGGCAGGTTAAGGGCAAGCCACATCAGCAGACAAAGATCTGCAAAGTTATTGCCACTGCACATTGCCATTAATGTAGCCCCTCACAGCATTTATTACAACAACAACTCTCCGTTGGGACAGCACGCCCTCACCTTGAACAAGGTAAGCTAGTACATAGACTTTTGGCCAAGGTGACAGGTCGGAAGGGACAACGAAATGATTATCAAAGGATATAAACAGACGTTGAAGACAAGAAGAAGGTTAAGCTTTTCTATCTCTAATTCATATCCCTACATCCCACTTCCTCTTCTTTTAACTTGCTCGTCGGAGGGTTCGCTGGGGGACTCCCGTTCCCCGTTGAACTCGTGTGCAGGTTTGTTGGTGGGCTTGACTATTCAGATACCGGTTGGAGAAGCGTGGACCAGTTCGACCCATTCCATCTGGAACCCGTTATATCATAACTGTATCATCAGTTGGCACCGTCTGTGGGAAAACTTTGCTCCGCGCGCCAGTTGTACTCATTGTCGCCGGATACCCTGTTCCAATAACCCTTTCCTGCTACCCATCAAAGTGTATGGTCACGATTAGATCCATGGCTTTTCACCAAAATGCTGCTGACCACCAAGCCGACCCCCCAATCCAAACAACCCCCCACAATATTTCATCGAGCTTACCAACAGCATTCACCGCATGGCCGAGCAAAACCAAGCCCTGATAAATGCTCTACTCCAAAGAAACCTTCTTATGCCTCCTCCACCACCTCCCGATATTCCGCCCAACCAAGAACGAGCCCCGAGCCATACTATCCCGCATCCCTATCTACCCAACTTGGAAGGCTTGCAACCTCCTCCTCCTAATATAAATCCACCACCACGACCCCCGTATCCATCGGTCCTAGCACCAATCCCTGAAGGGGAAGCCAGTAGCGTCCAGCCCCCGCTGCCTTCTCGGTGGTGATAACATCCCTCTCTGGGATGCAGAACCCCGAGCCATGAAGCTCCAACTCTAAGGGGTCATGCAAAACATCCAGCATAAACCTTCTACCACAGCAAATTCACCATTTGTTGCCTCCATCCGGGACAAACCTCTACTCCCCAAGTTCAAAATGCCCACCATTGACTCTTTTGACGGTACGACGGACCCAATCGACCATTTGGAGAGCTACAAAACCCTAATGATCCTCCATGCATTCCCTGACGAGATCATGTATCGAGCTTTTCCCGTGACACTGAAGGGGTCAGCTCGGCTGTGGTTTAGCCAGTTACCAGCAGACTTCGTTTCCACTTTCCAGCATTTCAGTGACTCTTTCCTCAGTCATTTTACTGGAGCCAGCGCCAACGTCGTTCGGCAACCCAACTCTTCAATATCCGCCAGACCGAGGGGGAGTCCCTGCGCAATTTCGTTACCCGCTTCAACACCGAAGCCTTGCAGGTGGCGAAAAACGATGATAAGGTCATCCTTACAGCTTTCATGGCCGGACTACGATCGTCTGATTTCCTCTTTTCCCTCACTAAAAACCCTCCCACCTCCATGGCAACCCTACTCTCCAAAGCCCAAAAATACATAAACGCAGAAGATTCCCTAGCCACTCGCCAAGACCCTACAGCAAAAAACCCGACCCCCCGAGAAAAGCGAAAAGATTCAGAAACCAGAAACACCCAGTACAAATAACCAAACACCCCACTATACTGACCGACCCCTCAAAGCTGACCGGATGGCACCAGCCCAACCGCCCGGTCGGTTTGAACGGTATACGCCCCTCAATTCCCCCATGGAACAAGTCCTCAATCAGATCCAGTGGACTACCCCCTCAAATGGCCCCAACCATCACGAACCCCTTCCAATCGAAAAGACCAGTCCAAATATTGCCGCTTCCACCAGGACCACGGCCATAATACCGACGAGTGTGTCAACCTCAAAGATCAGGTCGAGACCTTAATACGTCAGGGACGTCTCAGCCGGTTCACAGTCACCCGTCCTCAGCAGAGGTAAAGAACTGAGCCCCTCAGAAACAACCGCCGCCGCACCCCTCCCCGACAGCCAGCCCAACCCAACCAAGGCCATGATCGCCCTCCACAGCAGCCTCGGCCGCAAGACAATCCCCCCCCACCTGTTGGCGAAATCAGAGTTATTTCGGGCAGCCTTGCTTGTGGGGGACCATCCCGCTCGGCTCAGAAAGCAGAACTCAGAAAGATAAGGCAGGGCTCAGACAAAGCAGTTGGCACGGTGGACCGACCCTCCAAACAACCCAAGCAGTGGACCGAGCCTATCACCTTCACGGACGCTGACTGCGCAGGCATCCGTTACCCTCATGATGACCCTCTCGTCATTTCTGCCCTCCTCTCAAACTACACGGTTAGACGAGTTCTCATTGACAACAGCAGTTCTTCAGACATCATCTTCCTCAACTGTTTTCGCCAGCTCAAGATTGGGGAGGAAAGTCTGTCTCCTCTCCAAACCCCTTTGGTCGGTTTCACTGGTGACCCGGGTGACCTCCATCGGCTCCATCGATCTTCCTATCACAATCGGCGAGTACCCGCGGTAGACCACAAAGTTGCTCACCTTCCTTGTTGTCAACTGCCCCTCCGCCTACAACATCATCCTCAGCCGCACCGCCCTAAATGCTTTTCAAGCTATCACATCAACTTACCACCTTGCCATTAAGTTCCCCACCGATCTGGGGGTCGGGACAATGAGGGGAGAACAGACAGTTGCCAGGGAATGTTATGTTGCCTTATTCAAAGAAGTCAAGCTGAAGGAGGCAATGATCATTGAAGGGCTTGACGTTCGAGATGAGGACGAGCTGGTCAGAGGGGAGCCTGTGGAGGAGCTCATCGAGGTTCCCATCGACCCCGCCAACCCGACGAAAACTGCCAAAATCGGTAGCCAACTATCCCCCCAAGCAAAGGCCGACCTCACTGCCCTCCTGATCGAGCACAACGATATATTTGCCTGGACCCACTCAGACATGCTGGGTATTGACCCCTCATTCATAACCCACCGCCTCAGCGTTGAACCCCATTTCCGACCTTACCGCCAGAAGCAGTGCATTTTTCATCCGGAGCGCAACACTCTCATTGCCGCAGAGGTCGACAAGCTCCTTGAGGTACAATTCATCAAAAACGTGGACTATCCTAGATGGTTGTCAAACGTCGTCTTGGTCCGTAAGAATAATGGTAAATGGCGACTTTGTGTCGACTACTCCGACCTCAACCGAGCTTGCCCCAAAGACAGCTATCCTCTCCCCCGCAGAGATCTGCTGGTTGACGCCACGGCTGGTCATCAAATGCTCAACTTCATGGATGCCTTCTTTGGGTACAACCAAATTCTGATGCACCTATCTGATCGTGAACACACCTCCTTCATTACTGACCGAGGTACCTATCATTACCGTGTGATGCCGTTTGGACTGAAAAATGCTGGGGCCACCTACCAACAGTTGGTCAATGCTGTCTTCCATCATCAAATAGGTCGGAATATGGAAGTATATGTCGACGACATGCTAGTCAAGAGCAAACTCTTCGCTAATCATTTGACCGACCTGCGAGAGACCTTCGCCACCCTACGAAAGTACCAAATGAAGCTCAACCCGGAGAAGTACGCATTCGGCGTAGGATCTGGGAAGTTTTGGGTTTCATGGTCAGTCAGCGAGGCATTGAAGCCAACCCTGAAAAGATCAAGGCCTTGATTGAAATGCAGTCACCCAGAACGGTTAAGGAGGTTCAAAGACTCATTGGCCGAGTTGCCGCCCTCAACTGCTTCATTTCCCGCGCAACGGATAAGTGCCTCCCCTTCTTCAAAGTTCTTCGGCAAACTTTTGAACAGACGACCGAATCCGAAGAGGTGAAACAGTGCATGGCCAACCCCCCTCCATTCACAGGCAATCACGGGCGAACCCCTCTTCTTCTATTTAGCCGTGTCTAGCACCGCAGTCAGTGCAGCTCTTATCAGGGAAGACGGCCCTGTCCAACGACCGGTCTACTACATCAGTTGGCCTCTCAGGGGAGCAGAGCAGAATTACCCACTATTAGAAAAATTGTCCTTGGCCTTGGTCACCGCCTCCAGACGACTCTGTCCTTACTTCCAAGCCCATTCTGTAGTGGTCCTCACCGACCAACCCTTGAAGAAGGTAATGCAGCAACCAGAACTCTCCGGCAGACTCATGCAGTGGTCAGTGGAACTCAGCCAGTTTAACATCTCCTACCGGCCTCGAACAGCAATTAAGGGACAGGCTGTCACCGATTTCATCCTGGAATTCACTAATCTTACCCCAACCACGACCCCTCAACCCCCACCAACCCCTACCAATCCAGAAGACCCTCACTCTTGGACTCTCAACATCGATGGATCATCCCGCAGGGAAGGCAGTGGGGCTGGTCTCATCCTCACTGCCCCTGAGGATGGTTATTTCAAATGTGCTCTCCGTTTCTTGTTCGAGGGCAGTAACAATAAGGCCGAATATGAGGCATTGATAGCTGGTATCCGTCTAGCCCGGGATATTGGTGTTCACCACATCCGGGTGTTCAGCGACTCCCAGCTCATTGTCGGACAAATTACGGGGGAATTCGATGCCAAGGAGGGCACAATGCGGGCTTACAGGGATATAACATTCCCCCTTGTTTGCCTCTTCAATACCTTCTACATCAAGCACATCCCTTGGGCGAAAAACTCTAAGGTGGATGAGATGGCTCAGTTGGCTTCTACAGACTAGTCCGACCTCAGCCATGGTGTCTGCCTCGACTACCTAGCCCACCCTGCCATTTCCCCCAACCAGCAAGAAGTCCAGTTCCTCCAAAATGAACCCATCCCTTGGGCGGCAGACATCTTCCTGTATCTAACAACAGGGGGACTTCCAGACGACAAACAACAGGCCGCCAAAGTCAGGGCCCGGTGGGCTAATTACACTCTTGTCAGCGGACTCTTGTACAAAAGGGGCTTCTCACGCCCATACCTGAGATGCCTCAATCCTGCTCAGGCGACCTACGTAATGAGAGAAGTCCATGAGGGTATATGTGGCAATCATTCGGGCGACAGGTCCCTAGCCCACAAAATATTTCGCACTGGTTATTTTTGGCCTACTCTTAATCAAGATGCGACCGATTTTGTGCTCAAATGTGACAAGTGCCAATGTTTTGCCAACATCCCCCACGCCCCTCCTACAGAATTGATCACACTCTGCAGTCCCTACCCCTTCGCCAAATGGGGGATCGACTTGGTTGGCCTACTGCCCACTGGCCAAGGCCAAACCAAATTCGTTATTGTCGCCATCGATTACTTCACCAAATAGGTTGAAGCAGAACCCCTTGCCACCATTACCGAACGGAACACAAAAAGCCTCAGCCAGACTAAGAATAAAGAGCTCGGTCAGACCGAGTCACTTAAAGCCTCAGCCAGACTGAGCACAAAAAGCCTAAACCAGACTGACCATGAAGAGCTCGGCCAAACCAAGTCACTTAAAGCCTTAGCCAGACTAAGCACAAAAAGCCTCAACCAAACTGAGCATGAAGAGCTCGGCCAGACTGAGTCACTTAAAGCCTCAGCTAGACTGAGCACAAAAAGGCTCAAGTATACTGACCATGAAGAGCTCGGCCAGACCGAGTCACTTAAAGCCTCAGCCAGACTGAGCACAAAAAGCCTCAGCCAGACTGAGCATGAAGAGCTCGGCGAGACCGAGTCACTTAAAGCCTCAGCCAGACTGAGCACAAAAAGCCTCAGCCAGACTGAGCATGAAGCGCTCGGCCAGACCGAGTCACTTAAAGCCTCAGCCAGACTGAGCACAAAAAGTCTCAGCCAGACTGAGCATGAAGAGCTCGGCCAGACTGAGTCACTTAAAGCCTCAGCTAGACTGAACACAAAAAGCCTCAACCAGACTGAGCATAAAGAGCTCGGCCAAACCGAGTCACTTAAAGCCTCAGCCAGGCTGAGCACGAAAAGCCTCAGCCAGACTGAGCATGAAGAGCTCGGCCAGACTGAGTCACTTAAAGTCTCAGCTAGACTGAGCGCAAAAAGCCTCAGCCAGACTGAGCATGCAGAGCCCCGCCAGACTGAGTTACTTCAAGCCTCAACCAGGCCGAAGCCACCATTGCGTTTCAGATGCGCAAACAAAAGCAGTAGCATGAAAACAAGACTCAAAATTTTATTTATTCATAAACTTGTACATAAGTTTCTTACAGTCATTCAAGAACCAAAAAAAAAAAAAAACACAAAACAAACCCTAAGTGCAGGTTTTGTTCACACCAGTCACTCCTCCTCACTTGACGCAAGGTCTTCTTCTTCAACGCCCTCATCTAAGGGTGTCTGGGCCACGTCGTCTTCATCAATCCTTACACCGCTAAGGTCCAAGTCTGGGAACAGTTCTTTTGCCTTCCGCTTGAACATCTTCCAGCCACTGTCCCAAAACTCAGCCATTTCGTGTTTGTAGAAGTCCGACCGCTGAAAGCTCTCAATAACTTCTGCTTTAGTCCTGCCTCCAGCGGTCGTTCCAGACGGGCCTGCCCCCCCAGACACCTCCCTTGCCAAGTTGCTGGCGATCGCGGCATCGATCGCTATCTGGAAGTCAGCAGACCCCTTGAATTGCTCTACTGCTACAACGCACAGATCAGGGTATGCTGCCCTTTCAGAGGCTGCCTTGGCTTTTTCCTCCTCTAACTCCTTCTGCAATCTTGCCTTCTCCTCCATTGCCTTAGCATGCTTTTCCTCCAGCTCTTTTTGCAGCCCAGCAATCTTCACGTCTGCTTCATCCTTCTCTTTGATCTGCTGGGTGCGCAGTTCTTCATTGTTGATCATAGCCTCTTCAAACCGCTCGGTGGCGACCGTGCAGGTATTCTGAGTATCCCCCAACTTCTTCTGCTCGCCAGCCAATTGGAACTCGAGCGACACTACCTTGCAGCATTCGTCCTCCAGCTCCAACTTGACCACAAGCAGCTCAGCATGGGCTCGAGCGGCAACATTACACTGAACGATCACCAACACTTCCATTTTCTCCGCTTTCTCAGCCTCCTGCTAACCCCTGGCACACGCGCTTCGTGCAGCCTTTTTCCAGCTTGCACTCTCTTTCTTGAAACTTGCAAGTTAGGCTTTAGCCTCCTCCGACTTGACC
Organism: Camellia granthamiana; assembly: GCA_036172215.1. Lineage (NCBI taxonomy): Eukaryota > Viridiplantae > Streptophyta > Magnoliopsida > Ericales > Theaceae > Camellia > Camellia granthamiana. Next base: position 10,702,887 of record CM069905.1, read on the forward strand.
TTCGCAGCCGCCGCCTTTCTCAGCAGAGCCCCTGCTAAGGTGGTTACCTCCATTTGGGCAGAGCACAACCCCCTTAGCAGCTTAGCCTCATTAAACCTGGCCACCGAGCGTACGGCTGCGTTGTCCACAACCCCCACAAGGCGATCTGCAGCCACCCTGGCTGGGCCTTCTTCTCCCTCCAACCGCCCAGACACTGCGCGAGCATGGTAGATAGCGGTCGTCAGTCTGACCCCTTCTCCTTGGGGCGCAGGGCCTCCCTTTGGCTGCTGCTCCATCACTTCCTTAGGGTCAGCTGACCCACTTTCCAATTGCATCTTGGGGTTGAGGGCGCTTATGTGCATTTCTTCCTCTGGGACCCCTTGACTCTTCTCGCCATGCGCCTCTAGGGCAACCACCATTTCTGGGCTCACCCTCACTCCCTTCTCCCCTGCTTCCTCAGCCATAGGGATGTCCTCCCAACCAATCCTCATCTTTTTTGATCCAGGCACATCTGCACCCCCCTTAGAGACACTCCTCATTTTCTTTTTTTTCTTTAGAGCCTCCCCCTCCTTGTTCGCCCTTTCCTTCACTGGATCAACAGGGGGCGGTCGTGGCTCAAAACTGCCCAAGTCCTTCTCCCCTAGCGGCTTGGGGCGCGGTCGGATGCGTTCCCTCGCGATCGGCTTCGAGGCAGGCCCCAATTGGGTCTCCTTGTACTTGTCCGCTCAGGGGAACAACCTCTTCTCCTCCTCCTCCTCTGCCTTCCTTTGCGCCTCTAACTCCTCCCTTGCTGGATCCTCCTCCAACGGTTGCGGGCCCAAGCCTAGGGCAAAACAACTTTGAAGGCAGGACCAACTCGTCCCACCTCAACCCCCTTTCCTCCCTCCATTCCCTCACCCTCTTCACTCAGTCCTCCGCCGCCTTGTCCAATTTGGGCTCGACTGATTTGGTGGGCACCTTCCATGTCGCACGAATTCCCTCCCCACCGTTCATTGTTACAAAAAACTATCTCGGCCTCCATCCCTTCACCAACGATGGAAGGCTCGCCACGAGCCCTCGCCCCGCCACCGCTTGCAAGGTGACCCAGGTCTCCTGCTAACCAGATGCCTTGTAACAAGAGAAGAACTCGTCCACGGACATTGCCGTCCCCCCAGTCGCCTGCAACCAGGCACTCGCGCACGCCATTATTATCTTCCAGGCGTTTGGCATCAGTTGCCTTGGCGCCGCCTCCAACCTGTTCAACACCTCTACCACCACTTGGGGGAGGGGTAGCCTCAAACCCTTTCGCAGCGCCTCCTTGTACAAACTGAACTCGCCCGGTCGCACATCTGATGCCCTCTCCGTGGATTCGGGCAATCTTAGCCCTATCTCCGCCGGAATTTGGTACTTTTTTCTTATTCCCTTGAGCTCCTCCACTGTCAGTACGGATCTGTCTGGCTTGGTGTGCCAATGGTCCGGCTCCACCTGGCTAATTGGTCTTGCGGCCGAGATCATTGTCCTGGGGCGAGCTCGCACAACTTGACTCACTCCTTGCCCCTCCCTACGCTCCATACGATATTGTTCTGCCAAATCCACCGCATCGTCCTCCCCTAACGGATCAACCCTGGCGTCTGCAACTTCTTCCTGGCCATTTCTATGGTGTGTCTACGAATAGCTTCAGATGCAGGTGCAAGGAAATTCAAAAAATGTCGCAAGGGTGTATCACTTGCAACGAAGGCGTCTACACTTGGAATGTTTTGATTTTTCGAAAAAAGGTAGGTAAAACGTATAATACCAAAAGCCCAAGGCTTGCCTGTATTCAAGGGGTCATAATTAATTATCGCCAGTTTGAAAAATTTTCAACCATCCACCAAAATTGTCTTTTCAACACCCATTATGACCTATCGTTTCACTTCTGGCCCAACTCCTAACCTCCCCCACCACGAGATGCTGCCACGTGTACGACCACGATTCACTGCCCCCTTCCCTTACCCTGTCTTTTCCACTTCAAGTCATCACGTGACCCACCGCCTCTCGAGCCCCGCACCCCGCCACCTCACCCTTCGCGATCGGCCCTCCTCATGGTTGGTCCCTCCACTTGGTTACCCTTCGCAGTCGGCCCTCCTCATGGTCGGGCCCTCCACACGGTTACCCTTCGCGGTCGGTCCTCCTCATGGTCGGTCCCTCCACTCGGTTACCCTTCGCGGTCGGCCCTCCTCATGGTCGGTCCCTCCACTCGGTTACCCTTCGCGGTCGGCCCTCCTCAAGGTCGGTCCCCTCACCCGATTACTCTTCGCGGTCGGCCCTCCTCACAGTAGGTCCCTCCACTCGGCCACTTCTGGTTGGTCGTTCCTTTCACTCGACCTTCAACCCCCACATTCCTCATTATTCCCTTCGTTAGACTAAAGCTGCACTTGGGAATGGGGAACTACTGATGTGGGTAGGCCCATAAAGGCCATAACCCACTATGAACAACCCAAGCCTACCACTTAGGGCCCAATACATAACCCAACTGATAAGGCCCAGCACAGCTGAAAGTCAACATGACTTGAAGGACCAATGATATTCTGACACGTGGCAAGTCAAGGGCAAGCCACATCAGCAGACAAAGAAGTGCAAAGTTATTGCCACTGCACATCGCCATTAATGCAGCCCCTCACAGCATTTATTACGACAACACCTCTCCGTCGGGACAGCACGCCCTCACCCTGAACAAGGTAAGCTACAACATAGACTTTTGGCCAAGGTGACGGGTCGGAAGGGACAACGAAATGATTACCAAAGGATATAAGCAGACGTTGAAGACAAGAAGAAGGTTAAGCTTTTCTGTCTCTAATTCATATCCCTACATCCCACTTCCTCTTCTTCTAACTTGCTCGTCGGAGGGTTCGCTGGGGGACTCCCCGTTTCCCGTTGAACTCGTGTGCAGGTTCGTTGGTGGGCTTGACCATTCAGATACCGGTTGGAGAAGCGTGGACCAGTCTGACCCATTCCATCTGGAACCCGTTATATCATAACTGTATCATTAGTAGCTATAGCTTTGGACTGCTTAGACTGCTGTGATAAGTTGAACTGTGTGAAGTCTTCATCAGCCCCCCTCAAGCTGAATGGTGCAGCAGTCACGAGAAGCTCAGATTGCAGATAATGAAACCGAGAAACAAACAATGGTTTAGTAAAGATATCAGCTATCTGCTCAAAGGAAGGAACATGACGAATTTGAAATTTTTTTTGAAGAACTTTTTCGCAAACAAAGTGATAATTTATTTCAATATGTTTGGTCCTTGCATGGAAAACAGGATTAGAAGCAAGGGAAATAGCAGACAGATTGTCACACCAAAGAATAGGAATAGTGGAAGAAGACAAGAACATTTCAGCTAGAAGCATTTGAACCCAATAAGCTTCAGCTGCAGCTTGTGCTAATGACCTGTACTTTGCCTCAGTGGAAGACCTAGCAACAGTGGGTTGTTTCTTGGCTTGCCAAGAAATAAGGTTGGAATCCAGAAAAACACAAAATCCAGAAATAGATCTGCGATCAGATCGATTACCAGCCCAGTCTGCATTAGAGAAGATATGCAAATCAAAAGAACCAGGACTGAAAATAAGGCCATAGTGCAGAGTGCCTTTAAGATACCTGAGGATCTGTTTGACTACTGCAAAATCTGTGACAGTAGGCATATGCATATGTTGACAAGCCATGTTAATAGCAATGGAAAGATCAGGGCGGGTAAGAATAAGATATTGAAGAGCTCCCACAATACTTCTATAGAGAGAAGGGTTATGAAATGGCAAGGAATCATCATCATCAGAAGAAGAAGGTTTGAGAGACAAAGGAAAGGAGTAAGGCTTGCATTCAACAAGACCTACCTTGAGTAAAATATCACAGGCATATTTTTGTTGAGACAAAAACAAACCAGTAGAGGTGTGATGAACAACAATAACGAGAAAGTAATTAACTAGACCAAGATCATTGAGAGCAAAAACTGAATTCATATGAGAGATGGGAGATTGAATATGAGAGGAGGAGTTGCCAGTGATTAAAATGTCATCAACATAGACAAGAAGATAGGTAATGGAGGAAGAAGTTTTCTAAATGAACAAAGAATGATCACATTGACTAGGAACAAAACCTGTAGAGATAGGAAGAAAAGGTTGTATACCAAGCCCTAAGAGCTTGTTTAAGCCCATAGAGAGACTTGTTTAGTTTACAAACAAATGAGGGTTGATTAGGACAAACAAAACCAGGTGGCTGGTGGTTAAAAACATCGTCATCAAGAGTATTATGCAAGAAGGCATTTGAGATGTCTAACTGCCTAATAGACCAGTTAAAGTGAAGAGCTAAACAAAACAAAATTCGGACAGTAGGCTGTTTAGCAACTGGAGAAAAAGTATCATGAAAATCCACACCTTCTTCTTGCAAGTAACCTTTAGCAACCAACTTGGCTTTGTACCTAGCAATGGTACCATCAGAATGTTTCTTAATTCGAAACACCCATTTACAACCAATAACATGTTTGGCAGTAGAAGGTGGAACAAGAGTCCAGGTATGCTGAGTTTGGAGAGCTTGAAATTCAGTTTGCATAGCTGCCAACCAATGAGGAGATTGAAGAGCTTCTTTATAAGAGGTAGGTTCAATGAGAGATGGAGAAAGAGAAGCTGATAAACACAGAGAAGAAGCAGCCTTGGACCTGGTAATCATAGGATGAGTATTCGAGGAAAAAGAAGGAGGATGAGGAAGAATAGGTATTGTTAATTGAATACTAGGATGAACAGCCAAGGAATGATAAGAAGATGAAGAAGAAGTTGAGGGAAAAGAAGACTGTGTAGAGAAGACAAGTAAAGCAGAAGTAGAAGAAAAATCAAAAGAATGAGAGGAAAAAGGAAGGGGAGTAACAGTTGGAGAAGGCCAAAAGAAAGACTGACGAGTAGACAAAGAAGGAGAAAATGAGAAAGAAGGAGAAGCTATAGCAAAGGGAAATTTAGTTTCATCAAAAATTACATGCCTAGAGACATAAACTCTACCAGTAGCAGGATCCAAGCATCTATATCCCTTCATGGAGGAATGAAAACCAATGAAGACACAGGGAAGAGATCGAGGCTCAAGTTTGTGGGTAATATATGGATGAAGCCAAGGATAACAACAACACCCAAACACTCTCAGAAAAGCATAATCAGGTTGGGTACCAAACAAAACCTAAAAATGACTACGACAAGGAGATTGAGACCTAGGCAATCTATTAATGAAGTATGCAGTAGTAGAGACTGCCTCAAACCAGAACTTGAGAGGCAAAGAGGAATGATGCAAGAGAGTCATAGCTGTTTCAACAATATGTCTATGTTTTCTTTCTGCCAATCCATTTTGAGATGGAGTATGAGGGCAAGAGAATTAATGAACAAGACCATTTTCAGTGAATTTTTTTTGAAATTTATGAGTAGAATATTCACCATCACCATCGGATCTGAAAATCTTAAGAGAAGTAGAGAATTGTTTTTCCACAAACACCTTGAACTCCAAAAATTTAATAAAGACCTCACTCTTGTAGTGTAAAAGAAACAACCAAGTAAAGCCACTGAAATCATCAACAAAAAGAACATAATAGCTATATTGAGATTGATCTTGAGTAAAAGGGCCCAAATATCACTATGGATGAGGGCAAGAGGTTGGTTGACAACAGAAGAAGATAAGGTAAAAAGCAAACGATGACTTTTAGCCACACAACAGTGAGAACAAAGTCTATTATTATCCTTATTACAAACAATAGGAATAGACTTAACTATAGTATTGAACTTAGCAATTGATGGATGACCTAATCTCTTGTGCCACAAAGTAGAAGGGATGCTTTGAGAAACATAAGCCTGTGGAGGAGAGGAAAACTGATAAAGACCATTAGAGTGAAAACCTCTAGAAAGCACTGCCTTCGAAGTTTTGTCATGAACAACAAAGGAATTTTTATCAAAAGTGATTGTACAATTATTATCTTGAGTGAGCTGATGAGCAGAAATAAGATTGGAAGAAATTTGCGGAACATTAAGTAAATTGTTCAACTGAAAACGAAAGATAGGAGTAGGAAGAATACCAGCTCCACTATGGTGAATAGGAAGAGAATCTCCATTTCCTACCACAACCTGATCATGATTTTGATAGGGTTGATACAACTGCATAGATTGCAAGTCATTAGTGATGTGAGTGGTAGCAGCTGAATCAAGATACCAAGGAGAAGCTTCAGATGAAAAAAAAAAACCAGGACCTACAGCAGAAAAGGCTCTAGGAGCTGTAGTTGATGGAGAAGAAACACTAGGATAGAGAGAAGGCAAAGAATAGCCTCCTTGAGTCGGGGAACCAGAAACAGAACCATATGAAGGTGGATAAGCTGGTACATAAACTAGATTCATGGCTGGTGTATAAGCTGGATTCATGCGGTTACGACATTCAAGAGCTGTGTGATTGTTTTTGCCACAAATTTGGCAAACAAAACCTGAACCACGACGACCTCTGTAGTTACAAAAATTTGTATAGCGACCTCTGCCACGAGAATTGGAACGATTTCCTCTGTAAGCAGAAAAATTTGGTCGATTAGTGCCTAACTAAAAATGTTGATGTTGTGAACCTTGAGAAGGCTGATATGGCAAAGCTAGGATTTGAGGTGCAGAAGAAGTTCCTTGAATTGCAGAGAAAGCAACATTAGGAGAAGAATGTAGATTGATCTTCTTAATATGAATTGCCTCGGAACACAATAAAGAGGACATTTTTTCGATGGTGACAGCACCAGATCTGGCTCGAATAGCTGTTTTGAATGAGTTATACTCATCAGGAAGACCATTCAAAACAAGAAGAATAAGATCCTCATCATCGATAGGTGTAGTGACCAATGCAATTTGATCCGAAATTTCCTTGAACTGTTGCAGATAGGCCTCCATAGTCTGAGATTTCTTTGAAAGTGATTGAAGTTTGTTCTTGAGTTGATGAATATATGATCGTAATAAAGCAGTAAACCTCTTTTCCAAAGCCAGCCATACTTCATGACTATGCTGCAGATGTAATACGAAAGAAAAAACTGGTGGTGACAAGGTTGCAGTTAAACAGCTCAGAAGATGTGCATTGACAAGCTTCCATTTGTTGAATTCTGGATTGGAGACTGAAATGTTCTGTGCATTTACAGTTGTAGGAAGAGGACAATCAACTGATCCATCAAGATAACCAAAGAATTCTGTAGCTCTAAACAGATTCTGAACTTAACTTTTCCAAATTAGATAATTTGATGAGTCAAGTTTTACTGTGACTAACGAATTGAGATTGGAAAGAAGAAGAGAAAGATTTGGCATTGAAAATAACGCCATTGTTGAATGCTCGTTAGAGCTCTATAGGCTCTGATACCATGAAAAAAGACAGAATCACATCTATTATTCATCTAACTATTACATTATATACAACTCACAAATCTGTAACTAATCATCTAACAAACTAACTAATCTAACTAATTAATCTTTCAACAAACTAACTGCATACAATACAAGGGAACTGATAAGATGTTACACAGCTCATGGCTTGTGATACACCTGCATACAAGTCTGCATTTGGTCAGCTTTCATGGACTGCTGCTCTTGCACTCCTTTTGCACTGTGTGCTCTGTTACAGTCTAATTGATCTGCTATAGTAGCTATAGCTTTGGACTGTGTGATAAGTTGAACTGTGTGAAGTCTTCATCACAACCTATAAAAATGTTGCTTAAGTGCATTTGTAGGGTAAGTTTAACAAGAGTTTTTTTATTTTTTATTTTTATTGTTCTAGTCAAGCCATGACCAGTATGTTCAAACTCTAACTAATAGTCTTTGACTAGACAAGCTTGTGAGTCGATCGACGCCTCTCAAAGACCAACGAAATGCTGAACTTCAAACTTTGGGTCTAGACAAAACTTAAACCTTATTTGGTTGGGTTAATTCATTTAAAATATGAGTTTGGATTAAGTAAAAACTTATCGAGTTACCTGCCTTTTTATGGATCTACCATGAAACACAAATTAATTATGGAAGTTGATGGTGGATATCTCTTACAAAGTGTTAGGTTTTTATTTTTGGTAATCCTGTTTGACAGAACACCTTTCAGTTGTAATTGCATTCGATATTTTATTTCAGTGAGTCTTTGAGTTTTAAATGCGAATCCAACCCGAATTGCACCTTGCAGAGATGTTTCAGAAGTTAATTCTTTCATGTTTGCCACTTCGCTGACTATGTCGGGCGACCATTCTTGTGCTCGAAAGGATATCGCGACATTTCAAAAGTTTTAATCGCCTATAAAAATACTGGAAGTTGTTTTTTTTCCGCTCGAATGGCCATTCTTGCGCTCGAGCGGAGATCATGGATCTATTTTTTTATAAATATGTGTTTCAGTCCAATTTTAGTGTACGGCTTCCAGATCTTCTCCTTGGGTATTAGGGTTTTTATCTGGAGCTTCTTTGCTTGTTTCCTTTGATATCTGTGAGAGTTTAATCATGAATTGAGTGGATTATATCAAAGAATTTGTTTGTTTGTTTTATTTATTTATTCAATACAAAAGAGAGAGAGTTGTTCTTCGGTGAATTCCATGGAATTTGAGCCTGAAACTTTGGTGGATTCCGGAGTGGCTCATTGTCGTGATTCAACATCGGCGTTGTCGATTCAACGTTGGGTAAGACAATTCCGAAGTGAAGACGGGACTGGAAGAGACACATAGGAGTTGGTTCGATTCGGGCATGGATTCGCTAAGTAATTGAGAGTCACTTATGTAATTGCTTTATGTCTTCTTAGTAGATTGTTGTGTGACTTTTGTCCTTGGTTTTTTTATCACAATTGGAGGCATTTTAATTGTGATTTTTTCACGTTAAAATCATTGTATCGATTTGTTTTTGATTATTTGATTGAAATTGCTATTTACTGTTTAAAATTGATATATAATTACAAAATTAATACCTAAGAGATTTCTAGATTTTCCACAAAGAAAGCCGACTTGTAACACTTACATGGTTATGGGACAATACTTGAGTCAAAACGATCATAAGGGGTTGTTCGGGGTGTCCTAAATAAGTGCACTTTTTGTCTTTTTGGACTAAAAAGTTGAGAAAAAAAGTATAGATGTTTGGGTTAACTTTTTGACTTTTTATGGAAAAATGTGTATTAAAAAATTGTATAAAGAAGTGTGTAGGAGAAGATTGGAGAGGTGTGGGCTACAGCCGTACAATCTGCACAAGTGAAATGGGAGTAAGAAATTATTGGTTACTTTTCGGACATTGTACTGGACGGTTTTGTTCGGCTCGTGGGGGTCATCACAGGTCCCATTTTGATAATCTGAACCGTTCAATGTGTAGAACTCGTCGAGTACTATTTGTCTATAAAAAATCACATTGATCGGATATCGATAGCTATCTGATCAGATTTATTTTTTTTCAATCGTTAATTATAACACCATCCATTTGTTGTACATAATTGATTTGATCATGTAGTTATCGATATCCGATCAATGTGATTTTTTACAAACATATAGTACTCGACGAGTTCTACACATTGGATGGTTCAAATTATCAAAAAGGGACCTGTGATAGCCCCCACGAGCCGAATAGCAACCATCTAAAATTACACCCAATCATTTCATTTTTGTCAACAAACGCAGCACAGCAGTTTCACATAGATGATATCAAAGTTGTACTTTTGTTTAGAAAATTGATTTTTTAATTATTTTTTTGGTGAATAATGATAACTTTTTAACTTTTTGAGTAACTTTTTAACTTTTTGTCCTTTTTAAACTACGCCAAATCAGCCATTAATTTGTTAAAGAATTGATTATGGTAGACGAGAATAGAGACAAGCCATGCGTGGCCTTACATCTCTCAAGTGATTAGAGTGTCTGTGTCGTTCTTGTGTTTTCTCATGCATCTTAATTTTCAACCGTCGATGGACATATTATTAGGTAAACTATTATAAGTTTTAATAATTAAATTTAATTTATATCAAGTTATATTAAAAATAAGTCTTAATAAAATTATTGTTAAAAATAATTTTTTATGACTATTTTTTTACGGTCGTTAAAACATAATGATTAGTGATTTTTTATTTATTTATTTATCACAATTTCACAATTTTTATAAATTATTGTTAAAGTTTACAATTAGTGACATTTTCTGTGATAAATTTTTCAAACTGTAGTTGAAAGTTAACAATTAATAATTTTTTTCTGTGACAATTTTTTTAAACTGCCACTAAAACTTATAATTAGTGATATTTTTTAATAGTATATTATGAAAAATGTCATTAATTATCATATGACATATTAGGTAATAAGTCCACCAATTGAGACATACATGTAAGTGCCCTATATTATCATTAGGAAAAATTGTAAATCAGTGAAATTATTTCAAAAAAATTATAAATTTATAAAAATATTATCACTGTAATTACTAAAGTTGATAAGCTTTACTATTGATTTATAATTTTTTGGGAGGTTTTTTCACTGATTTGTAATTTTTCCTTATTATTATATAGTTATTATTCTATTTAGTTTTTAGTTTTCAAAAATAATTTTTTGAATTTTTATTTCGTATTTTTGTATTTTTAATAATTTTTAAAAATATTTTCATCAAATTTTTAAAATTTTTAAATCCACTTAATCTTAATATACTTAAAAAGTAAAAAAATTATACAAATTTTTTTTAAAAATTCATTGAATACAATAAAATATGAAAATGTATTAATTTATTTATTTTTTTTTTTTTTTGTATTTAGTGATTTTTAAAAAAAATCACAAATATTATACTTTTTAAGCATATTTAGATTAGATGTACTTAAAAAATAAAAAAAAATTATGTAAAATATTAATAAATAATTTTAAAAAAAACTAAAAAACAAAAACTCAGGCTGTGTTTGGAAGGGTTTTGCAACTTTAGTTCTACACTTTAATTTGCATATGACGTTTGTTTGCAACTTTCAAAAATTAATTTCACGCTCACTTTAGAAAACTCGGTCAAGGCAGGAAATTTTGGATTAACCGATCGTCCAACCGATTGACCGGAATAATGCAAATTTTATTTATTTATTTATTTTTTTTTTAGCAATTGACACATGTTAATTTTTATATATTCAACAAAAAATATTTTCTGAATTTTTGAAAAAAATTTATGAACTTTAATAGAATTTTGAGTTGTATGTTTAGTTATGAGTTATAAGTTTTTGTATCAAATATCATATGTCACATCAAAAATTTTTCACTCAATTCAAAACTCATTTACCAAATAAATTTTTCACACTCAAATCATAATTATAAAATTCACAAACTCAAAATATAATTCTTATTCTCAAATCATATTTATAAAATTCTACCAAACGCTACCTCAATTTTCTAAAAACAAACAGGGTGATTATAAACCTTTTTTGCACCATGAAAATTGAATATGAGAAAAGCAAGAGACAATAATATGAAAGGGTGGGTTAGTTGGATCTTGGATTGTGCAATGTCAGAAAATTGAGGTCATGTGTGTGATCTCAGCTTACTTAACAAGTAATTATGAAAAATGATAAAATATCAATTAATGATGACAAATACTAACAAGGGTCATGAGATATTTTTTAATATTGATATTTAAGAATATTTTGAAAGAATGATTAAAAATTAATTTTTCAAAATTTTTTTTTGTGAGAAAAGAAATAGGTTAAAAATTAAGAAGTGGCTTTTAACCTACTTCCCAAAATACCCCTTAGTATAAAAAATTGGGAAAATGTTAAAAGAAAAAAGTTTAGTTCAATAACAAGTGTTTTTAAAATTAATAAAAGGTGTTTTTGCTCTTAATTTTGTACTCTCTGTCTTATTTTAAGGCCGTTTGTTATCCAGACTCATTAGTGATTAGAGTTGTTTAGGATAATCTAAATAAATATATTTTTTTACTTTTTACAAAAAGATATAAAATATATTAGATAAGTGATGTGAGTCAAATAATAATTGATGTAATCCAAATAAGATGAAAAGATAAAAAGATGTGCATCACTTTGAAGTTTTCCATTTGTATTGGCAAAGGCTTAAAAAGCAATGTATTGGCTAAAAAATAAAAAATTATTTTGTTAAAAAAATCTTAACTATATTCCAAATTGATTTCCAACCAAAAAATTCAGTTTAACTATAAAAATGCAATAAAAAATGTTAAGAATATGTTAAACAAATTAGTTTTTTAATTTTTTTAATTTAGTTTTTAAAAAAATTAATTTTAATCAATATATTAATTTTAACTAAGAGAAGACTTTCTATCCTAAACAAAAACTTTTAAAAAATTAATAAATAAATAAGAAGGAGCCAAAAAGAAATTTTCAATTAAATCTTACAATAGAATGGCACTCATTCAGATTGCAAGTTATGGCCAGATAGCTCTGAACTAAGCTGAATGTCGACAAAGAAGGTTTGGCCCCATTTTCTCAAGAAAATGGCTTTCCCTCTAGGGAAAAAGTGTGGGAAAAAGTAAAAGATGACTAGTTACTTCTCACCTTCTTTTTTGTGTTTGAAATTCTTTGCAGAGGACAAACAATTGTTCAGCCAATTTAAACATATGAGTCATTAACTGGTGCGGTCTTTTTCGACATGGAGTCCTTTTTTTCTTTGTTTTTTTTTAGAGAGACACGACATGGAGCCTTAGACGGTAAGTTAATTGACATATTTAATAGTTAAGTTACTATTGTGGAACACGCTTCATACTAATCATTAATTATCAACCTTGTATTATAATAATTATCAACCTTGTATTATAAGATGTAAAAACATCAATATAATATTTTTTTTTAGTTTTGCATTCCATCCAAAAAGTACCATACTCACCTTTGTGAGCTCCAGACAAGGGTATGCTGTCAAACAATTTACTTCCCCTTCTCATTGCAAATTACAAACGAGTATATTCGTCCCGTGCTTATTTGAAAGCATATATATCTTAAATATATTATTACAAAAACAGATAAAAATCACATTTTTTTTTGTATAATATATGCAATTTAATCACACCTTTTAAGTTTTATTAAAGTGTGATATTTGGAGGCGTGATTAAAAAAGATCATTTTTAATCACACTTTTTAAGTGTGCTTAATAACATTTAGATCACACCTTTTAAGTGTGATTAAAAATATTTAAATCACATCTTTTAAGTATGATTAATAACATTTAGATCACACCTTTTAAGTGTAATTAAAAATATTTAGATCACATCTTTTAAGTGTGATTAATAACTAATAAAATATGTGATAAAAAAAAGGGTTCGACATATTTGAAAAATAATCAATATTATTTTTTTATGCACATTTGAAGAATGTAATGCGCACTATATACTATACTTTGAATCATAACCACATGTTGAATGGAATAACGTCATATATTTTATAAATGAAAATTAAATGTTCAAAAGTATATATAAAGGAATTAAATAAAAAAAATTTAACTGTGCTTACATATATTAAAAAATGAAAAACTTAAAAAACTAAATTCTTTAATTCTTTGACCATATTTTGCATCTCTCTAAAAAATTTCTGACCTGAAAAATGAAAACACAAATTAATTCAAAAACTGCATAAACATATGAATAAACTAACTATTTATAGAGACTATTCTAGTCTTACAAAAGATACCGTCGGATTTTTTCTCATCACACTGACTCTTCATCTCCTGCTTCAATAGAAAAAGAATAACCACTTTGATTGAATAATCAATTCTCATGGAAAAAAATGAACCAAATATCTTAAGATAGCTAAATCTGAACTATGACTACAGGGTAACAATACTCAGGAGAAGGAACAGGGTTATGCAAACATTTTATCCATGTCCTTGAATATAGGAAAACTCATGTGTTAAAAGATTTCAGCAGTTAACTCATCATCAGACATGAACATGCAGAAAATAAATTAATAGCCAGAAGAGAGTTGTAATCTCCATTTAAAAATTGATAATTATTCCAAGATATGAACATGCAGAAAACAAATTGCTCAATTTCTTAAACCACATAAAACAATCCGTCCCTATAACAAGAGATGAGTTTGTTACATTGAAATCATATGGTGATAGTCAATTAACCACAGACAAAGGTCATGTAATGATAATAGATAAAAAATTATTAAATAAAAAATGTAATGATAATATATAAAAGTATAGTAATGCCATTTATAAATCTTGAGATGAGGTCAATATCTACTAAGGAAAAAGTTGCTGACTTGATTATGCAAAGCCTGTTAACTGTTGATGTGCAAATTCTGAATTACATATTGGTGCCACATGGAACATAATGGAATTAAGATTTTAGTCAAGTAAGTTTTATGTCAAGTTTTCTTTAGGTTAATGTGTTGCAAATACTTTAATATGAAGTTTGTGTAACCTCAGAATTCTTAACTAGACAGAACCAAAAAAAAAAAGAGAGTGATCCACTTAGTAATCCGAAAAAATAAGGAAGTAGATGTGAAAATAGACAATTTAGAAACATTTGTATGGAATCTTAAATGTGGATAATTACCGAATGATCAAGTTGTAGTGACAAAATGTTACTTTTACAACGGAACACCCATGATTGCACACCAGTTTCCAGATTTACCAAGGGAGCTCCAAGATCAGTGCCTATACCAACCAAAAGTAAGAACAAAACAAACAAGAGCAAAACATGAAATATTAGTCATTTAACAGTCCTGATTGTCATTTTCAATAGAGCCACAACCTGTTAATGTTATTACTACTTATGAACTAATGAAACATGCTAATAAAGGTAAGGATGACTACTATAAATTATTAATATGATATTAGGCTCCAAATCTTATCAAATCTGTAATGTTTCAGTAGAAATGAACATTACATTAAATTATGACAGTAGACAACAAAAGCAACAAATTAACGAAAAAAAATGGCACTTCAGAGGAGGCATTTTTAAAAGGAATACCAAGAAACCAGTAATTATTAAAATAATATAGATAATATAGAAAGACAGAACAAGTATGGAAATGCAATAGACAATATTCAGGTTACTTCAAAAATCCTATAAAAGATGCATTGAAGATAGCTAGACATTAGTAAGCTGATGCTCTTAAATAAGTTGAAAGTTGTATAGGATCGGGAGTTACTAGATTCATTAACCTCCATACCAGTAAATATTTACCTTGCACAGATAATTAAGCCAATAAATGTCGTATGACTTTGTAAAATCAATGCATGTATGATCTTAGCATCTGTTTACTAGTAACAAGAAGACTTACAATCTGTTTGATGAATCCCAAAGAGCACCCATTGAAAAGTGGAACCTCTTTAACATATGGCTCATATAACTTTTGCGAAATCTGCATAGAAGAAACAGTTCATGGAGCAAAACAATCTACAACATACAATTCTTTTTTGAGTGACAAAGCAAACTGCAGGTACACATTTCCAACAAAATGCAAGAGATTGATCAATTATTTTAAAGCACTAAATCAGCATATAACTGTTTTTTAAGTTTTATTTTTTATTTTTAGGTTTCAACGTGGGCTATTGAACATAATCTAAATGAGATATGTTAAGATTTTTATCATTTTATAGTACCTTAGCTCGAATGGAGATTGGAATATCATGAAGAACAACAGCTTCTGTGTATCTGTTCTCATATTATAGCCTCACATGGTCTTTGATCTAATTACTTAAAGGCTTTCCAAGTTTGTGTGTATTTATATATTTAATAAAATCTGTCATTTTGTCCCTAAACCTTTCTGTTTTTGATCCTTTTACAATCAATGTTGCCATGTTACCAAGTAGATAGGCGCCGATAATCATATCGAAAGAGACATAAATCGTTATGTATATCATTTCCCTAACATTGACTGCATGTATCTCTCCCGAACCTGTATCATTAAAGAAAAAAGTGGAAAAAATCATTACATATAATTAATAATACCTATTCGTAGAAATACAATAGCACTACATCATTATATATAAAAATAAAAAACCACTGTTTGTAATACATTACAAGATACACATCTTGGAAATAAACAAAGGTACCCATGTTGGACAAGACACATATGGGCATGGATGTTTACAAAATGTCCATCCAATATATATTTATTAGGCATGCTTAAGAAAAGAGGACATATTCTTGGGTGTACATAGTCAGTTCAAAGAATCCCAAGCAAAATTCCTATTTTTATATTATATTGAAACTAAGTAGAAAACACCTATGCTCTTTGTGTGTCACACAGACATTTATTCTTAAGGCACACACAAGAATTGTTATATGATGGTAGGTATTAGGCATAGCATTAAAACTATGTGAATCATGAATTGAGTTCTTTTATAGCATAAATGATTATTCTTTTCTGTAGCACTACCTAGATAAAGTCATTTTTGTAAGTTTAATAAGTGATTTTGTTTTAATTATCAGTTTTATCATTTTGGAGATGCCTCCGTTTTACTTGACAAAGTGGGATGAAAATTAAAAAGAATATCTTCATGAATTACATAGGATTTAAGAGCAAATGAGGAAACATATATCAATATTGCAAAATGAAGACATCATATTCAAAATAAAAAAAAATAAAAAAAAATCATCATCATTGATTAAATGTCTTTAGGAAGTATTATGAGGAAGAAAGTCTTAGTGGGTGTTTGGGAAATGGGTTTTTATGTAGGTTTTTTTAGTTGTAAAATATTATTGGATAAAAAAATTTTAGTGTTTAGGAAGATAGTTGGGTTTTTTTGTGGTTAGATGTGATGTTTGTGAGAGAAAAAGTGAAATGATTATGGGATTGGATGTGATATTTTGTTTGGATGTGTTTTTTTTGGTTTTGCAAAACTTTTGTCTTTTAGTGGAAAAAATGAGAAAAAAATTTGGGAACCAAGTTCCCAAACACCACATTATTAAATGTACAATTGATATAGAAAAATAAAAAGAAAAGATGAAAAAAGAGGGACCTTCCTAGATATTATGCAGAATAAGAAGATCAGTCTTGTAACTCAAAATTTTCACAAAATTTTACAAAATCCAAGTTTCACCATTCCAACAAACAATTGAGTGCATGGGTATTATTTGTTGGGCATTATAGCAATAGTCATAAGCAAATCAACAAACAAAGGAACACAAAGAATTACAATGTACTTGAGTCAGAAATCATAGAAATAACATAGTAATAAAAAAATTACAGACCTTGCTTCTTATTAAATTGCCACAAACCCTTGATCAGAAAACCCTTGAAAACCAATAGACTTATTAGAGCTCCACTGCCATAGGGGAAAGAGTCATTAATTGGAAAAGAGATGAAATCAATGAAGTAACAACAAATCAACTGAGCATGAGAAGAAACCTGGGTAAAACTATGTTTATGTTGAAAACAAGTTGGATCTATAAACAGCAAAAACTGTGAAATTGAACCCAAAAAAGAACAAAAAAAATAAAAATAATATATATATATAGAAATGGTGGTGGTTAGGCAATAGCAAACAGAGGTTCAAATCATAATGAATCGTCATAAATTTACCTCTTACTCTGTCTTTTGCTTTCTCTCTCTCTCTCTCTCTTTCTCTCGATTTGATACACTCGTTTGATCGATCTCTGTTTTGGTTTTGGTTTTGGTTTGGTTTCACACTTTGTAGAGAGAGAAACTTGTTGGTGACTCAAACCAAGGGTTGTTCTTGTTTTTATTGAGGTTTGTGATTGGGGGTAGAGATTATCGGGGATCGTTGCCTGATAATCGACTGGTTCAGAGCAATTGAGGTGTTTCAAATTCTTCACCAAATAACCTTGAAGGAAATAATGTATGCTTGAGTTTCAAGCAACAATGATCTATACACTATAATCATCATTTTCTGTTTGTTTGGGGAAAAATAGAGATTGAGTGAGAGGAGAGAGGGGGAAGAGCTCTTATGCTCCACCGAGGGAGAGAGAGAGAGAGAGACGAAAAGCAATAAGAGAGTGAGACATCGAGTGATAGAAGAGAAAAGACATACCTGGTGTTGGTATGGATGGTTGCTGGAGGCTGGACCGGCGTGCGATAGAGATGAGGCTATGTTGATTTGGGGTGATGAGAGAGAAACCTCCGAAGACGGCGATAGTAAGAAACACTCAGCCCCCAACAGTATTGAACACACTCCATCTCTCTCTCTCTCTCTCTCTCTCTCTCTTATGTGCCTTGTGATGAACCCTAGCTTGTACTTTCCTTTTGATTAGAAGTAGCCAAAGAGTTAAATGTATTTTGAAATTTTTTTTTTTTTTTAAATTTGTGTTTTGGTGTTAGGGCTTTTTTTTTTTAAAAAAAATTTGGGAATTGTATATTTTATATAAAAATCAAATTGAAATATTTTATATAATCACACTTATTTAAAAAGTGTGATTAAAAAGTAGTAATGTATATATAATCACACTTTAATTAGAGGGTGTGATTAAAAGATATATAAATAATTACACTTTAATTAAAATGGGTGATTAAAAAATATATGTATAATCACACTCATTTAAAAAGTGTGATTAAAAAGTAGTAGTGTATATATAATCACACTTTAATTAGAAAGTGTGATTAAAAATATATATATATATATAATCACATTTAATTGAAAAGTGACATAAAAAATAAATATTATCACACTCAATCAAATTAAGTGTGATTAAAATATCAATCTAATTTTTTTTATCACACTTCTAATAAAAGTGAGATTTTTTTTTTTGTTAACATGTGATCTTTAACTATTTTTGTAGTAGTGAATATTAACATTTTTTTTTTGATAACGGACACTAATTAGCAAAACTCATTTAAAAAATATTGAACATTTAGGTGCCGTTTGGTAACACTTATGTTTTCAGTTTTCTGTTTATAGTTACAAAAATTTAAAAAACTCAAATACAAACTTGTTTGGTAAATTTTTTGATTCATAAATCAGTGGTCTCAGTTTATAAATTTGGCCAAAAAATAAAAACACAAAAAATGTATTTTCGTTTTGAGTTTTGAGTTTTTTTTTTTTTTTTTTACCATCCAACACTAACCACCACCCACTACCATTTTCCACCACCGCCTTCCGCCGCCACCACCACTCACCAACCACCACCACTTGCCACCACCACTCACTACCCACTTGCCCCCACCACCCGTCACCCGCCACCACCACCCACCACCACCCATCACCCACTTGCCACCTACTCGCCACCACCAACCCATCTGCCATCCACCCGCGCACCATCTGCCACCTGCCACTACCATCCATCGCCCCCCCCACCACCCGTCACCTACTTGCCACCACCACTCACCACCCACCTGCCACCACCATCCACCACCTGCCACCTGCCACCCACCAGCCACCACCACCACCACCATCACCTACCACCCATCTGCTACCACCACCCACCACCAACACCACCACCACCACCGCCTACTCGCTACCACCTACCATTCGCCACCGTCACCCACCCACCCACCAACCACCACCACCACCACCCATCACTACCCGCCATCCGCCACGCACTTGCCATCACTACCCACCACCCGCCACCATCACCCACTCACCTACCATCACCACCCACCACCCATCCACCACCACCCGCAATCCGCCACCCACCTGCCACCACCACCACCACCCGCCACCACCACCACCACCACCACCCACCACCCGCCACCGTCACCCGCCCACCCACCACCACCACCCGCCACCACCACCCATCCGCCATCCGCCACCCACCTGCCACCACCACCCACCACCCGCCACCACCACCACCACCACCACCACCACTACTACCCACTCGCTATCACCCACCATCCGCCACCGTCACCCACCCACCCGTCACCACCACCCACCCGCCACCACCCACCACCCACCGTCACCGCTTTCCACCACCGTCTTCCGCCGTCACTTGTCATTTCTCACTCTTTTTTATATTTTTAAAATTTTGTAAACATTTTGTCAATTACCAAATGCGTTTGTAGTTTATGTTTTTTTAAAAATAAATAAAAAATAAACAAAAACCAGTTTATAAAATTTTTGTAAATATAAACTGAAAACGTAAACGTGACCAAACACACCCTTAATAACTATTACTAGATAGTGTAAACACTAACTTCATTTGAAAAGTTGACTATTTTAATTGGTTTTTTAACTTTTATCTTATCGAAAATTTGATGGTTAAATGTGTTAGGAAAATCAACCAGTTAAATGTATGGAAAAAAAAACTAATAATAGTTATTAAAATTTGAAATTTAAAAAGATAATTATATAGAAATAGTTGTAAAGGGTTATTTGGAAATAAAAAAATGTTGACAATCTACACCGATCGATGGTTTAAAGTTTGTTTATTTAGTAATTTTCAAATTTTTAATGAAAAAATATAAAAATAATGTGATTTGAATAAATAAATAAGTATACTTGTTTAAACAATACGCATTTGATGCTATTTTAAGGGGTCTTTTGGGAAGTAAAAAAAAATTAATTTTTAACTTTTTATTCATTTTGGATCACATCACCTTTCATATGTTTTGCTTATAAAAAACAAAATAGTCTAAAAATGTTAAAAAATTAATTTTTTATTAATTTCTCAAAACACCACTATAAATCTTTATTTGTATTTTTTAGATCAATTATTGTATTTTAGCCTACTTTTTATTTCTTCTTCACTTTAGGGTTGGTTTGGGATGTCCTAAAAAAGTGTACTTTTTGACTTATTGGTGGGTTTGGGTTGGATTTGATGTGATGTGTTAGAGAGGTGATGTGATTTAAATAAGATGATATGACTTAAATAAGATAGTGACTTTTTGACTTTTTAACTTATTTAGTACATGCCAAACAAGGCCTTAATTTTTTTTCTTTTCAAATCAATATTGACAAATTAAAAAAAAATTAAAATTACTTCACATAAAAGTAAAGAAGCTGCAAAATCTTTTGCCCGATTGATGAGTACTGTGAAACCCAATCTCTGTTCCAGCGTTCTCACGTGCGTCATTACGAATCATTAATAGGAGTAATATTATTATTAATAAAAAAAATTATAAATAAAAAAAGACAAAAAAAGAAATAATAAACTGTCAGAAAAATACACAGCATATACAGTTAGTTCAATTATTACCGGAAATAGCCGGTCGTCGTCCGGTTTCCCGCAACCCTATGCACCAGACGCCTCCCAATGAAGCAGACAGAGTGATGAGAGAGAAAATATAGAGAGCGAAAGTGAATGTTAAGAAAGATTTTGTGTGAAGTTGTGTATGTGAGAGTGTGAGTCAGTGTGAGAGAGAGAGAGAGAGAGAGAGAGTGAAGTGAACACATCCCAAGTTTTTTAAGCTCTCTCCTCACTCTGCTAATCTGCGCAGGTCTGCTATTATTTTAGAGATTTCAATAATAATTTATTATTAAATTTTTTACCAAACGATTTAAATATTTTATAAAAAATTTGATAATTTTATTGATGTTATAACATTGCTCTTTTTGTTTTTGTTTTTTTTTTTTTTTTTCCAGCTTCAGAAGAAGATGTCATGATAGCCTTTCATTTCACCACCACCACCACACCTCCTTCTTTCACTGTTCTTCTCTCTCTTTACAAACTTTCTCTCTCTAAAGCTTTAGTCTTGTCTAGTCATGGCGGAAGAGGGTTTTGAACCTTACCATGTCCCACAACAAAGCAGAAGAGACAAGCTCAGAGTGCTAGCCCAAAACAACCTCCAAGGGTGCGCAGGTTTACTCCCTCTCTACGATCCCTCCCACATCTCCTCTGCCGATTTGCTAACCTGCGCCACCTTCCAACACCACCACCACCACCACCACCACCACCACCACCACCACCATGACAACTCACTTCTCAGCAAGTCAAGCAGCCCCAACCAAACCTCTTCAAATTGTGATGTGATTAAAGAAGAGGGTGTGAATTTGATGGGTTATGTATCATCTTCAACTTCACAACATCTATATATGGATCCACAGTCGTCTATCCATTTAAACCCTAGCTCGATCCAAGATATTAACAACAACCCATTTCTCTTCAGCCCTCAAAACTTCAGGGTCTTCGATCAATCCTTTAATGGAGGTGATGTTGTGGTGTATAAGCCAGAGGCTAATAATATTAATAACCCCAATGGACAAGGGTTGTCTTTGTCTCTGTCTTCTCATCACACCCACCAAACCAGTCTTCCCTTGGAGCTGAATCTACAAAGATACGAGTCTTCAATTTTCAACAATAAGGTTGCTGGCAGTGGGTATGTTGTTCCGGCCACCGTTGGCGGCGGCGGCGGCGCTGGTGGTGGTGGTGGTGGTTCAGCTTCAAATGATTTGTCGAGGAGTTCGGTTCCTCTCGGGCCTTTTACGGGTTATGCTTCGATTTTAAAGGGTTCGAGGTTCTTGAAGCCTGCACAGCAGTTGTTGGAGGAGCTTTGTGATGTGGGTAGAGGAATTTATGCAGAAAAGATCACGGCGGTGGAGTCGAGTCTGATGGATCCTCCAATGGAAAATTTGGGTGGATATGGAATTGCGGATGAGTCGCCTAGCGGCGGGGACGGCGGCGAGCAGCGGAGAAAGAAGTCTAGGCTGATCTTGATGCTTGATGAGGTATGCTTCTCTAATTTACAACAATCATCATCATATGTGTGTTTTCTCATTTGGGTTTTAGATTAAATGGGTTTTATAGAACAATTTAACTATTTTTCATGTAATATTGGTTGTTGTCTCTTGATTAAAAAAATACTACATTTTCTTGTAGTTGGGTCTTATTTGATTGATTTTCTATTTCATTTTGTGATCCTCTTTTAAGCTAGGTCTTTATGATTCTTTTAAGTGTTGAGCTAGTCATTGTCACTTTGATTACCTATGTGCAATAGCTTATTAGCTTCTTTTAATTTATAGGTTACTATTTTGTATTATATGTGAACTATATGCTAGTATTTTAAGGGTAGATGGGGATGGAGATCACAAAATCATCTTCTTGTGTAAAAGGTAATAGGAGGGAATATATGCCCATAGATTGGTGCCATAAAATGTCTGACAACCTTAGAAAGAGTTTAAGTGGTGACATTATTGTCACTTAAATTTGGGGGTATAATGTGCATAAAGTGATTGAAGGAATCCATTTGAAAAGATTATACTCCATAAAAGTGTTCATTGAAAGCATAGTGGTATTCCAAGCATAAAGAAGATGGGTTGACGAGGTGTCCAGCCTCTTTTACCCGTGGGACCGGTTGAGGGTGAATTGAGTTTTACCAATTTGGCAAACTACAATATTGAGTAAATGATGTCCCCCATTTTGGTTTTGCGCTTTGTTGGAAATTTGATGATGATTTCAATTTGTTATAAATTGAGTTTACGCAATTAAGGGAGAGAAGTGGAGAACTTTGTATTTCATTTCACTACATGGCACTTCATTTGCTTTCTTATCACATGACTAGAATACACAGTAATTTATAGGTTTACAACTGTTCACGTGCACACATGAACACTTTGCAAGACCCTATAGGTACATACACGAACCACTGCTTAGTTGCTTTCCTGCATGTTTCACCTCTTCATTATGCATTTTGAAATATTGATTGATATGCAACAATTTTCATCCAAAATTTTGTGAGAAACTCTTAGGTTGTGTTTGAATGAATGGATTTGTGTTTAGAAGTATAAAGCTAACAGCTTCAATTCTGATACCAGCATGAATGGATTTCAGATTCATATGTTATTGGATTTGTAATAGCCAAATAAAGAGGTTTTTTGAAATCAATGTCACCAAGAATTCTATTTGCACAAGTACTCCAGCCGAACATATCTTTCGTTCTTCACTTTTGACTTTAACCTCAGCTTCTTGTACAAACCTTTAATTTGAACAACAAATCCCTTGATTTTGAATCTTTTAATGCAAAGGAAACCTTTAAAAAAATTGTGAATTGCTTTATATTTGAAGTAATCTCACAAGCTCTTAAAAGATGCTGGATCCAGCTAAACTTAGACGAAAACATTGCATAAATAAAGGGTAAAGGCAACTTTAAGGCCATGATTACTTTATCCACAGCCCCATATACCCTCATATGTGGGGCCTAATATGTGAGTGGGTAGTTATGGATTGAGACAATTGTGGAAATAACACCTCTTTATACTTTAATACATACCAAATGAGGAAAGGGCAACTTTTGAAATTCTGCTGGCATTTTGATTTTCTCGTAAGTTTCTCATATATTGAAAGTGAGAAAAGGGAGGAGAGATTTTTTGAACTAGAAAAGGGAGGAGATGGAAATGAAGAAAAAGATAGAGTCAAAACAAATTTTGTTGGATTTCTTCTAATATTTGAGTTCTGACTGAGAGATCATGGTTGCGATCTATGCACAATAGTTTTAATGTATGGGCTTATTACTTGTATTGTGTGGCACTTTTATGTGCAGCTCTATGCATTGATGTTGTTTAGTTTTATTTGGGAAATGATATTCACACTACTTTTCTTGACCATGTGTTTGTTTCTCACAAGGAGTGTGAGTTATTATTTTAATTTTTTGAGTGCATCTCTTGTTCACCTAAATGGGAGTCAGAAAAAAAAAAAGAAAAAGTTTTTAGCGTTGTTGACCGATGCAACCTAAAAGGTTAGATGATTCTATTTAAATTTTGAAAAATTATTGGAATGTTGAATAAATTGATTCTTTAAGTTGATGTATGTCATTATAATCAAATTAATTGAAATAAAAATTGATGATGAACTTACAACACACCATACCAAGGATATAAAAATTGGAGCATACATCTGGCATCTATGTCTTCATATTGGATAATGGGCTTTTTAGATTCATATTAGGACAATTACTATTTGATGTCATCATTAAAAGAAATACTACTACTCGGGCTTGCACTCGGTGGCAGAGTCAGGAAATTAAGTTAGAGGGAGTACTTTTTAATTATAATTTTTTATTTAAAAAAATCATGATCAACATGAAGATAATAATAATTTTATGAGCGAAATTTAAGCATAAGAAATTAAAATTCATTATTAATAGGAACAAATCAAAATTCTATAATAATGCTGTGTAATAGCTCGGTGCGGGATGGTGATGTAAGTTTGTAATTTTAGTACAAAAAAATTATGGATCAAAATTTTTAATTTTAGAAAATAAAAACACATCATTTATAACACAAATTATTATAAAATTTATTTAATTTTTATTTGACAAAAAATATTAAAGAGATGATATTGCTTATAAATAATACGTTTTGAATGGAAATTATTAAATAGTAACCATATGGTGTTGTCTATCTGATGTTCAAAGCATGTAAAATCACAAATCACAAATCACACTGAGTAGTCTGTCAACTATCAAAAAATAATGAATTATTTATATTCAATCCATAAGATTTCCCACTATACTATTAGCTTAGACAACTACATAAACAATAACACATAGTGCTCCCAAAGTATCAAATAACTACTTGTTGTAAACAATACAACAAACTCTTAGCCAAAGAACATGTTAAGTAAAAAAAAGAATACATTTTGTATATGACTACAGAACAAAACAAAAGCAAAAATAAAAACAAAAAAAAGTTCAAAATACATGACCCCTTGGGCCTTTCTTGGCTCCGCCCCTGCTTGCACTTGCCTTCTATATTCTCATTTTATTGTGCATGTTTTTGTCCTAATTTTTGGTTTTTTTTGGGGTCAATTGGTAGTTTACAGATATGAGAAACATTACGTCAACTTGCAAGTTCAATAATACACTAAGCCGAACAACCATAGCTAGTCCAATAGTACACCAAGCCCAACTGGATGAACAATACATACAACCTCTATAATGGAGGAGAAACAAAAATCACAAAGGATATCAAATTTCTTTCTATATGAGTTGAAAATGTTTTACCATATAGTCACCTTGGTTGTAAATGTTTTCTTAAAAAATGCTCTATTTTATTGGAATTTCTATCAAAAGTAGCATTGGATTTGGATGCCTTCCATATGAAGTTCAATCTACAACTTTGTATTTTTAAAGACAAAGTATTAAACTTGTCTCCCCACTCATAGTCAATTAGTTTTGAGTAGGATGCTTTAACAAGTGATATTAGAGTCAAATTGTTGCAGGAGCATCATTGTGTGGGAGGGATTATTGGTTACACAATGTTGTTCTCTGTGATTGCTCTAAAACAATTATATGGGGCACTATGTTAAATGATGTTGAAGACATAAGTGAACTCTCCCCAACACCGGTTGGTTTTACGTGAGATGGTGGAATTCAGTTCGACCAATTGATTTAGGGGAGATGATGAAATTCGGTCTGATAAGTGGCATGAGAGTTGGATTTTGGGTGGTCTTTAGTGGGCACAGTCTACCCCGAGTCTTTTCTCTTGTTTTTCATCTCTGTCACCTTCACATCCTACGGGCTACATGTGTAGGGGAGAGTTTCCATATCATCATCACTCTAAGCCACTCAAACTTGGTTAATACTCCCTTCAATACTCACTTCGTACCATTTTGTTATTCCTTTCTATTTTGGGGTGTCCCAATTTGAAAATTCAAAGGAAAAAGTGTTTCGTTTTCCAAAACTATCTCTAATAAAGTGTCTATAACTATATTGAAAGTTAAAAAGTTGAAAACAAAAGGGCATTCTTGGAATAAATGTTTTAAAATTTGAATTCAAATGTAATAATCTCGTCTCCCTTAAAAGAGTTAGAACTCCCAAAAGGGACTAACAAAATGGGATGCTTGAACATAGAGTGATATTTACAACCATGATGCCAATGACTAAAAATAATTACACCTTATTTACCTAGATATATTGAATTTGTGTGTGCCATCATTGTCATCATGCAACTCAATATCTGTATATGTTGAAGATATAATATAAATAATAAAGTTGTCCCTTTGTCTAATGGCTTGAACTTCTAGATGAGTTTGTAATTAGCAATTTCAGTCTATAGAAAATGAGGGAAGGCATTGTGATATTGTGAGATTTCTTTGAAGGGAATAATATTCTGAAGCTTGGGCTGGTTACTCAAATTGACTAGTCATTGGTGTGTTTCAAATTTTTGAAAGGACTGCAACTGTATCACACATGCATGCTGCAGTCTATTTTTCTGATATTGTTGAAATTCTTCAAAAACAATTACCCCCACATTGATTACTTTGCGATTGTAATTTTAAATTTTCATTGAATATGGTTTATCAGTCTCTTTGATGATTTATCTCGTTTTCATCATCATTAGGTTTACAGGAGGTACAAGTATTACTACCAACAGATGCAGACAGTTGTAGCATCATTTGAATCTGTTGCTGGGCTCAGCAATGCTGCTCCATATGCAAACTTGGCCCTAAAAGCAATGTCAAAACACTTCAGAAGCTTGAAGAATGCAATCACTGACCAGCTGCGATTCACAGGGAAAGCTCAAAACTACCGGAAAGATGAAACTCTGAGCTTTGGAAACTCTGAAAATCTTTATAGCCATAGACCAGTTCACAACTCTGGATTTCTTGAACATCAACCTGTTTGGCGACCCCAACGAGGACTTCCTGAGCGTGCCGTAACTGTGCTGAGGGCATGGTTGTTTGAACACTTCTTGCACCCGTAAGTATTTTTGTTTTCTTAATTATGCAATGGTAAAAATATTACAAAAATAAAATTTTCTACACAACATTCAGAATGATGTAGCAGTGAATTTGAAAATCATCCACTCAAGTTATGGGTGTTTTGTTTAAATTGATAGGACCACAGTGAATTATATCATTCTATATGGAAATTCTGTTTCTATAAAAATACTGGGATGTTAACTTGTCTACTTTCCAGAATTAATACTCAGATTTTCTTTTAATAATTTCTTCATTCACAAATGCTCGTCTATACAACTTAAATTAAAAAAAATAAAAAATTCTGTATGTATAAATACACTGACTATATTCACTGTTCAATGTTTCAGTTATCCTACTGATACAGACAAGCTAATGTTAGCTAAACAGACTGGTCTTTCACGAAGCCAGGTGCGCTACTTTTTGTTAGCTCTAGTAGCCTCTACTTCACACACACACTACACAAATGTGTGCACACATATACAGGCACTCAGAGAGCTCTCTTTAAGGTGCTCAATGTCGGATCAAATTTTTGACTTGTAAAGAGAGCTCAATGTCGGATCAAATTTTTGACTTGTATTTAAACACGTCCACGGCTATATAAAATTGAGGTGATCAAGGTTGACAATGCTAACCAGGTTTCCAATTGGTTCATCAACGCAAGGGTGAGACTTTGGAAGCCTATGGTGGAAGAAATACACATGCTCGAAACACGGCAAGGTCAAAAAGCTTTGCAAAGGGAGGAACAACAAAATACTGATGGGCCAAATGATCACTTGCCTACAGCCACCTCACTTGCTTCCGAAAATATATCCACATCCACCAAGCGGGCCCAAGACCTTCCATCTAAACGCACTAGAAATGAATTTCCCGATATATACATGGGGACTGAAGAGCCAGTGAATTTATCTTACGAAAATTTGTCACGTCATCGACAAATGGGCGTTGGTGTAAACACTGCAAGTGGAAGTGGGGGTGTTTCTTTAACACTAGGACTGCATCAGAATAATGGGATTGGTTTATCGGAGCCCTTTCCAATTAACGCAGCTCGTCGTTTCGGTCTTGAAGCGAACACCGAGGGGTATGTAATGGGTAGTTTTGAAGCACAGAATCGGCAATTTGGAAGAGATATGATTGGTGGGCAACTTTTGCATGATTTTGTTGGCTGAATGATATATTTTGGGAAAGATCTCTATTGGATGTGTGCTTTTTATCGACTGCCCAAACCAAGCTACACAAGTAAATGCTTTGTTGCACTGTGGTGGCATAATATATATGTACCACCCATGGACGCAATTGTAAAAATACAAAATCCATGTGATATCATCCCCCCTAGATGTGTATACAAGTGAAATTATTGTTGTAAGGAAAATGCAGGTGAGCTTTATTTATCTTTGGTAAATGATATACCTTGGTGGATATGGAGAGACCATTCAATTTATGAATGAAAATTATTCCAGCAGCATGCCTTCCGTTGTAAATTTGATACTTCTGTTATATCTATTTCACCTTTGGTTTTGAACTTCTCAGACCAGGTAACTCATTCTTCGATGAATTACTTAGCTTACCCACTAGCCTTTTTATTTGAAATTTTATTTTTGAATAATTTTTTTTTGGAGTGTATGAAGAATTTATATAGCTTTCACATAATTTTTGTACTGTTAGTAGCTTTGTACTGCAAAACCAGACAGTCAGGGATGGGATTGCATGTTTATATATGTATATATATAGAGAGAGATGCAAAACCAGACACAGGTAGAGATGGGATTGCATGTGTATATATATATATATATAGAGAGAGAGAGAGAGAGAGAGAGAGAGAGAGAGAGAGAGAGAGAGGTGGCAGACCAGGTAAAAGAAAGTCTTGAAAATCATGTAAATGTGTGCAATTTCTGCATAAAATATGTGCATGGCTGGCAGTGTGTCATATTATTCCTCCTAGCTTTGCTTTTACCATATTGATGCTTTTTATTTTGTTTGGAATAATCATTTTCGGCTCGCTATTGGCATAAAAGGGGTCACCTGTCCCAAGTACAAAGGCATACTTTATATTATCTTATTAAAAAGAATTGAGGGGATCTTGATTCTTGAATGCAATTGGGGCTTTACTGCTACTACTACTGTCTTTCACTTTGTGTGTGTCCATTGTTTACACATTAAGAAGTCAGTTCTTCAGGATTAAAAAATAGTTAAAATTGTATAGTGGGAGATCTATTTCCTTTTGCATTTGCTATTTGCTTTTAGAGTTTCTTTTCTATGATTGTGACCTAGCACTTGAGCATCTTTACTGTGTTGTTCACTTGTACCCTGCCAACTCAGGAATTGTGCAAAACAGAATTGTAAAATTCAAGTCATGAGATTTTTTAACTTTAATATAAAAGGCATGCGAGATTATTGTCTTGCTAAAATGATTGGTGTGTTTGGATTTTGGTTTTGAGTAGGAAAATTGTGAAGAAAAAGAAAAACAGGTCACTTCTGGTACTCTCTCCGTCCCAAAATAATGGTCCATTTTGGGAAATTTAACTTTTTTGATAGTGCAATTATTGCATTTAAAAAAAGTTGATTTTTCAAAATTATCCTTTTGATAGTACATTTTTTGAAAATATCAATGTCATAATTGTACTTTTTATATTGTTTATTAATTTAAAAGAAGGGCAAAATAGGAAATTTATATTATTTTTGTATTTGATTTTTGAAGTGGGACTAATATTTTGGGACAATGAAAAAAGAAATAAGGATTAATATTTTGAGACGGAGGGAGTATTACTCTTTATTTTTACAAAGTTCTTTTTAAAAATTTGAAATCCACATACAACTTTTAATGGTGCAATTCCAGGTCCATCATGATCACAATGTGGTCTCTGTTTGGTGTGGTTTTTAAAATCAGTTTTTTCAAAATTTTTGAAGATAACATAAACTAATTTGGTCAAAAAAAACATCAAACTAAAAAAATTCATATGAAAAGTATTTTTATATTTTTTATATTTTTCCATAACATTAATTTGTAGTTTTTTTTAATACAAATAAATGTGAAAATCAAATCAAAGAAACAACAATTCTATCATTACACATAATGCTACGCATTATAAAATAAATATCGTGAAAAGTTTTATGAAACTAATCCAAGGGTGATTGCATAACATATAATAAAACATTATAAATATTATAAATTAATCCAAAAGTAGAGAATTTTCATGAAAATTTTTTATGATATTTTTTTCATGATACCTAACATTATTATTCCAGGATCATGACGTGGGCTAGCAGTGATGGACTTTACCATGCAGATTCTCTATTGGTTGGGTAACCCAAGGGACAAGGGATTGTTTTGTTCTCAAATCTTGCACCCTGGTGGTCTCAAAGTTTTTTTTTAGGGGCGGGCATAGGATATTTTAATTCGTCCAAATCAATTGAATTGAATTGATTCGTTGCATTTTAGACGGATGCATAATGACGAACAGATAATTATGGATTGATTTTTTTTCATTCTATATAATTTTAGACAGATGACGGATTTGAGATTCCTTTGACCGCAACCGAATCGCTAAACCATGAGCTGTAAGACTTAGTATTTTTAATTTGTTTGGATATTCTGTTTGTATTTTCAATTGAAAACGAGTTTAGATATTTTGTTATGTTTTTAATTTGTCGTCAATTTAGAAATTCTTTTATCAAATAACACGTATTGATATTTGGTATTTTTGTGTGAAAAATATAAAATTTAATTTTGTTATTTTTTAAAAAAAATCAAATTAAATAGTTTTTGAATATTTAAAAGAAATGAAATAGTTTTGATAATGCATGGTTTTTTATATGTATTTATTATTGGTATTTGACAATTTATTTGATAATTATTTGGTTATGTTGAGTTGGATTAATATATAAAAAAAATGTTGACAAGTTGTTGCATTATGTTCAAAATTTGTAAAAATTTAAACCGCAAAATTGATTTGCATCCATCCACCCATCTGCGTCTGTCAATTCGACGGATGGATGCAGATTATTTTTTTTTAATCCGTCAATTCGCAAACGGATGGTTGATTGAAGGTTTTTTGACCGTAACTGAACCGCAAACACTCTTATATCTTTTTAGTCATTTGATTATGTTTTGAAATTTTAATATCTCAACATTTTTATTTAATCTAATAGTTGAGAGCATATTGGGAGAGGGGATAGAGGAGTTTGAGATATTTGATGTTTAATAGATAACTTAGGGAAGGGTGTGTGATTTGGAAGTTGGGCAAGTTCTTAAGCCCCTTTTGTTTTGGGGTGTAGAGGGTGGGATGAGATAGGATAGAGGTAGGGCTCATTTAGTGTTGTATTTGTTTATAGAGTTGGAGAATGGATTGTGATGGAGGAGGGGGGATTAAGATGGAGGTTGGAATGGGGATTGGGATGGAGGAGGTGGAGGTGGTATTAGAAAAATAGCGAAGGGATTAGAAATTTTTTTTATTTTTTACACGCTGGGCATTTTTTTTAACATTAATGTTTAATTTTTTTTGTATTTTTATATTTTTTTATTATTTTATATAAAAATAGTTTAACAATTTTATACTAACAACTATCATCAAAACAAACACAATTTTACTTAATCCTCTTACTAACAATTCCGCCACTATTAATTATCTCATTATGAATCTATTCCATTTTACTTCTCCAAATAAATGGGGTCTTAGCTCATTCCGTGCAATCGAAGCCTCCTATGTTTCTAGAGAGGAGAATTTGATTGCTCATTGTCTAGCAAGATTGGTTGTCTATAATGCTAGTATGCGGATGGATGTAGGAGATTCCGCTCTATGTCTTATTTATCTTTTTGATCTATTGTTTCGTAAGCTATATTACTTTTCACATTTTCTCATTTAAAAAAAAATACATTTAATAGGATGTCACTTGTTTTGATTCTTATCACAAACACACTCAAAATCAAAATTTTAAGTGACAAAATTATATAATATGATAATTTTATTACAGTGATGTAAATATATATATATATATATATTTTTAAAAATAAAGTACCAAATAAAATTGATAAGATGTAAAAATTGGATTGGAGGTTGAAATTTATTCTTGTAGAATACCTCATCAATGCAATTGAATTTACAAGTGGTATATGGTCCAAAGCCTGGTACACCTGATTTCGGCGTCAAAATGTAAAGGAAAAACGTTTGAGAGCTTTAAATGATAGGCTTTAAAAGGGTTTTAGGGGGTGAATTTTACTTATTGATGTGGTATTTTAATTTTATATATTTTAATTTTTAAAATTTTTTATATCATTAATATTTAATTAAAATTTTAAAATTAGAGAAATGGACCATTATTAAAATCCAAAACGTGACTCGCATTTGTC
The DNA here is from genome assembly GCA_036172215.1 of Camellia granthamiana. Taxonomy (NCBI): domain Eukaryota; kingdom Viridiplantae; phylum Streptophyta; class Magnoliopsida; order Ericales; family Theaceae; genus Camellia; species Camellia granthamiana. The sequence goes on from CM069905.1 coordinate 10,735,668, forward strand.
ACAATTTTTTCTTTTTTTGTTTTGGACAATTTTCGCAGTCATCATTCAAAAACTCAAAAAACTTCGGTGTCTCAGACAAAGACAAGGGGGATATTCTCTAAATGTTCCAAAAAATTCGATCTCTTTTAACTGACAATGATTTCCCAACTCCGTTATTTTCATCCTAGGGTTTAGCCACCATGATTCCGTGTTCTAGGGTTTCAATTCTCGCGGAGGAGAGAGAGAGTGAGCGAGCTGCTGCTGCTGCTTTGGAAATGGAAGCCCGAGTGAGCGTGTGTGGCCGCGGAGCGCTGGTTGACGGCGGCACCAGGAAGTTCTTGCAACCGCACCACCACCAGCAACAGCAAACGCCGCCGTCCGTGAATCAGCAGACACAGATTGGGACGGTGCCGCAGCTACTCGCCGGCGGCTTCGCCGGCGCTTTTAGCAAGACCTGTACTGCTCCCCTTGCTCGCCTCACCATTCTTTTTCAGGTTTTTCTTTACGTTCTCTTTTGTTTTCCCATGTTTTTCACTTGTTATACTCAAAATGAATCATGATGTTGGGCATGGATAAATGAACTTGTGGAATTTTAAAATCAGAAATCCAATTGCTTAAATAAAAAATAAAAAATAAAAATTCAAATTGAGACTAGAAGCTCAAATTGGCTTCCCAATTATATCTTCTTCTTCTTCTTCTTCTTCTTCTTGTTAATTGTAGAAATTGTAAAGAGTAAAGCACAAAATTAGATAAGCTATTTGGACTTTTGTGGTGTTTGGTTGTAAGATTTGGATAGAGATTTGGAAAAGAAAAAGTTGTGTGAGACTAGGGGAAATAAAAGTATATTTTATTCACATCTCATCTGCTATTTTTCTTTTCTTTTTCCTTTTCCTTTCCAAATTTTCCAACCAAACACAGCCGTTGTTTGAAAAGTTAGTGTTTTATCCAAAAAAGCCACTAATCAAAAATATCACTTAAAACCCAATTCCCAGACGAATCCTTAGAATGCCCATGTTCATGTAGGATGTGTACAAGTAGAATTTGTTTAACAAGATTAACACCAAATTGCATAACATTCTGTTCAGCGGTAGAGCTAGAGTTTGTTCGACAATAGTATTTGCGTTCAAATATTGGAAGCGATTACTTTTGACCTTGAAATATTCACATTAGAACTACATTTTTGGTTTTCCTGAATCTGGGTTTATTGAATTTATAGATTTTTGGTTTACCTTTTTCCTCCTCTTATTAGGTGCAAGGTATGCACTCTGATGCTGCAGCATTGAGCAAACCTAGCATATTGCGTGAAGCTTCGCGTATTGTTAACGAAGAAGGCTTTAGGGCATTTTGGAAAGGGAATCTAGTGACAATCACTCACCGTCTTCCTTATTCTTCAGTCAATTTCTATGCTTATGAGCGATACAAAAGTGTCAGTATAAACACTACGTGATATACTACCATTTTTGTGGTTATAATACAGTGTGATTTCAAATAAGCAGCTTGATTTTTATCGTTTGTCTTGTCACTTTTTTTCCTGCAGTTGTTGGAATCAATTCCCGGTCTAGAAAGTCAAGGTGGTTTTGCGGGTGCAGATATTTTTGTGCACTTTGTTGGTGGTGGGTTAGCTGGAATGACAGCTGCCTCTGCCACTTATCCATTGGATCTTGTCAGGACTCGTCTTGCAGCACAGGTAAAATAATTTGTGGTAAGAAAGATTATTTTCAGTCCAAGATATCTTGCTATTGTTCTCATTGATATGTCTTGTATTTGTGATAATATCCATATCTGTGCTTCTTAGGGTATCTGTTTGCATTTTCTTCACTTATATGTATTTTTCAGTCAACATCCTCTTTGTTCATAACTTTGATTGGCTGATAGGGTTAGGATTGGACAAATTCATGAGATGGTACACGTAGTGTCTGTTCAAGATTAATGAGAACCAATTAAGATGTTTTGGTCATGTACGGCGGAAGTGTGACATTATCTACGTTGAGGATAATGGTAGGGGATGAGGGAGACAAAAATTAACTTGGGTTGAGATTAGTCAGAAATGTAAGCCATCTTGCAGTTTAATTAAAAGGGTACAGCTCTTGATTGAGTGTAATGACAAAACAGGATTGATGCAGCCAACTCTAAGTAGTTGGGAAAAGGCTTTGTTGAGTTGAATTTGTGTATCATAAATGTAAGACACCCATATTTAATTCACCTATACTAGTATAATAAGTGAAGCCTTAATTCGTCTCCTCCTTTTAGTATTAAGATTACATATATAAAATGTGACTTTAGTGTAGATGGGGAGGAAACGCTAAGTTGCCTGTAGAAGGTTCATGAAAACACATACTTACATTCATGCATATACACATACATGAGCCTATAGATACATAATGGTAAATAAATTAGGAGAGTATGGTTTCCTGAAATGACAGTACGGATTAAATAGTTGAGTTAATCAGAAAATGACAGGCAGTGTATTTCTTCTGATAGTTAAACCTTCTGGTCATTTAAGATTTCTATAACGAAGTGCCTTTTGGTTAAGCCTTATCCAGAAAAGTTATTATAATGTGTGTTCTTATTGGGTGGAGAACCATTCTTCTATCTTATGCTACCAAGCTATTGTTTCTGAGGGCCAATGCTTGCTAAGACCTAAATGAAAGTTCTTTCCTCTATTATCTTTGTGCTTTTTTCCCCCCTTTCTAATGGCTTGTGGTTGCATATACTCAAAAGGGGTCTTAGTTGATTTAATTTGATTTCAATTTTGTTTGGCCACCTCATTCATTTTACTTTTTCAGTTTGAACTTGTTTCTTGGCTCATTTAGCGTAAACTATGCAGAGGAACACAATATATTATCAGGGCATTTGGCATGCAATTCATACCATTTGCAGAGATGAAAGTTTTTTTGGCCTGTACAAAGGACTTGGAGCAACATTGCTGGTGAGCTTTATACTGTGTTTCTGTTCATTCTTTCCTCCCACATATCTTTGACTCTCGTTCACCATTGAGATGATTTGAAAAATGCAGAGTGTCGGACCCAGTATAGCAATAAGCTTCTCTGTTTATGAGACACTGAGATCTTATTGGCACTCTCAAAGGTGAGACTTGTTAGTTCTTTCTATCAAATGAGGCATTTGACATGCAAATCTGTGTGTTGGCTCCTTGGTGTTCTGGTGTATGATTTCTGACATTTTAGCATCTTGATATTAGGCCCGGTGATTCTACTGTCATGGTTAGCCTTGCTTGTGGCAGTCTTTCTGGGATTGCATCATCAACAGGTGTGTGATCTGCAACCTGCAATGTTCCTTGAAATTTATACCTCCTTCATAAGATATATATTTTGCTGAACATAGTTTTAACATCAGAATCATGCTTAGCAAAGAAATGTTCTACTGATTTATTATCTTCTTATTTTCTATTGCCTTGACCATTTGCTTCTCATTTTGTGCTTGCCTTATCACAAATGACTGATGTGTGCTTCCAACATAAAAGCATTTCCAACTGATTGCAATGCATTGCATTTGAGGTTTAGTTTGAGGCGCTAAATTTGCATTACATTTCTTACCTAGGGCTGTAAACAAACTGAGCCGAGCCGAGCTGAGCTCGAGCTCGGCTCGTTTACTTATTGAGCTCGAGCTTAATAAGGAACTGGGCTCAAGTTCGGCTCAGCTCGATTCATTAATATTAATGAAACTCGAGCTCGGCTCGATAATTTTTTTTAAAATATTATTTATGTTATTTAAATTATTTAATATATATTTTAATGTATAAATAATATATTTATTATATAATTTAAATAATGATAAACGAGCCGACTTGACGAGCCGAGCTTATACGAGCTCGAGTTTGGCTCATTTACTAAACGAATCAAGCCGAGCCGAGTCGAGCTTGTTCATGAACAGCTCGGTTCATTTGTAGCCCTATTCTTACCTAGAGTTCAAGACACTGAGTTAAAAAGATCAATTTTCAAGAAACACCAGAAAGCTATTTTCTGTTCTCTGCTTTTAGTTTTCCAATTAAAAACCCTGAATTTTCAAAAATTTCTAGAATACATGTTTATAAGAATAGTTTTTTGAACACAATGACAACTAACTTCAGATAGTTTAGTATGTCTTTAGCATCTCATCTTTTAATATTATCTTTAATCTAAGTACAACTCTTACAATCTTTTCCCAGCATTGCAACTAAAAATATGCATATTTAGCTGCTTCATTCCTTGTAAGAAGGCTGAAGATATAGGCTAAGGAAGTCGTCCTTCCTCATTGGCATGATTATAATTTGTTTATTTCTTTATTTTTTGAAATTTGATAAGAGGTTGTGACCTGGCACATTGGCAAGTACTATCTGCCCCCTGGCCCCAGCCTAATTTGGATCTCTTTGTAATTTTCTGTTGGTCCTTAATTCTTGCAGCAACATTCCCTTTGGATCTCGTCAGGCGAAGGATTCAGTTGGAAGGTGCTGCTGGCCAACCCCGTGTCTATAATACGGGCCTATTTGGAACATTTAGGCATATACTCCGCACAGAAGGGCCAAGGGGGTTATATAGAGGAATTCTGCCTGAATACTACAAAGTTGTTCCTGGCGTAGGAATTGTTTTCATGACCTACGAGACACTGAAGAAGCTTCTTTTGCATGGGCCTTCAAATAGTTAGTTGTTCACCCAGTCTTCATATGTTAAAGGAAAAGATGAGGATCAGTTGGTTTAAGACACAGTAGGTAGAAAAAAGTTTTTCCCATATTTTTTATTTTATTTTATTTTTTTAAAAAAAAGAAGAGAAAAGAAGAAGGTATTTGCTGAGAAGTCCCATGGTGGTAAATTTTGTGGTTGCTGCCATGAAACATAGTATTTTTATGTACAGGTTATTAGATGGTATTGTGAGAATCATATCAATTGTACCTATCTACTACCAATACATAATTGAAACATTTTCATTCATTGATGATTGTATAATCACAAGAGAATTTTTGTTGCAGAACATTTAATTCTTGCCCCCATTCAGGTTCTGTTTGCTGATTGCCTGTGTGTATTTTTCTTAGGTTGTTGGAGATTGTATTAGTGGTCAAAGAGAAAAGATATCAAAGAGAGAAGATTATTTTTCTTTCATTTCCTTTCTTTTCTTTTCTTTATCATTGGTATAAAAAACTGTTACTGGATGTAGAGATGCAGGGATTCCAGGCTAAATAATTAGCAACAGGAAACTGGAGAACCAGGAAAGACCTCTCAATCACTACAGTTCAACTTGGTGGATTATAGCGTATGTTTACTTGCAAATAAGAAGCATACAACACTGTTCTAGTAAACCAGGTGTATTTCATTTTTAAGATTCAGTTTGGCAAATTTGAGTACACCCCTCATACATAATATTTTTTGGACAGTTCTTGAGTGTAGCTTTTCCGTTCTCCTTTTGATTGTGTTTAGACCTTGAATTTAACTAGTATTTTGTGAAGGGAAAGGAATTGGAGGAAAAATATTTTCACTTTTTTCTTCTCTTTTTTTTCTTACTCAAATTTATGATCTAAACACAGTCTTTAGGCTTTGTTTGATTGGGATATATAAGGGGAGAATGTGAGAGTTGATTAACATGAAATTTGATATGTTGTTGCATCTTTATTCCAATGGTAAAAAATAATCTCTCTTCTTATTTTATACTAGTATATCCTATTTTAATCAAACATGGTAAAATTAATCTCATAATATATATAACCCATTTGTATTAAATATATGGCTAAATTATACTTTAATTCTTTGTAGTTTACCCAAAAAACATAGAGCTCTCCTATAGTTTCATTTGTAGCACTTTAACCCCTTGGACTTCATACCAGACTGCAATTTTAGACGGATATAACAGAAGTTGTAAAAAATCTAAATTATCCTTATTTCTTTATCTAATTTTCTTCTTAATGTCATTACAAATCAGAACATTCTCTCTCATTTTTCTTTAATTTTTCCGTGTTATTTTCCTCTTATTCTTCTCTCATTTCTTTCTCATCTCATGACAAACCATACACTTCTTATACCATCATCAAATACATCTTTCTCTCTAGAATTTAGACCCAAACAAATACTCATATCTTTCTCTCTAGAATTTAGACCCAATCAAATAATCCATTAATCCATAGCTGCCCCAAACACTCCTTCATCTCACCTGATAGATATTTGGAAGATGTTCTTGTATGCCCCAAACAGTCCAAGAGCATCGTCGTGCATGATATGATACAATCCTAATTAACTCAGCCAAGATGTTCTCATATGAATTGTCAAGAGAAAAACCAGTAAAAGAACTCCAAGTTCAAGCTTTCCTATGTCCATATTTTGAGTATCTAAATGATATTTTCTAGTTATGAAATTTGTGAAAATGAAATATTTTCCCACTCTTCTTCTTTTATCCTGTTCCCCTCTCTTCTTTTTTTCCATAGCTACACACAGCTGCACAGGACAAGCGACCCACTCCTCTTCGCTCAATCTTCTTTTTCTGATTTCTGAAAGCATACCCAACACCTTGATGAAAACCCCCACTACTGCAAACACCTACCAAGCTCATCCAGTCTCTCTCCTCCACTCAACCAACACCCACCACCTTCCTCGCTCACAGCACCCATGGTGGTAGTCACTACTCCAATTTTGGTCTTGGCTTAGTTAATTCGTATGCCTATATATATAATGTATGTGTGTATAGAGTGATAAGAGAATATGAAGGATGACAGTGGTTGCCATGGTAGATAGTGTGAGAGACTACCATGGGAGCTCATGGTTTATGGGTTAACTTCATTTGAGTTAAGAGAATGGTAGAAATAGATTTTAGAAGAATAATGAAACAAAAATGAAAAAGGAAAGATAGAGAAATGAGAGAGATAAGTCGGAGAGAGAGAGGGAAGCATTTTAGATAGCAAAAATGATTGGAAGTTCTAATAAAGGAGCTCTAATAGGGATAGGTCCAACTGTGATGTGATATTTTAGCCTTATTTTTTTTAATTTTTTTTTTGTTTTTTCACGTCACTAGAACTGGATTTAGAGCACCAGCTCTACAGCTCTATAGCTCTTAATCACTGCTCTTTTAGAGAGAGAATCAAAGTCTCTGGTTTTCAAAAAAACTGGAAAGAAGAAGATAATAAGGAATTATCTAGTGTGGTTGAGTGGGGGGAAATTTTGATTTTATGGTCGTGCAACACACGCTCTATTGAAACAAACATTCCTTCAGAAATTACAATATGGTATGAAGTCCAAAGAATTTAAGTGTTATAAATAAAATTACAGGGGAGCTCCATATTTTTTTGATGGAAAATGCAATAAGCCCCAAAATTTCTACCGAATAAATAACCAAATGTCTCACATGAATGTGAGAACTATATCCATGTGAGACATTTAGTCATTTATTTAGTAAAAAATTTTAGTATCCATGACATTACCCTTTTTTGATAAAAACCACAAGAAGTCAAACTATTATTTACCCTATATATTTAAATATTACATATCCTTCTCAACTTCTCATATTCATTTTGGGACAATCAAATAAAACCTTTGAAGTCCTTGTTTCACACACCAACATTACTGACTACCAACATTATTAATTAACTGAATTCAACTTTCCAAGATTTCCTGAACTATTGCTTAGATCTTGTGGAATTTCACTTATCAATTAAACAAATTAGAAACAGTGAAGTGTTGCAAACTTGATCAATATTATTATAAATTTTGTTAATGTGTGCTCTTAAAATATATGTTTAAAAAAAATTATATATCTTATATGAAAGTGTGTAGAATAAAAAATGTACAATTTTTTAAAACATGCTTAACTTATATCCTAAAGACAGTCTTTGGATACAAGCAACTTTAGAGCCCGTAAAATTGGGGAATAAATATTGAAATGTTACCAGGAACATTGGATCTTGGGATTCACCTTCTTCTGTCCAAATATTTGATTTGAAGTCAATTTTCTAATGCAAGTTGCCAAAGATGCCATTTCAAAGGGTGGTCAAACACAAGCTAATACACCTTAGATTATAATATAATTAAAATTAAAGAAAAAAAAAGGGGTTCCATTTTGATTCCAGGGCTACTTAAGAAACAAGCATATAAGCAATTGCAAAAGAGGTGGTGGGTTGTGATTTTGACACATGGTAGACGGTTCTACCACTGGTCTGGTGGTGAAAGTTGGAGTATCTCAGTCGTTGCATTGTAGTATACACGTAGTGATGGGGTGAATTTAAAATTGTTAGAATAATTCTTATGTGTACAGTTGTAACATGCCATAATTGCACAACATATATTACCAAATTATATAAAAAAATATAAGTTAGATATAATGTAAATTGTTCGGGTTAAACCAAACCAAATTATATAATGAGAACTACAAATACTTACAGAGAAGTAGAAAATTTACAAACAGATTGTAAAAATCTAGAAACGAAAAACAACTTGATCGAGGCTTATGTTGGACACAATTTCCTTAAGACAAATTCGTCCCTCGCTACGGTGCTCACAAGTTTTTATTGGACGTTTGTCTCCCAGGATACAACAATCGAACCTTGCAGAAGCAGTACTATTACGGCAAGTCTGACGAATCTTACTGTGCAGAATTCTCTTACAAAAAAGATAGAGTGCAGAAGAAAAGAAACACAAGATGAATTACATTCAAAATGAATACAATAGGGGGGTCTGTTTATATAGGTGAATTAGTGGCTCTTCGAATGGTCATGGTGATTTTTCAAAAGAGTCACATCTTTTCCATGAAAAGGTGTAACTAAAAAAACATACTGTAATTGTTTTTTCAAAAGAATTCGAATTCTAAATCGAATTTGGTTTAATTTTGACCCAAATAAATAACAAATTAATTTAATTTAAAATTAAATATATTTCGTATTAAAACCATACTCAAATGGTGCACTTTGGAGTCAATTTCTCATTCACCTATTAATTGTTTCCAAACCATTTTGCCAACAATCCCCCACATGAATGAAATGACAGAAAAGAATGCAAGACTCAATGCATATTCAAAGAGAATTCAATTGGAAATATTCTGAATAGGGATAGGTAGCTTTTGACTTTGAATCTTCCTTAGTGAAAGACTATCGGACTTACTAGCTAATCAGTGGACGTGATGCATTGAACTGTTCAGCCGTTTGTGTAAGCCAAGATAATAGAATTCACACAAAATATCTCCAGACGCAACTTAGTTCTCACGGTTGTGCTTATTTTGGCCTTGGGCATATCCTGGTATTTCATGAGTGTTTTAGAGATTTTAACGTTATCAATTCTCGTAGAAGCAGTCTCTTCACACTCATATAAGTAATCCTTATTTCGCGTCTCTTAAATACTCCTCTCGAAAGATATCCCTCTAGGTTTTTCAACATATAAGTGATCATTAAAAGTATAACTTACCTTAAGTCCCCTGCATACAACACGTTGCAGATATCATTCTCATATAAGAATGGCTAGGAGATAGACTCCCTTAGTGATTTCTGGTGAGTCATCCATAATTCGGTTGTTCCTTTGAACCTATATCTTGGGATCTCCAGTCAACTAGGTTGGGTTGCCATTATGGCGACTCAAAATTAATACGCTCTAATCATATTCCCCTCGATAAACTTTCCTTCATTTGCTCTTTAGTCAAATCTTTTGTTTGGCGGCCACTATTTTTCGTTTGACCTTCTCAGTTATATATCATTGAGTAGTTAGTGGATCCACTATATTGTTTTTAGACAATATTTACAACTGAGAGTAAATATCTTACGGTATGAAGTCTTTGATTATATCGAGACTTACCGTTACTCTACGTTATTCCCATACTTAAAATTGATTAATAGACATAGAGATGTTCCTAGGATTTAACAAAGTCATTTTTATTTGTCCTCTAGTTTTGTCTTAGACAAAGTCATTTGTTTGTATAAATTCTTACAATGCAATCAAGAAAAAATATTTGTACCTCAAAATTAAGATTCAAACTTTTAATTTTGAATATTTCTTGTTCAAGTTTCTATGGGTAACTTGTCATGAATCATGATTAGTAGACAATTTTTCTTCACTTTCCTACATTCGTGGTAATATATAAATCAACACAAAACATGACTCATTGTTAAACAAATATCACTGTCACAACTAATAACGTATGTTTGATAGAATCATATTTTGTTTATTCAAAATGAATATCTGTGACAAAAGATAATTAAATTATCTAACCAAGCATGAAACTCCTACATGAGTAACTATTTATTGTTTCTTTTATGGTTAATGCTTAGTGCAATAAACATCTATGTAACCCTGACATAATTGAATACTCACTAAAATTTATAAACCAACTTTACTTCACAAGGGTCATAATAATTGATGATAACTTAAGTTACAATACTCAAAGTCACTTTAAAATAACTTTCACTTTGATTATTAACAAAATAATAATCGACACAAAAGATTCTCCAATCTTCTTTCAATTAAATGACATAACGTTTAAACCATCATAATTAACATTCTCTAGTATTAACTGCTGTTAATACTACTATCACAATCAAACAAAAAATTGACTTACACATGATATATAATTTTCTAAATAATACTCCACAAGAGATCCATTGATAATAACATGAATGTCATAATCACCATCACAAATTAATTGTAGATTTCTCAAACTTTTAAATAAAATTCTATTTAAATCCCATGACACTAGAATTAAATCAGTCAAAAAATAACACACATCACACAATATGCCGTAAGAATTTCATGGCAAAAAACTCATTTCAAATTAATGAAAAATGTTAAAAATTAATACGCCCATGAATCAACAGTAATTACTATGCGAGGCATGGCAAAACTAGACATAATAATTATCATGTCTATAAAATAATTTGTCTAATAACGATTAAAAATCTATCTCATTTAGAATACCCACAGCACCATTAAACGTGTATGGCAGCACACCAATTATCATAACACAGAAACTAATTCTGTTGGTAAGACACTTGACTTACAAATCTCTTGCAAAATATTAAAAATTATGTATTTCATATAAAGCATGGAAATTTATGTTTTACAAACCCAAGAAACGTTTTTATTTTTATTTTATTTTATTTTTTACAAAACTGTTTAACCAAAACAGAAAAACTATATAAACATCCGAAACGTATGATAACCATACATGAAGGAGCATAAATAAAGCCGATGAAAAATAGTTTTTTTTTTTTTTTCCTTATTAGAAAACTCAAAAAACTGTAAAACCAGATTTTGAAATTTATATATAAAACTCAGAAACCAAAAATGTTTTACTTTTCTAAAAAGACTGAATAATGTATATAACAGATTACCCAGAAAATAGAATAAAAAATTCTAATTAAACAAATCAAAATACAGAGTAAAAATTTGTATTGAAAATTAGCCAACGATATCATGTATTTAAACCAGAACAAACAACTGAAACTAAACACAATATTGCAATAACAATATAACAATATTGAAAAGTCACACCGATTCAACAGATTCAAAAATTTATGTTAAACCCATGAAATTTCTATTCTTAGAAAATCAACTAGAATGATTTAATCAAAAAATTAAAATTTAAGATTAACCTAGAAACCCCTGTTTAATCAAAAATCAGAAAGTAATACGAATTTGTCTTCAAATTGTTGGAATAAATCTTATGTGTACAGTTGTAACATGCAATAATTGCACCACATATATTACCAAATTATATAAAAAAAATATAAGTTGGGTATGACGTAAATTATTAGGGTTAAACCAAACCAAATTATATAATGAGAACAAAAAATAATTACACAGAAGTAGAAAACTTACAAACAAATTGTAAAAATCTAGAAAAGAAAAACAATTTGATCAAGGCTTATGTTGGATACAATTTTCTTAAGACAAATTCGTCCCTTGCTGTGGTGCTCACAAGTTTTTATTGGATGTTCGTCTCCTAAGATACAACGATCGAACCTTATAGAAGCAGCACTACCACGGCAGTCTGGCGAACCTTACTGTGCAGAATTCTTTGACAGAAAAGACAAAGTGCAGAAGAAAAAAACACAAGATGAATTACATTCAAAATGAATGCAATGGGAGGGGACTGTTTATATAGGTGAATTGGTGGCTCTTCGAATGGTCATAGTAACTTTTTAAAAGAGTCACCTCTTTTCTATGAAAATGTACAACTAAAAAAACATAATTGTTTTTTCAAAAGAATTCGAATTCTGAATCGAATTTGGTTCAATTTTGACCCAAATAAATAACAAATAAATTTAATTTAAAATTAAATAGATTTCATCTTAAAATCATACTCAAATGATGTACTTTGAAATCAATTTCTCATTCACTTATTAATGGTTTCCAAACCATTTGCCAACAAAAATTTCAAAAAAAAAAACTATGTACTTAAAAAATGACCCTTTAATCTATGTATTTTAAATTTTAGACACTGTTATAAATATTTTTTTAGAGTACACAGTATTACTAGCATAACATTAGTGAAGTAATAATTAGTTATATCATAAACAAAATACTGTTGACCGTCCAATCAGTGTCATTAATTTCAATGTACATATAAAAACGGATATAAAAATACGTGAAAGTATGATGTTGTAGAGTTGTAACTAGAGTTAATACCGACCCTAATTAGACTTAGCATTATGTGGTCAATAACAACACCTATTAAGGGTCCGTTTGGCAAGGAAGGTTGAGGCTAAAATAGTCACAAAAAATAAAATAGGCTATTTAGTCACAACAAACAAAATATCACATCCAACCCATAATCATTACACTCTTCTCTCACAAAAAAAGTCAAAAAAGCCAAAAAGCCAAGAAGCCAAAATGCCCTTCCCAAACCAAGCTTTTTACCCCAGGCTAAAATAGCCAAAAAAGTCAAAAAGCCAAAAAGCCAACCCACTTCCCAAACGGAGGCTAACAAAATAAAGATAGCAAGAGCTTTTGGAACAGCATCACAACTTTTTGCTTCTTAATTATGAGTGGCTAATGTTGCGGAATTTTTAAAATGATTTTTAAAATTTATAGTTTAGTTTTTCGGTGTTTTTAAAACTTTCCTTATTTTTCTTCGGAAAGCTTGAAATAAGCTTGGGGACTTTTCTCACATTGGAAAGAGAGCAAAACATGAAGCACTTAATAAAGTACTACATAAAATATTCCTTTGAATATAGAATTGTGGAATGGATACTAGTATGCATGCACTTACACAGTAAGGATGGTGCTTTGCACCATTTGCACATGCGCGTGTGGCGTGGGTAGTGTGGCATTTGATGGCGCACGGATGCATCGGCGCCAGGAGGACACTTTCCTATTTGCATCGGACAGGTTGGAGTGATGACGTGGATCCAACGTGGCATGGGTCATATGGAATACAGTCAGCTCCACGTAGCAGTGATGTGGCGTCCGTTGTCAATCGATCGAACGGTTGCGTGTCCAATCTGGAGCGGTTTGATCATAGCCATTGATTGGAGATACGTGCGATCGTATGAATGAGATGGCACCCGATCGTGATCAGGTATGATCAGTCAAGGCATCTATTCGGTGTGAGAATGATATGCACCATAGATCATCGATCCAATGGTCAGATCTAATCAGATACGATCAAGGGACATGACTATTCAATGCCTATAAATAGGTTGCGAAATTAGCTATTTCAATCTATCGAAAAATCCAGATAGCATTCCTGCAATACTCTCTCTCCCCCCTCTTGATTTAGAGTTTTCGATCAAAAATTTCTTAAGCAAGTTTTTGCTTTTCTTATTGATAATCAAATTCTGCAGACTTGATTATCAGTGTCTTAGTTTTCTTGATTATATCAAGAGTATTCTGATCTACTGTCGTTAGTGCAGACGCCGGTAAACTTGATCTTTAGATCAGGCTTCATTGTATTCTGAAGGCGAATTTGCTGTAACCCCCTGCACACTTTTTGGTGGGTGCAAATATTGTCTTTAGGAAAGCAACTAAATAACGCGACTTGAAACACCAAATTTCTATTCTACATAAACAAGATTATCGCCAAGTTGTGAAGACCCAAAGACCACCAACTGAAGAATTCAAGACGAATTGCTCCAACAGCTAATGTATGTATCAACTTCCAAATTAAAATAAAAGTTGGAAAAAATAAAGGAAAAGAATTATCATCTTATATATATATTTATTGTTAAATGAAACTGTTCATTTATGATGTCATAGCATTAGTGCACTCTACAATCAACAAGTACACTTTCATGCTTGAACACAACTCAGGGAAATTTAGTTCCAACACGCTGTCAAAGGGTCTCTCATTGATCAGTTTGTGAATTTTGATATTGTTCATTTAATCTTTTTTTTAGCTTCAACTTGTGTGCAACTCTTGGATCTCCACTCTCCATAATGTCACTGTAATAACCCACATTCGTATCTTAGTCATGATTCATGTGCATTTGCATGACTTCGTCTTGTTAACCTTGCATTTGTAGACTTTGACTTGTTTTTCCTAAGTAAAGGTCTCTGTCTTGTTTTGTGCTTATATGATTTGCCTAAGTGTTGTATGCATGCTTTGTTCCTTCCTTGCTGTCTCAAGCCTAGGTCATGCCAAGCCTAGGTCATGCCAAGCCTAGGTCATGTCAAGCCTAGGTCATGCCACGCCTAGGTCATGCCAAGCCTAGGTCATGTCAAGCCTAGGTCATGTCAAGCTTAGGTCATGCCAAGCCTAGGTCATGTTAAGCCTAGGTCATGTCAAGCCTAGGTCATGCCAAGCTTAGGTCATGCCAATACCTAGGGCCATCTTAGAACCACTTTGGTTGACCTCCACCATCACCTAGGCATATTGGCCGAGATGTCATCATCTAGGCCGAGGTGTGCATCACCTAGGCCGAGATGTGCATCATCTAGGCATCCTAGATCTTTGATCCTTGCATGTAGTGATCTTGTTCCGGGATTGGAATGACCTAGACTGAGGTGTGGCACATCTAGGCCTAGGTATGGCACAGTTTGGCCAAGTGTTATCCTTCCTAGCCGAGATCATTGAGACCTTACTTGCCGAAGCCTATGTCCTAGCCGAGATCATTACCTGCCGGAGTGCCCATGTCATCTAGCTTGTTGTACACACTTTGTCTTACACATGTCTTGTCTTTCTATCACCTTTTGAGGAGAACCAATCCGGTAGTGCCATGTGTCCCAGCAAAGAGTTAAATCAGCCGTTAGAGAGAGAAAACCTATCATTTCTATATCTTTGTTCTAGGTAGAGAGAGAAGCTCTAGGAAGAGAATGAGGAGTTCTTGAGAGAGGAGTAGATTTCCAAGCTTGATTCCTAGAGATCGAACCGTTAGATCCGTGTTCTAAGGTTAGATTCGTGATCTACTCTTGTTATTCTTTATGTTGATCTAATCGCATTGCATGATCAAGCATGTTTCATGAACCATGCATTGTTTTGAAATTCGGTTTTAGAAAGAGAAAGTGATATTCATGTGTTCTTGAAGAAAACCATGTTTTGATCCGAAAATTTGTATCAAGATGCATGTTTTCGTGTTTGTTTTCACATGATCTTCAAGTATGGGTACCAAGGTCCATGTTTTCGAACTCATAGCATGAAACCACAGATTTTGTAATAACAAGTTATGATTTTAACATTCATGTTCTTCATGTTCTCCATGTCCTTCAAGGAGGAAACCCAGATTTCCAGACCTCATTTCCCTAGGTGTGATCACCGAGACCACTCTTGCCTAGATCCCACACATAGGCCAAGCATCGTATCTCACCTTGGCCTATCTTGCATGATCACTTGCACCTTAGTCTATCTTCCATGCACACCTAGGCTAACCACTGCACACCTAGGCCGACATGGTACACCCTTGTCGGCACTTTGTAACACCTCAGCAGGCAGCTGCACCCTGAAGCCTAGGTAACCACACCTCGGCCAAGACCTCCCGGGTTCACCCAGCTAAGTCATTTTTGCCTAGATCATTTCTGTGCATCCATTCCAAGACCTGGTTGGTACCCAGCATGTTTTCCCTAGATGTTTTCCAGCATGTTTTCCCTAGATCATTTGCATTCATGTGAAGCTTGTTTTTAAGAGTGCATTCAATAGGCTTTGCCATGTGTTTGTAGGACTTGGACCTTTGCCTTGATCCCGACGTCCCAAGAACTATGTGAGTGGTATTTTTAATAAAGTTATGTTCTAATGTTTTGATAAGCTTTGCTTTGTTTTGAAAAGTATTTGTTAAGCATGAATGATTATCCCTATTTTGTGTATCAAGTACTAGCTTTGTTTTGGATGACATTCTTGGAAAGTCCTTCCATGCTAGGGGACTTTAAGCCCATGTAGCACCATGTTTGAGAGATCTCTGCCATCGACGGTCTATGAACGGATGGCCCCACCGACGGTCTATGAACGGGTGGATTTGTCTAATCGATTCCGGGTCGATTATTCCCTTGTTTTGTCCGGAATGTTATCACCCCATGTATTAAGTAGATGTTATTAAGCATCCCAGCAAGATTTGAAAGCTCAAGTACATGTTTTGATACAAGTTATGCCAAGCACATGTTTTGAACAAGCTATGATATATGTATTGTTTTGACAAGGATCTCGGGAATCATTCATTTAACCCTTTATTACTTGTACCATTCACTGAGTATCCAAGCTCACCCTCTCCTTATATATATGTAGGTGGCAAGCAAGAAGGCGGTGACGCCTAAGATGTTATGTGCAAGATGTTTGATTCATGTTTTGTATCGTCTTGAAGATCATGCTTCTTAGTTTGTAACTCATGTCTTTTGTATACTTCGGCTAGAGAAGCCTTTTGATCAAGATGTAACATGTACCTTATTTTATTTGTATCTAAGTTGTAAACCAAGTTAAGATATATGTCATTTCATTTGATCTATGCACAGCTCTTATGGACTACTTAGATTTAAATATATTGCTTCCGCACATGTAGGCCCCATATATATACTCTGATTGTGTGTGAATTTTTGAAAGTTGGCCTTCGACAATCTCGAATTACTGGCCATCACGGCACCATTCTACTAGGGGCGGAATGGGGTCGTGACAGTCACTGCAGCTGCACAAACATAGATTGAATAATTCACAAATAACTCAAGTTACATGCATGAAGTAACCCATACATATATGTGTTTACATAGAACTCATAACTGCCTTGATTATTTAAAATCAAGTTTACTTTCCAACAGTAAACCAACTTTTGTTAATGTGATATATATATATATTGGTTAATCTTTTTGTCACAATTGTAGAACCCAGTAGAAGGGTGAGGTAATCTTGTTAGAGCAATGCTACGGACACAGAATTCGTGCGTGGAAATATATCAAGAAAATTCATTGAATGGTCAAGATTCATTCTAAATATCTCATAATACATGAGTTGAATATGGATCATACCACTACAAGAAAAATCATTTTTGGCGACTAAAGTTTTAGTCGCCAAAAGTCCGATTGTAGTCGCCGAAAGTCGAGTTTTAACTTTCAGCGACTAATTTTTTTAGTCGCCCCTTTTGTCGCGCATACGTGGTCGCGAGAGGTATCGGCGACTAAGCTTTTTTTAGTCGGCAAAAAAGAGCTCTCTAGCGACCAACTGTTTAGTCGCCATTGGTGCTTTACACTTTTTAAAATCACACATTTAGCGACTAATATTTTAGTCGCCAATAGTCCATGAATCGCCGACTAAACTATTTTGTTGCCCAAAATAACACTTTTCGTAAAAAAAAAAAAAAAAACAAATTCTTTGGTTTTTCTGAGATTCGAACCGTGAACCATTCCAACTGCCAACACCTTTACCAACACACTCCCTCCACTATGCCACTTGAACATCACATGACTATGTATGCAATATATATTATTTATATACTATTTTGACCGGTATTCATACAAAACCAATATATGTAAATATAATTATTTTTATTGAATATAATTTATGTAAAAAATAAATTATTTATTCAAAAAAAATGTAGGCCACTTTTGGCGACTAAATCAATTATTTAGTCGCCAATTCTATGATTTTTGGGCTACTAATTAATTTGTTGTCGCTAAAAAAATATGTTTAAATTAAAAATAGCACTTTTGGCGACTAAATCTGTTTTTAGTCGCCAAAAACGTTCCCGTTTTGGCTACTAACCTGAATTTTAGTCGCCAATTCATTGTTTTTAGCTACTAATTTTTTTTTTTGTAGCCAAAAACCTTCATTTTCAGCGACTAATCTTTTTTTAGTCGGCAAAACACCTATAATCGGCGACTAAAATGGTTTTTAGTCGCCAAAACCATCACTTTTGGCTACTAAATTATTTTAGTCGCCAAAAACAGTCGCTTTTGGCTACCAAACAACCTTTAGTCGGTAAAACTGCTACATTCGGCGACCAACAAACAGTTTAGTCGCTAAAACCCTGGTATTCGGCGACTAATTCATTTTAGTCGGCAAAAGTCTTCATTTTTGGCGACTAAATCCAGTTTAGTCGCCATTTGGGCAACTTTCAGCGACGAAATTCTGAATTTTAGTTGCCATTTTCTGCTTTTTGTTGTAGTGTACATTACTTTTCTAGTATTTTTCTGTATACGAATTTTGTGCATGTATCTTTACTTATCTTGTTCCCATAGCAAAATAGCATTTGTTCCATTGGTATGTCTGTATATTGACCATACATTTCAGCAGAAGTTGGATAAAAGGACTTGGGTGTGAATGTGATGCAGTTCCTTTTGGAGTATTCACTTCCAAAGCATCTCTCCTCCCCCAAGTGGAGGTAATACCAGACAATATCTAGAGCTCACTTGCTTTTCCTTCTAGTGGTTCATGGTTCATTCATCATTTCATTTTCCACTTTTCTTGCTCTTCCGTTGTCCAAATTCTGATTTTTTTTTCCCCTTTTGATGATCGCATATCAGCGCATGTCATCCTAACGATGCCAAAATTGCTCAAGGGAGAATATTATTGTTGCACCTATAGGACATTGTTCGGTAATCTGTCATAAGTTTTTTTCATTTTTTTTTTTTGAAGCAACTACAGAATTAATATTAATGTAAACAAAATTTAGCTCTAGTTGATTTCACCATTTTGTTTCTTGAATGTATTGGATAATAAGAGCATACAAACATAGATCACAATTAAAAGTCGATGTTTCACTGATCCAATAGACAAAAGAACTGAAACAAAGAATTCCCACACTCTTCTTCCCTCAACCAAACAAGTAATTCATAATGAGGGCAAGGGCATTAGTGCATGTGCCTCTCAATTAGCAAGGGAATAGAATATGTTTTACTCATGTGAAAAAGATGATAGAGACTATCAAAGACCAGATGCAAAATGTTGATATTTACTTTCTTTTTCAATTTATCATCTGTTGCAAGAGCAGGAGCTAGAGAATCCCACAAGTAGAGACTGAGTTCATAAAGCTTAATATTCTCCAATTTTATAAATTACAAAATATAAATTATATTAAGATATAATAAGGATTGAGGAGCATGAGACTGAGCATGATTTTTTTTTTTTTTTTGGGATCGGAAAAGGAACATTTTTATTAACTCTAAAATATAAATTATATTAAGATATAATAAGGATTGAGGAGAGAAATTTCATCATACACCTAATTGCTTGATTAATTATTCATGAGTTTGTAATATTATTGCTATGTCACTCTCTACTAATATTTTTATTACAGTAATAAGTTAACAATATTATCTACTCAGAATTTTATCTAGAAAAATTGATGTGTAGTTCAAATTCATTCTAGGAGTATGATCCACCAAACAAAAAATTGAATCTAGACCACTCATGGTCTTTTTTTGGTACAATTCATGGTAAAATTTCTAAGCACTTAATTTTATCCATACTATATAGGAAAAAGATAAGCACATTTATAAAAAATAAAAAAATAATAAAAAAAATGGAAAATAAAACCAAAATCACTGAGCTCTCACATTTTATTCGCATTTGTAGATGTTAACATTTTCGCATCTACAAATACAAACAAAATATTTCATGTCGGTGATTTCAGTGAGTGAATTTCTCAGTGATCGTGATAATATATATTGCGAGCTCTGCCAGTGGTCTCTGGTCCCTGTTGAAAAAGTAGTCAAGACATGAAAATCATTGTCTGCAGAAAGAAGGTTCTCATCACCTTGTCATTGGTTGAGAAAGAACAAAACCGACTATGATTCCAGGTGACAGCACCTTATCATTGCTTTATACTATCAGAACCTTTTATTTATTTATTTTTTGATAAAACTATCAGAACCTCTATGCACCATGCCAACCTCTGCTTGAGGAATTTTATGAAATGTTATACAAACAGAAAATTTGTACAAAAAATTAATAATACAGAATGACATGAAAAGTGTTGATTTTATCATGTTAAAGTGAAAGTCTTGTTAAAATGGCTTAAATTTTTTTTTTTTAATTTTTAAATGTCACTGTCATGTCATTATGGTTGTGAATTCTGTACAAAAATTCTATAAGAATAAGCTTTTTGGAGAATTTTCACATGAGCTTCATGAACTGCTTATAAATACCTTCCCATCATGCATATGATCATCATCAACCTCTTCATTCCTCAAATATCGTTTCTCTTTATTCACAGATAGATGATGATTATACCATGTCAAGACCGGGTAATCTGCATCCTGAGGTTTGGATATACATATTTGTTGTATGATCTAGTCCTCGGGTTGCAGATTACCTCTTCTTGATCACTGGAAACTGTTCGGAGCTCAATGCTCATGGCAACACTTAACTGTTGGTTTCTCTTAACTGTTGGTTTCACTTGTGTTGTTTGCATTTTACGGATCATGCCTTTCATTCTATGAGAATTTGCAAATCAGCTGTTTCCAAAGCATCAAATTGGACACATGCCTTGAATTATTCTTGAGGAGGGAAGGCACAGCTGTGTTTGCAACTGTTGATGACAATACTCTTTTATCACTAGCGAGCTCAACGACTAAAGTAGGTGAGACAACCAGCCAACTTTGGCTCCTTCATCTAATAGTATATATTTGTTACAATTCAATTAATAATAGGTTTATAATGTGAAAATATGTTTCTTGGACATCCTCCTGTGGTTTTCGAAGGTGAGTTATACTAAGGCCTCGTTTGGGGACTGACTATTTTAGCCAAAAAGCCAAAAAGCCAACTAAAATTAGTCACATCACCTCTCTACTTTTCTGCACATCTTTTCGTAAAAAGTCAAAAAGTTACTAAAATAGCCTGTTCCCAAACGAGGCCTAAGGGTTTGTTTCATTTGGTATTAGAGTCAATCACCACATCGAGTATGAGATTAGATAGGTTGCGACTTTATAGTTAGTGAAGAGAAGACCTATAAGCCAGATTAAAACACCTTAATAATGGTGTAAAGGCTTGCAGTTCAAACCACGAAGGATGACTTATTGGCTGAGTTAAGACACTTAGAACTCAACTTACTAAGTTGTGAGTTCGAATTTGAGAGCAACCACTATGTGGAAATTATGCCAAAAGTTAGATTTGTACCTAATCTACCTTTCTCAATTCCCCATCAAATGGGGACTAAATTAGGTGTAGTTAGTTAGTTAGTAATATTATTGTATGAGCAGAGTACCACCATGTTAAATGGTGATAAGTGAGCGAGTCTCTAGATGGAAAAAGACTACCATTTGGCTCTTTCATCTAAGTAGTATTTGTTGTAGATTACCATAATGAATGATAGATTAGGAGATTAGGTTGACAGGACAAACTTGAAAGCCTGAAAAGAATTGCTGAAGAACATGAAACTTACACATAAATGTGCAATGAAAGATATGAAGTCTTTGCCGATCACAATTCATGGCTGGTCCATAAGTTCATCAAATTTCAGTTTAAGCCAAAAACAAGTTATAGTTTTGTTTAGCAATACTATTATAATGATCACATTTTTTTATCATATTTTATTTATTAGGTGATGTGTTATTTTTGAATCAGTAATAGATACGAGTGGTATAATCTATTATAAATAGGATCATGCTAGCATTATTGTTTCTTTAAAAACACTTGTCATCAAAAACTTCATCAACCCCATCATTCTTACTACATGAGCATTGAGAGGTATTATTGCATGTCAAAGAACATAGTTTTATTATCTTATGCTATGGTTTAAGAATTTAGAAATGCTATGTTTGGATCTTATACTTGTGGAAGGAAAAATAGGAAAATAAAATAAAATGAAAGGTACTACGTACATCAATAAGTTTTTGTCAAATAAATTTTTTTGAGGGGCTAGTAGTATAAAAATGAATGTGTCTAGGTAATTATATAATTTTTTTATATTTTATTTTTCACTTAACAAATCAATGATTCAAACATAGCATTGGTGGGTTTTTGCTCGTTAGCCGCATGTTGTCCAAATAATTTATCAAATAAAGCAAAGTAAAATTATTTATTTGTAACACTCTTTCCTATTTAGCTTTAATCATTATCTAGCAGGCTACAAAATATGGTAGACTTCTTCGATTTGTGTGCTTAATAGGTTCTTTGTGTAGAATGTTATTTGAAGTTGATTTGTTAAGTTGACGGTCAAATTTGACAAATTTTGTAGCTTGTTATAATAGTTTTTTAGTTCATTCCAATTAAAATTCATTTAAGATTGGAGTGACAGATAATAAGTCAAATTTAATAACATTTTATAACTCGTAAATTTTTTAAATTTAGATTAAAATACTACAGTCAAGGTTCAGCTTGTCTCGTCTTATTTACAAGATTAATTAATAAATCAACTAACCCAAACTTTCCTTCAACAATTTCTTCTGTAAATTTGTCTATTGTCAATCTCTAAATAAGCTATTTTTTACTAAAAAGGTCAAATTTCACTCTGGTCTTGTGGTTATGTTAACAAAAGCTCCACAATTTGAAAGGCTGACAAAACTTTCACCATAATTGTGGAAGGTAGAATTCTTCGCCATAAGAAAAGTAAGATGACATGTCTCTTTCTTTACTTTGTTAAGAGAAACCAAAATGTTAGTGATCACCCTGACTAGAGTTGGTTGGAAGGACCTTCCATGGTCAAATCAGAATACTGTTTAGCCATAAATGTTTTTATTTAAAAGAGGATTTTTAGATTACCTCTGGTCTATCATCTTTGCTTTACTTGCTTCGTCTTTTGTAATTTTTCTGATTTGAATCTCATCCGTTAGATCAATGTTTGATCTGAGGGTCTGCCCGTACCCAGCTTTAGTAGGGCAAGTGGTCAAGTTGCTTTTGCTTTTGATTGTTGGATCATTCTCTTATGGGCGGCTTAGATTATGTTAGATGCTAGTGGCCAGCTTGCCAAGCGTTGTGCTCATCAAATTAGGTTGATCGGACGAACCTACCATCTAGTAGGCCTGACCTATACTCCTGTATTTGTTGTCTGATGTTTCCACCGTTAGATGAAGATGAATCCGACGCTTCTCTTACATTCTGCAAAACTGCTTCTAGAAGTAAATCTTTACTCTTCATTGCTCCTCACACTCTTAGCCATGCGCTAGTTTACCACTAGCTATCCCTAATGGGCTCTTTAGAAAATTTATCTAGGCCTTCCCTTTCTTTTGGACTGCTCTGCTTAATTGGTTCGGATTTGGGCTAATATTTTATCCCTCCACAATAACAAAAAAGTAACTTTTTTAATAATTACTAAAAACATTAGCTCTTTTTAGTTCTAAAAAAAATTAAAAAATATACTAAAAAAATAATTGCTAAACCCCGCCTATATATATCCCTTGGGTACAATTTTCATAGATTTTGATGCGGATGAGCATCCTTGAAGCCAAATCTAGAATGACACTGAAAGGTTTCTAAAATAATGACTTTAATAACATATTCTTATTTCTTTTTTCCCACAATTGAAGGTGGATTTATACTGATACAGACATGGAATCTTTTTTATGAGATGTAACATTATTCTCATTGATTTTAAATTGTTTGGTTCTAATTATTGTTGTCCCATATGTGAACCAAATGAACCTTAACTCCATTAATTAGGGAAAGCATGATATTTTTTCTTATGCTTTTTCCCAAAAAAGAAAGCATAAAGATTGCTTTATTACAAATCTGTAAGAAATTGCTAACCAAACTCTTTTCACTATTCTTGATCTCATTAATAGTGTCCATGGCCAATAAACAGCATGATTCCCTAATGTTGCTTCAAATTACTTTTGAATATTAATCTCTTATGCTACCATCTGTCTTGTTAATAGTTGTGTGAGTGAATTTCTGACCACACTGCCAATTAAGTATTCAACCGGAGAGCACTGACAGAATAGATGGCGCCTGAGTGACCTGCAACAGAAAGAAGAGATTCCGACGGTGGTTCATCCACTCGGAGGCACTCCGACGATTAAGTCAGTTATCTCTCAAAAATAGATCAAGTGCTTAACTCACTATTCTGAATATAAATTGCGTACCTTAGACCCATGGGGTGCCTTTCTTTTATAGCCAACACAATCCTAGTCCAAATAGAAGCCTAGCTTCAATGGACTTCTGCTCAGTGCTTAGCTTGGACTCTCCAATAGATAAAGATAAACTCCCTAAGAGTTTTATCCTTATCCAGGCTGAAGTCCTTCCTCATTCTAGGATTCTTGTCCCTTATCCGCTTATCCCGAATTTCGATAACTTCGGAGATAACCTTGGCCTAGCCGAGATAACCTTGGCGTCACGACCAGGACACATGGCACCCGGCTGACACGTCGGCGTCACCTTGGCTACGTGTTGGTATTCAGAAAATATATCTCCACAATAGTCATAATTTATTAAGCAGGGCTAGCCTTAGTTTTTGGGAGCCTTAAGCGAAGCCTTAATATGGGGCCCTTATATATTCACAAAAACAAAAAAAAAAACAAAAAAAATCATATGTAACTATCAAAATTACATACTAAAATTTACTTGCATAAATAGAAAAATTCATATTACAATAAAGAAAAAAATAATAAAACAATTTAAAACTGTATGCCAAATAAAAATCGAGCAAATTGTAGCAAAGAATCACGTGAATATTATTTTCCTCGCCTTTTTGTTACAAAAATACTTATTTTACCTGCATAATCTAGAATTGAGCTTCTTTTCTTTTTTCTTTTTTTTATAATTTTATTTTATTTGAGGCCTAACACATAAACAATACATATATATATGTATATATATTGGATAAAGTATAAGGGCCACATTTTTTAGGAGCACTAAATTGGAGAAAAAGTTTGGGGGCCCTAAGCGATAACTTTGCTCGTCTATACCTAAGACCAGCTATACTTTTAAGACAATTCCTAAAATCTAAAATATTAAAAAGAAAGAAAGAAGGAAAAAAAAAAAAAAAAAAAGAGATGGTGGAAAGATTATAAATGTAAGTCTACAACAATGTCATGTCCCGCATTGTGGTTTAGAGAAAAATCTCCTTGAACAAGAAAAAGAATAACAAAATTGGTTTGAAGTTGTCTCCACTATTTTAATCTGATATGAGGTTGAAAATAGTATTCACCATTACCGTCAAAAGTAACTCATTCCAATGTGTTATTTTCCTTTCCAGGGAAATGACTCACTTTCAGCCATACTACTTTTTACATAAAAATCAGCTCCCTACTATATGTGTTACTATTACATGTAAATAATTGATGGAAAATGATTTGGACCCTCACAAGGGGCACCTCCATGACCCCTTCTCTCTCTGATTGGCCAATCTTTTTTTGTTTTTTTTTTTTAATCACCAGGCCCCACATGTGTGTGGGTGTGGTGGGGGTGGTGATTGGAGGAATCTCAATCACTTCCCATAATTGACTAAGCATTTCCCATAAATATATAATTAAATTGATTAGGCATTATTTCATTGGACATGTTAATTTCCGCTTTCATTTTCATTGGCGAAGTGAAAAGTACTTCACTAATCAAAATAACCATGAAAAATGACTTTTATTTATAAAAATCATCATATCATTTTGTGGTATTTTTTGCAAGAATATAATTTTTCTATTATACCAAGCATACAACTCTTTAAAGCTTTATTATGATTTATGTATATCTAAAATAGCCCTTTTAAATCTAACTATTTCAAATTTAATATTTATTATTATTGATTTAACTGTTTCACGCACATGTATTTCATATTCACACATCCAATATAAAATTAAAGCACAAGGCAGCTCATCATCAAGGATGTTATGAGTAATGAGTTCCATCCCCCTCATGAGAAGCCTTTTCATCTAATTTCTAATTGTCTACCAACCAAACCAGAGACCCAAAAAGATTGTTCTATCTAGATATGCAGCAATGCAACTTCATGGAAAGTTCTTTAACCTAAGAAGTAACACACCAACATGATTAGAGTGGCCTCTTTGCATAGCTACTTTTTGCAAGGTGAGCCTTTCCAGGATGGAACAAAGCATGGTCTAATAAGTAGTTGGGACTGACATAAAGCATTGAAATTAATTTAGGTATGAAATGTGTGCTTAAACCAAATTAAAGCTAGGAATGCAATTATTGTAAAGAAGATGAACTACTGCCTTTAGGATTGCTTTGAATATTCAGTACTTGATTGTCAAGATTATATTCTTGATTAAGAAATGTGTTATGACAAAATCAGAAATCAATAACAATGGAAAGAAGTAAACACTCAAACATATAAAGATTTGTGCAATTCAATTTAAAATTCGCACCCACACAAGCAAAAAAATCACTTGACAAATTTGACTAAGAAAGTTAATGAAAACTCAAAGGTATAATTTTATTTATACTGTGAAAATTATAGCTTCTATGTTGTCCAAACAATTAAAAATAAAAATATAAAAAATCTTCAATGAAACAACAAGAAAACAAATGATATACTACTTGAAAATGTAATTTCTAATGTCAAAATAAAAATTTTGAATGAAATTAACACTAATCTTCCTCTACAATTTCATCTCTCTCATCCGCCATTGAAGCAAATTCCATGTAAGTTAAATGTGAATTGTTTTCCAGGATTGCCCTTCAAACAAGCCCAAAATTCCAACAAAGATTTGTAATTTATGGCTTGAAAAAAGTTTTCAAGACTTGAATTTCAAAGAAAAATCTTTGAAACAGAAAACCCATCATTTTCTAGTTCCAACATAAACAAGCTTTCCTTACCCAAAATGCCCCTCTGATCAATCCAAAATTTCCATCACCTACTAGACCTCATCAAGAACACACTGAGTTCTTGACCCGGAAAATTATCCGGGTTGATCAGATGAAAAGACTCTGAGTGTGCCCCACCCACAACACATTCATAGTTAGCCCTCATGTACATGAGCTCACCATCACCTCCACCCGGCCCGAACCCGGCAGGAATTACACCCGCTCCGACCGTTATGGACTGCATGGTCTTGAGCATGAGCCGGTTCGTTTCATTGGCTTTTCTCCGAACCGCGAACCCGAGTTTCCGACCGTTGCAGAACATGGTCCAGACCGGGACAGAGTGGAGCGGGCAGGAGCTGAGTTCGGATCCGGGTCGATCTTGGCATTCGAGGGCAATCCGGACGAGTCCGCAGCGCATTTCTTTGACAAGGAGGTGGGTGGGGATGGGGAGTTCGAGGAGGAGAACGGGTCGGGTCGAGAGGCGGTCGTGTTGGACGCAGAACCAGACGTGGCCGCGGCGGTGGCCGAAGATAGTGCCGATGACCATGGTCTTGGAGGGTCGCGGCGGCGCCACCGAGTGGGTGGTGGTGGAGCTTTCGTCGGAGGTTGTGGAGCCTTGGTCTTGCTCGTTTTTGTGGGTTTTTTTTGATGGGTCTTCTTGAATGTCGTCTCGAAGCGAGGAGCTTAGGCGTTTCTTGGTGGCGGTGGCGGTGGCGGTGGCGGTTGTGGTGGTGGTGGGGGTGAAACAGGGGAGGAGGAATCGACGGAGGGTGTCGATCTTGGTCATGGTTTCTTGATGTTCTTGATGAGAGACAGAGAGGGGATTGAGATTGGGAAGGACGAATTGGAACTGGGCTGGGTATGAGTTTGTACGTTTGTCAGTGTTGTACATTTATATAGGTGAAATGGGGGCGGGAATGAATAAAGCCGTTACATTGAAGTGTCTAGTTATGATCCAACAACAAGCCACATTTGATATTGCCAAATTTTAAATGGGATTTAGACCTTTTTTTTTTTTTTTTTTTGCTGTTTAATGGATGAGACATTAATGGAACACGCATGCTACATCTCACTAAATTTCTACTACTAATACCATCACTAATGATGTGGCAAGTCAAAAAAAAAATAAAAAAATTAAGACACAAAACACATATGACAGTGGGTATCCCCAGTACAACCACTAATTAGTGGTCTGCATCATTTTTCTTAATGGAATTATTGATAAGATTGTGAAGAGAAGTTATATCATTGGAATTGGTATTAATCAATAGTAATATTATAAATTTAAATTTAATTATTTAAAATTATCATTTTGTTGTTGGAATTTATTCTATACATAGATTTTACACTACACAAATTCAATCACATCTAAACAGTTTTATTCGGGATAAATTCAGAAAAATTAAGGGTGAGTACTTAGAACTATTCTAAATAAAATCAAGAATGTGATATATGATGAAATTTTGAAAATTAATTAGTAGATAAGATAAATGATTGGAATAAATGAGTGAAATATATTATGGTAAAATTTATTATAAATTAAAAGTTGATAATTAAAAAGTAAAAATTAAAGCACTCTTTAACTTTTAGATAAACTTTTCTCAACTTATTTAAATTATTTCTGTCTAACAAATTGTAAGCAAAAGTTACACTATATAGTCTAACACAAATTCTCAAATTAAAATAAATCAAAAGTAATTCATTTAAGCTTTAACAAAGACTCCTTGAATTTGATTGGAACGATACAATAATATATTATTATTTTTTACAGTTAAACAATGTGTGAAATAAGTGTGATAATCCTTGACTACTACAATCCCTATGTATGAGACAAACGGGGTATTTCAAGTAGGAATGGCAACGGGCTGGGGCTGGGGCTGGGGCTGGGGCTGGGGCGGGGCCGGGATCCCCGTCCCCGTCCCCAATCCCCGGCGGAGAAACTCATCACCCCCCATCCCCGTCCCCAACGGGGATCGGGTTTTCCCGACCCCGAAAAATCCCTGAGGTTTTTTTAATTTTTTTTTATTTTGTTCAAGAACAACAAATCAACATAGCAGATTTGAGTACCAACAATCATCATTAACAAATTTAAATTAAAAAAACAATTAATCTGAAAAAAAATATATGTTTCCATTATCATCAACAGATTTAATTTATATAAAAAAAAACAATTTGAAAAAAAAAAATATATATATGTTTTCATCATCATCTCAACAGATTTAAACTTAAAAAAAAATCTGAAAAAAAAACAGATGTACCAACAATCAGATCAAAGCGAGAGAGAGAAAGAGATAACAGATCTGAGTACAGATCTAACAGATCTGAGAGACCGTGGCTGTGGCGAGATCAACGGCGGCTGTGGCGAGATCAACACAGGTATTAGTGGCTGTGGCTGTGGCTGTGACCGGCGGCTGTGGCTGTGGCGAGATCAATGGCGGTGGTGGGACACGCCGACTGTGAGAGTGAGAGAGTTGAGAGAGAAGAACGAGAGGGTGAGTGAGAAGAACGAGCGGCTGTGGCTGTGGCGGGATCAACGGCGGTGGTGGGACACGCCGACTGTAAGAGAGAGAGTTGAGAGAGAAGAACGAGAGGGTGAGTGAGAAGAACGAGAGAGTGATAGGGTTGAGAGAGTAAGTGAGTCAGATAGATATAATGATATACTATTGCACTAGATATATATTATAATACAACTAGTGAGTCAGACAGATATAATGATACACTATTACACTACATATTTATTATAATACAACTAAACACCAACACAGGTATTAGCAGGGAAATTTCGGGACGGGGCCGAGCCGGGGTCGGGGCTCAGGAGCCTATCCCCGTCCCTGGCCCGAAATTGATCGGGGAGTGATTTTTTAATACCATCCTCGCCCCCGCGGGAATATTTTTCGGGAAAAAACCACTTATTTCGGGGTCGGGGGATCGGGTCCCCGTCGGGCCGGGTTTAAATTGCCATCCCTAATTCCAAGTGGTAAGGGCTCCCTAAATTAGATTATACATTTGTGTTGTATGCTATAAAATTTTTAAAAGAGACAAAAAAGAAAAAAAGAAAAAAAATCTATATGTATTACTTATTAAAATTATTAAAAAAATTTATATATGTTGAACAACGTCACACTAACATATATATAGAATTTAGATGTTCCTCAACTATAACTCCAGTCCTTATTTTGAAATAATATTAAAATTCAAATGAAACACATAATATGTTTCTTACCTTTTATTCCCATTTAGTACATCAATCATATGTGTTCACATTTTACCTATTTTTTTTCTTTTTATTTTTCAAATTATTTCTCAAGTCTTCTAACCAAATACAACGTTAAAGTTTTGATACCCTTCAACAATTAATAATGATAATATCTTATATAATATTATTAATTGATAAATAAATTACAATAGGATTATCCGTATCTTTTCTTACTTCTACTAAATATAGTCTACAATATGGCAATATGTGAAAGTCATAATAGTACCTTTTCATGGTTGTGTAATTCCTGCATTCATAGGAATAGACCTTATAGTCTAGGTATCGTTGTCACTTATAAAGTCCTCTACTTTATCTTGATTAGGGAATTGGAAATTAGGGATGAAATTACCCTTTCTGGGGTGGCCTCGTTTGGGGAGTGACTATTTTGGTCAAAAAGTCAAAAAATCAACTAAAACTTGTCACATCACCTCTCTACTTTTCTGCACATATTTTCATAAAAAGTCAAAAAGTTACTAAAATAGCCTGTTCCCAAACGAGGCAGGCTTGGATTTCCTCCAATCCGTGATCTAGAGGGTAATATTGGATCCGTAGAAGTTCATTACGAGTCTCGCTTTGATAATTCGAATCGTTCAATGTATAGAATTCGTCGAGTACTATATGCTTTAAACAATCACGTTGATTGGACATCGATAACTATTTCATCGGATCAGATTTTTGTCAACCGTTTAGTTTTTCACCATCTATTTTTTTTTATTTATTCAAAACTGATTTGATCACGTAGCTCTCGATATCCGATCAACGTGATTTTTTACAAACATATAATATTTAACGAGTTCTACATATTGAACAATTCAGATTATCGAAACAGGACTCATAGTGAGCCCCCACAGGCCCAATAATACGCCTTATGGGCCTAACATGCATTGAACATTAAAATTACATTTAGATATGGAGTGATTCTATTTACACACCACTGATTTATTTGATACCCACCATCTTTCAAATTTTTTTATTACAATTTTATCCTTGAGTTAAATTACTTTTTTAGACAAAATAAACCCTAACTTTTTCAAGCATAGAGGCACCATCACCAGCTAGCTACCGTACGTGTAACAACCCAGATTTTTACTTATTCTGTATAATTTATACTAATATTATTTAATCTCAGTTCGGAAAATATATAATTTATTATATATTATTATGCGTAATTATTAAAACGTTTAGGGGTCAAAATATAAATAATAATAATATTGAGTGTGGTACTAAAATAAATAAATAATTTTCTATTACTATATGATAAAGTGTAATTTAATTAAGAATTAAGTTATTTATATAATTATATTAAAATATTGGGTCAAAAGGTAATTATCTTAAATATCTATTAAGGATATGATTAAATCTATATAATTAATTATCGAATCTAAGATAAGGGAGACACGCGTCGGGCAACGTGTTGGCGCAAGATGGGGTTCACCTCCCTATAAATAGGAAGGTGATTCGGAAGGAACAGAAAGAGAGAAAGAAAAGAAAGAAGAAAAGGAAAGAAAGAGAAAGAAAGAGAACAAAGAGAAGAAAAGAAAGGAAAAATAATGGAAGCTGGAAGGGTCTTTGATAGTAGAAAAAAAGGGTGAGGTATTAAAGTTAAAGTGAGTTATATTATACCTTGAGTCACCAAAATGTATTTTATGTATGTTTTGACTTACCAAAATCTATTTTATACAAGTATGTTTTATTAGTATATTAATAAAAGTTATGTTTTATAAAGGTTTTCAGTTACGTGGATTATCTTCTGAACCCTATTTGTTTTAAAGGAAATCCATGGATAAGTTTGTTTACATTTTAAAGAATATTTGACTATGACCTTATAAACAATTATGTTTTGTAAGTACCACCACGGGAGTCCCATGCCTTGGGAGACTTAAATAACCATTGACCTCTGTTTGGTTACTTCGTGGCCCTCTGATCCACTGACCTCTGTTTTGTGCGGACCAAAGTGCTGTGCGGAACTAAGTGCTACACTATTATGGGAGCCACCTCTAGAATCCGTACGAGCCACCTCTTGAATCTGTACCTCTGTTTTGTGCGAACCAAAGTGTTGTGTGGAACTAAGTGCTACACTATAGTGGGAGCCACCTCTAGAATCTAGGGATGACAATTTAAACCCAACCCGACGGGGACCCGATCCCTCGACCCCGAAATAAGTGGTTTTTCTCCGAAAAATATCCCCGCGGGGACGAGGATGATATTAAAAAATCACTCCCCGATCAATTTCGGGCCGGGGACGGGGATAGGCTCCTGAGCCCCGGCCCCAGCTCGGCCCTGCCCCGAAATTTCCCCGCTAATACCTGTGTTGGTGTTTAGTTGTATTATAATAAATATGTAGTGTAATAGTGTATCATTATATCTATCTGACTCACTAGTTGTATTATAATATATATCTAGTGCAATAGTATATCATTATATCTATCTGACTCACTTACTTTCTCAACCCTATCACTCTCTCGTTCTTCTCACTCACCCTCTCGTTCTTCTCTCTCAACTCTCTCTCTCACAGTCGGCGTGTCCCACCACCGCCGTTGATCTCGCCACAGCCACAGCCGCAGCCGCTCGTTCTTCTCTCTCAACTCTCTCACTCTCACAGTCGGCGTGTCCCACCACCCCCGTTGATCTCACCACAGCCACAGCCACAGCCGTTAATACCTGTGTTGATCTCGCCATAGCCGCCGTTGATCTCGCCACAACCACGGTCTCTCAGATCTTTTAGATCTGTACTCAGATTTGTTATCTCTTTCTCTCTCTCTCGCTTTGATTTGATTATTGGTACATCTGTTTTTTTTTCAGATTTTTTTTTTAGTTTAAATCTGTTGAGATGATGATGAAAACATATATATATTTTTTCAGATTGCTTTTTTTTTTTTATAAATTAAATCTGTTGATGATAATGAAAACATATATATTTTTTCAGATTAATTGTTTTTTTAATTTAAATCTGTTAATGATGATTGTTGGTACTCAGATCTGCTATGTTGATTTGTTGTTCTTGAACAAAATAAAAAAAAAAATTAAAAAAACCTCTGGGATTTTTCAGGGTCGGGGAAACCCGATCCCCGTTGGGGACAGGGATAGGGGGTGATGAGTTTTCCCGCCGGGGATCGAGGACGGGGACGGGGATATTTTAACCTTCGGGTATCGGGGACGGGGAGTGTGGTCCCTGGCCCCGCCTCGGCTCGTTGCCATTCCTACTAGAATCCGTACGAGCCACCTCTTGAATCCGTACCTCTGTTCTGACTGTCACTTCTGTGACCTCTGTTCTGTACCGTGGTTATGGGCATTTACTTACATAATTTCTGTATTTCAGTTCTGATACTTAAATAAGCAGTTTCTACTACTCAAATGATTTCTGCTACTCAAATGATTTGTTTATGTAAATGTTTTGGCCTAACTAACGATCCATGGTTATTTCGTGTCCCTTATACTCTTGGTATAATATTTCTCACTCTGCCATGTGCTTATAGTTTTTACCAATTTTCAGGAAACATACAATTCAGAAATAGCTTCTGGAAGGTCTTAGACGTAGGGTTGCGGAATAGACACACACAGCACTTTTTTGATACTTTTATATGTAAATATTGGCCTTTTTGGTCAGTATAATTTTGTAATAAAAATAGAAGCTCCAATGATTATTTTGGTACCCTTATTTAAATATTTCTTCCGCTTGTGTTTATTGATTTGTTTATGAATTGGCCGGAGGTAACCACAGTTACTGGCCATCACGATGCTTAACCCTTGGGTACGGGGAGCGGCTCGTGACAAATGGTATCAGAGTAATGGTTTATAAAAAAAAAAAAAAAATCATCATTGGAGCATAGGACACGCGCACATTTAAGGATGGGATAATTAACACCTAAATATTATATTTTGTTAGTTGATTTAATTATATTATAATAATTTTTTTTAGGTGCATAATTTGTGAAGGATATTAGATATAATTTATATTTATAGTAAAAGAAGGACAAGAAAAGAAGGATGTCGGGCTCAAGCACCCACCAAAATTATAATATAATTAAATCCATATAATTTTCAGTTCAGTATTAAAAAAAAAAAAAATTATTTGATGTTTTTTCTATAAAAAAAAGTGGGTTCAAATTATAAAGATACTAATTTTGAAACTATTTCCCATCAATGAAAAGTGCATCTCAAAATTTTTAATTCTTGTATATAATTCTGTCATTGTGTTCTTATTTTTATTTATTTTTATCGTAAACAAAACGAGTGAAAAGTTTTTAAAGTTACTCATTATTTCTTATTTTGACCCAAAATAATTTTTGGCAACTAGACAGGGAGTTATTTTTGGTAAAGTTTTTTTTTTTTTTTTTTAAGGTAATATTTTCTATCAGAGTAATCATCTAGTATATATTTATCAGAGTGTGCAGCGAATAGCTTACATATGGTAAATTTTGAGGACGAAATTTTTAAAAGGAGGGAAGATTGTAACAACCCAGATTTTTACTTATTCTGTATAATTTATACTAATATTATTTAATCTTAGTTGGGAAAATATATAATTTATTATATATTATTATGCGTAATTATTAAAACGTTTAGGGGTCAAAATATAAATAATAATAATATTGGGTGTGGTACTAAAATAAATAATTAATTTTCTATTAGTATATGATAAAGTGTAATTTAATTAAGAATTAAGTTATTTATATAATTATATTAAAATATTGGGCCAAAAAGTAATTATCTTAAATATCTATTAAGGATAATATTAAATCTATATAATTAATTATCGAATCTGAGATAAGGGAGATGCGCGTCGGGCCACGTGTTGGCGCAAGATGGGGTTCACCTCCCTATAAATAGGGAGGTGATTCGGAAGGAACAGAAAGAGAGAAAGAAAAGAAAGAAGAAAAGGAAAGAAAGAGAAGAAAGAGAGGAAAAGAAAGGAAAAATAATGGAAGCTGGAAGGGTTTTTGATAGTAGAAAAAAAGGGTGAAGTATTAAAGTTAAGGTGAGTCATATTACACCTTGAGTCACCAAAATGTATTTTACGTATGTTTTGACTTGCCAAAATCTATTTTATACAAGTATGTTTTATTAGTATATTAATAAAAGTTATGTTTTATAAAGGTTTTCAGTTACGTGGATTATCTTCTGAACCCTATTTGTTTTAAAGGAAATCCATGGATAAGTTTGTTTATATTTTAAAGAATATTTGACTATGACCTTATAAACAATTATTTTTGTAAGTACCACCACGGGAGTCCCATGTCTTGGGGGACTTAAATAACCATTGACCTCTGTTTGGCTACTTTGTGGCCCTCTGATCCACTGACCTCTGTTTTGTGCGGACCAAAGTGCTATGCGAAACTAAGTGCTACACTATTGTGGGAGCCACCTCTAGAATCCGTACGAGCCACCTCTTGAATTTGTACCTCTGTTTTGTGCGGACCAAAGTGCTGTGCGGAACTAAGTGCTACACTATCGTGGGAGCCACCTCTAGAATCCGTACGAGCCACCTCTTGAATCCGTACCTCTGTTCTGACTGTCACTTCTGTGACCTCTGTTCTATTCTGTTCTGTACCGTGGTTATGGGCATTTACTTACATAATTTCTGTATTTCAGTTCTGATACTTAAATAAGCAGTTTCTGCTACTCAAATGATTTCTGCTACTCAAATGATTTGTTTATATAAATGTTTTGGCCTAACTAACGATCCATGGTTATTTCGTGTCCCTTATATTCTTGGTATAATATTTCTCACTCTGCCATGTGCTTATAGTTTTTACCAATTTTCAGGAAACATACAATTCAAAAATAGCTTCTGGAAAGTCTTAGACACGGGGTTGCGGAATAGACACACACAACACTTTTTTGATATTTTTATATGTAAATATCGGACTTTTTGGTCAGTATAATTTTGTAATAAAAATAGAAACTCCAATGATTATTTTGGTACCCTTATTTAAATATTTCTTCCGCTTGCGTTTATTGATTTGTTTATGAATTGGCCGGAGGTAACCACAGTTACTGGCCATCATGATACTTAACTCTTAGGTGAGAGGAGTGGGTCGTAACAGTAAGCCTCTCTCCAGTCGCCAACTTTGCAGACTGCCACATTCTTAGCTCCCGACTTCGTTGACTGCCGCCTCACCAATCCTTGTCATGGCTTATCTTCTTTCTTCTTATGCGCGTCTCTCTATCTCTTTCTTCTTCACGTCTCTCTCTCTTCTCTTTTTCCTCAGCTACCCTTACAACTTGATGGTGAGTTGAGAGAGAGATATCTAGGGTTTGGGTTTTTAGATCTAGGGTTTGAACGGACGAAGAAGAAGAAGAAGAAGAAGAAGAGAGGGATACGAAATGGTGGAGAACGATGTACGATGGAGTTAGAGAGAAGGGTTGGTGGGTAGTGGCTATGGTAGCGAGGGCTAAAGAGGGTCAATGAGGTTGGCATGAGAAGAGAGAGGCCATGGAGGGGTGGATGACAAGAGAGTAAGGGGTGGCCATTGGCTGCTGGTAGTCAGTGGTGGAAGTACTTACGGTTAGGGTTTTGTTGGAGAAGATAAGAGTAATTTGGTATTATTTAAAAAATGATGGTGTGTATTGAGAGAAAATGAAATAATCTAAATTGAGTGTGGTGTGAACTAAGAAAATGATGTGTATTAAAAGAATTTATGGTTTGTAAATAGAATTACCCTTAGATATGATTGTTATTGTAGTTTAGCAAAAGGCAACCTATTTTGTAAAGCTTAAATTACAAATACACCCCCCTGAGATTTGCTTAAAATACAAATTACTCATTGTAGTTTGAAAAATTATAAATATATTCCTATCAGAATTTTTTATTTAACATAATTAATTAAAAAAGTAAAATTAACTATATAATAATAAAATTATCTGAATTATTAATTAAAATAAAATTTTAACATTATTAAAAACTGTTAATTAACTTGATGATTTATTAATAAAAGACCTATTTGTTATGAAATTAGAAACCTTAGAAGGCATAATATAATTTCTAAAATCACAGGAAGTAATTTGTAATTTAAGTAAATCTCAAGAGGTGTATTTGTAATTTATCATTTTGTAAAGGGGTAAAAAACAAACTAGCTCATTGAAAACTTTGGAAACAACATTTTCCATTTTCAAAATCAAATGTAAAACATTTTTATTTTTATATTTATTTTCAAACACATGAAACTCAACCTCCTTGGTTAAATTGTGTACGAAATTTATTAATGTTAGATTTTAAATTGTGTACCATGCAATCGTGTGGGAATGTAACAACTGTTCTCATTCTAATGTTAGATTTGACTGATTAATTATGCTAGAATGGAAGAAATAGAATCATAAACTATATACATACACATATATGTGTGTGTGCGTGTAGCCCCAAATGCATCATAATCATGTTCCCAAATTTGTTACAAGTAAATCAAAGGCATTATGAGATCCAAATCAAGAATCATCTGGTGCAGTGGTGGCGTGGTTATGGTTAGAGAAAGTTGTACTGGTGTGGTGGTAAACAAAGATGAAAGGAGTTGCAATGCTGTGGTTGGCGTGAGAGGAGGCAGTGATTTTTGGTGAGGGAGTACATTGCCATTCCAACTCATACTGTCATATCAAAGATGAGAAAGGGAATGAGAAGCTAGAATGCATATTCCATTCCATCTCATTCCCACATACCACACATGGCCTACGTACACCAAAGGCCACCTCTTGAATTCAACAGAATGAAGTTTGGACATGCAACTACATGAACTGTATATCACGTAAGGTGTCAATATGTGTATTAAAATATGACTGGCATGCATAAACTGCTTTATATTTGACTAATACACAGACACCTTTCTCCTCTTTTTAAGTTAAACCTCTTTCAAGCATGAATTCATGCGAGTGTAGTATGTAAGTTGAAAAGAAATATGAGGAAGATGAAATTGTGTTGATGCCCCTTCAGAAATTCAATCAAATTCTTGATTTAAGAAATCAATTTTTGCTTACCTCATGTGCTGGGCGGCCATAATCCACTGGATCTCTTCCAGTGATTGCTTCCAAGAGCACAACCCCAAAGCTGTAAATATCACTCTTCTCATTTAGGAGGCCACTATTTGCATATTCTGGGGCCACATATCTATCAAATTCAGAAAAAAGAAAAAAGAAGAAAAATAATGGTTATTCCCCAATTAGTGACTTCCCAAGTTGTTTCAAGGTCCTTCTTAAACTTAAGAAACACAAGCAATGTGAAGAGGAAAATGAACCACTGCATAACTGAATTGCAGGTTAGTTTCATAAAAGATACTCACCCAAAGGTACCCATAACTCTGGTTGTAATGTGAGTCGTTCCAGCACCCAGCAACTTGGCTAGACCAAAATCAGATATTTTAGCATTGAAGTCATCATCAATCAGTATATTGCTCGATTTAATGTCTCGATGTATCACTTTCGGCTCAATCGCTTCATGTAAATAGGCAAGCCTGCAACAATTATGTCATGTGTAAAACAGCATGATGCCAAAGAAACATGCAGATAACTCACATTAAGAGGAACAACTTACGCCTTAGCAGTGCCGAGGAGAATTTTCATGCGGGCTTCCCAAGTAAGATATCCATGCTGGCGCATCGCCCCATGAAGCCATTGCTCCAAATTGCCATTGTTGACGTACTCATAAACTAACAACCTGAAATTTAGTACAAGATTTGGAAGGGAAATTAATCAAAACTGTACAAAGTATGGAAGCCAACAACTTACATAGTTCAAACAATATACTCACAAGCACTTCCAGTAGTTTTGAATTACATAAACAAACACTTCCACATATATCCAGTAGCAAGAAGTTAAAAATTAATTCAATACATATAACTATGGAAGTAACTATGGTACCCTTTGTGCCATTTAGCAAAAAAGATGATTGCTTGTCTTTGTACAACTAATGGTACAACCGATGGTATAGTTGTTGCTCAATCAACTAATTTATAAAAGATTGCTATGTATTAGGTATACTATTTCATACTTACATAAAAGTATTTGAAGAAGTAATCAATTTTATCAGTTTCCTATGTTCTGTTTCCCAAAAAGCTTTTGTTTTAATGGATGCAGCTTTGGTCTATAATGAATGCATTATTAGAGGCTGAGAAGTGGGGACCCAGGAGTGGTGTGTAAGTTGGACCAAAAAGTGAACTTGGGAAAATCATAGATCATTCTGGTTGGGGACATGGCTAAGGTTGATTTGTTGGCATATTGATTTTTCTTACTTGGGACTACCTTTGGGTTCCTTCCAAAGCAAATTCAGCATGGGTTACAGTGGTGTAAAGGTTTAAGAGGAGACTACCAGGGGGAAGAGTCAATACCACCTACTAATGTTTGTGCTCCTGTAGAAATAGGGAGTAGGGATTAGCAAGTTAGAAATTTTAATGAAGCTTTATTGGGAAAATGGTTGTGGAGATTTACCTATGACAAGGATAGAAAGTGGAGAAGGTTCGTGGTTTGGAAATATGGGAGTGATTGGGGAATTGGCCATCTCTAGAGGTATCTTTGTCTTATGAGACAGGCCTTTGGACAGGGATTAGAAAGGGGTGGAACAAGTTTGATGGTTCACCTCTTTGGTGGTGGGGGATGGGAGAGGGTGAAGTTTTGATCACATGTGTGGTGCTGGGAAGGAAGATTAGAGAGCTTTTCCTGCTGTCTATTGGATGACAGCGAACAAGAATGCTTTAGTGGTTGATTACCTGCACAGATGGCACTCATGTATTGGGACATTCTATTCTGAAGAAAGGCACAAGATTGGGAGATGGCAAAGCTGACATAATTTCTTCACAAGTTGTATGAGAGGCAACGCATCAAGACAAGGGAAGATATGACGAAGTATAGTCTTTCTGATTTAGGATGTTTTCAGGTGAATCATCCAATAGTTGGTTGTTCTTCCTTGTTTCCTTGGAAATCCATTTGGGTTACCAAGACTCCCTCGACAGTAGCCCTTTTGTGTGGTGTGCAGCTTATGGTAAGATTTTGACTAATGATAATTTGATCCGGAGAAGGCAGGTGGTCGTGAATTGGTGGTGTATGTGTAAGGAGGTGGGGGAATCGATGAAACATCTACTTATTCATTATTCAGTGGCAAGAGAGCTTTGGACATCAATTTTTTCTTGGTTTAAGGTGTATTTTGTCTTCCCCTTCAAAGTGGTTGAGCATCACCATAGTTGGTTGGGAGGGGATAGAGTTGGGAGGAGGGGGAGTTGTGGCTTTTGATTCCCTTGTGTTTGATGTGGATCATTTGGGGGTGAGGAATTATAAGTCTTTCAATGGTGTGGAAATTTCGTTGTACAGGTTGGAAAGTAAATTTGTAAGTTTTTTTTGTATAGTTGGGAGTCAGGTTTTACAAACCCTTATCTTAACCAATTTTTTGACGTTGTAGAGCTTTATGATACACGAGGAGGCATATAGGTGTTTTTCCTGTCTTCCTTTTATATATAGGTGGCATTCTAGTTTTGTCCTTAATTATCATTTAGTCACTTACTAAAAAAGAAATAGAGAGAGCTTAAAGGAATATGCTACCTGTGAGTTCCTTCAATACAGTAACCTAGAAATCGAACCAAATTCTTATGCCGCACATGACCAATAGCCTCAACTTCAACACTGAATTCCTTCTCTGCCTGCCCTCTATAAGTAACAGAATAAGAAATACCACATAAGCTAAATAGCTACAGAGACTCTGAATAGAGTTAAATGAGACAAGAAGTTTAGCAACAGAAAAAAAAAAAAAAAGTCTGAAAACTTACAGATTGTTGAGTAGGTTCTTCACAGCCACAGGAGTCCCATTGATCAGATACCAATAATATTTTCCTTTGAAAATCTGTTTGTTGCGATTTCTAGGTCCCTTAATGTAAACCAATGACCCCAACCAAGGTGAGAGAATTCAGGCAGACCAGTTAGAGGGGAAGGAACAGTTATAGGATGCAAAGAAGGTCTGAACACATTAAGTGGCCTGATACACCCTTTTTCTCCTGATTGAGAACCATAGCCATCTTTCTCTAAATGATTAAATGAGCCAGACTGACTACTATTATCTGCATTATTTGTCTTGTCTACGGTTGAACGGAGCAGAAATTTGTCTGAATCGTTGTCACTGAAATTATCATGAAGGGCAAGGAAATCAGCAACACGAGGAGCAAAATGGTTAGCTGAATTTTGATCAATCTTTATCTCTTTGATCTCCTTCGACACGTTTGGGATTTGGCTAACAGGAAGTTTGTCATTAGCCCTTCTGGCTTTCTTTCGTGATGTAAGACAAAATGATAGCACCAAGAGGATAATTACAATGAAAATCCCAACCAAGATCCCTATTAAAACCCACACCTTGAGATGAAAAATCTGTGTTTTCTTTGATAA
Organism: Camellia granthamiana; assembly: GCA_036172215.1. Lineage (NCBI taxonomy): Eukaryota > Viridiplantae > Streptophyta > Magnoliopsida > Ericales > Theaceae > Camellia > Camellia granthamiana. The sequence goes on from CM069905.1 coordinate 10,777,255, forward strand.
TTCATTTTTGAGATCAGAAGCCATTGTTTAGGATGCCTGCAGGATGGAAAATAAGAGAACTCAGAATGCAAATCCAACATATAAATAACCCATATGTTATATATTTTGCATTTAGTTCATACCTCATCTTATTTTGCAACAACCTTGATTTCCCAAAATTCTTATCAGACAATACAACACAATCAATTACATAAGAGAATGAATGCCTACTATGTTCAAATACATCATTATCATAACTAATTGGCTCACCATCTCTTGCAATCTCACCAAACTACGGGGTGAAATGACTGTGTAAAAGTAAAAGGACCCATGTAAAACAACAAATACTAATACATGGAGAGAGAGAGAGAGAGAGAGAGAGAGAGAGAGAGAGAACTGGTCACACAAACGGACCTTTCCAATCTTCCAAAGATGAGGCAATCAGATATTCCTAAACTGAAGGGAGAGGAGGGAAAAAGCTTAAAATTCTTTCTTTCAGCTTTAGAAGCCAATTAATAATCAAAAACAAGAAAACAACAAAAATGAAGAGGAAGAGGAAGAGGAAGAGGAAGAGGAAGAGAACATGTAACCCATTACTTTCATATAGCAACACAAACATTACTTAATTCATGGATAGAAAATTATTATACAACTCTAAAAACTTAAAACGAGAATAACTACTAGTACATTATGTACACATAGACGTGTATCAAGTCTACTCATTTTACCTGTAAATGATGGGATTCAGAAGGAAAAGCAGCCTCCGCAAACCTCCTTCAAACCCACCCTCAAAAGCCAACAAATCAAACCTCTAGAACCCTAGATCTCTTCTTACAGGAAAAGCCCAAAAACCCATTTCAAAATGAACCCATTCAACCACAAATGATCCCCATTGTCAAGAATCCTATACAGTCAGCCTTGCAGGATTACCTTTCTTTCTGGGTTTTGTTTTCTTCGCTATACCCCAAAATATGTGTATGATATCAACTGTTCGATTGGACTATTGATGTAACAATAATAGCAAAAGCGACTAGATATCTTTTTGACGTATGAGAAAATCCTAAATTCATTCACGTGAAGAAAATATGAAATAGGTAATTCTTATTAAAATTTGAATTTTTTAATAGAGACTCAGCCCTATTTATAATTGAATAATCCTAATCCAAAATCCAAATAGAAAATGAAATAGTAAAGAAAAAAATTAAAATTTACCCAAAACTAAAAATTTTGAGTTAGAATTCTATAACGTTCTAAAGTATGCCCCAAAAAAGCGGCATCAAAATCTTATTATCACAACAACAACAACAACAACAACGGGAAAAAAAAAAAAAACAAAAACAAAACAAAACAAAAGTAGCATAGGCACAAATTTGAAAGTGTAAAGGATAAAATTTGGCCAAGTTAACTTCATCAGTTGTTGTGTCCGTGTGTCCGGCATCAAATGTAGTCTTTTGATTCATCGTCTTCACACTCTACTAGAATTTGAAGTACCGAAGCCATTGTTGGTCGCTTGTTTCTATCTTCCTCAATGCAGGAAACACCGATTTCAACCAATGTTGCTGCTTGGTTCCTGGTAAACTGCCCTCCCAATCTTGGATCCACTATCTCCTCTAGCCAGGACTCTTCTCCACATTGGTTTTTCCTCTTCACTATCCTCGCAAACCTTGTGAGCTCAGCTTCCGCCTCCTCACCATCCACCACCACCCAATTTGAAAGTCTAATTCCCCTAACCATCTCTAAAATCACCACTCCATAGCTGTACACATCCACTTTTGCAGTGATGGGTAGGTTCATAGCCCACTCAGGAGCCATATACCCTTTTGTTCCTCGAATACGAGAAAATTGTGAGTCAGGACCGCCTCTCTGAGACAGCTTTGCCAGCCCAAAATCTGCAACTTTTGGTTCAAAGTCACCATCTAGAAGTATATTTTCAGGCTTTACATCACAATGGATAACCCATTCTAGGCACTCATGGTGAAGGTAGGCCAAAGCCTTGGCTGTCCCTATTGCAACTTTAAACCTCTCTTTCCAACCAAGAAAGTTGTTAGAGAACAAGTGCTTGTCAAGTGAACTGTTTACTACATACTCATAGACTAAGAGTCTGTGCCTTTTTTCTGAACAGAATCCCCACATTCTCACTAGATTCATGTGGTTGATTTTCCCTATTGTGCTCACTTCTGCCCAAAACTCTTCTTCCCCTTGAAATGCATCTCCCAATCTCTTCACCGCCACCAACCGTTCATCAGCCAAAACACCTTTATAAACAGCCCCCGAGCCACCTCTTCCCAGCTCTTCCTTGAATTTCTCTGTTGCTTTCTTGAGTTCGGCATAGCTAAATCTTCTGAACTGACTCGATATCATGCGATACCCATCTTCAAGTGTGTCTGGCAAATCATGTCTCCTGAAAAAAACCCAACCTGTTACAAGAATGAGGATTTCGATCGCACCAATGGTTGAAGCAAAGGTGTACAAATAAACCCATTTGGCCCTCTTGCCAGCCATGTCATACATGGAAGTAAAACCCACTACAACTTCAGCATCAGTGGATCTACATACGAGTTTGGAGCTATTATATATTGTTTGTTCTGATTCTCCCAATGCTTCCACATTCACGGGCAGTTTTAAGTAAATCTTGCCGGGGAAACTTGGAGACTGGTAGCCGTTGAAAAGGGCACTTTTTGTGAAACATAACCCCTGCCCGGTCAGCCTATAGCTAAACGCTTCGCAACGGCAATCATCCAAGCAGAGTTTCCTGCAATCATGAATTGAAATTGATTGGCTATAATTAAGATCAAACCCATAATAATCTGTATACGGAAGCTCCACAAATTTCATCCGCTGAGAATTTGAACAAGACGAATTGAACTTAGGCTTGCAACCTTGATTCCAATCACTTGGATCACTGACTTCATAACCAGGAGGGCATGAACACTTTGGCTCTGGGGCATAAACACAAACACCATTCCTACCACATAAACCATGCACATTACAAGGTTGTGTAAGAGCCTCCCATGAAACTACCCACATTCCTGTCAAATTCAAGCTATAAAGCCTCAAATTGCCATCATAATCCATAGTAAGCCTCCTTTTGACCCCAAAACCCATATCAGAAGCATTAAATTGCAACCTATCACTTGACAAAAACACACCCATATCATCCAAAACAGCAATTCTACTACTGTTATAGTTTGTTCTTCCATTTTTGTAGACATCCCAATCAGGATTAGGCCAATACAAGCTCGATATCTCGGGCCCATCATAGATCAATCTCAACACATTATCATTATCAAAACACAAACTGAAATACCCAGAAGCAAAACTTCCATTTCTCAACCCAGAAATCAATTTCATGCTCTTGGTAAATGTTTGAAAAGGCAAAAGAGTATCAGTAGGAAAATCAAAGCTTTGCCAGAGAATGTTACCACTTGAGTTCTTCAAAACAAGGTTGCCTGTCTCAAGAAGCTCTGCTCTATCAACATCAGTAGAGCTGGTATTGGTCTGCCAAGCCATCGAGCCATCGACATCCGTCAGGACCATAGCTCCATCTCGCCGGAGAGAGAGGCTGGAGCCGTGGCCGTTGACAGGTTTGTCTCGGTTAGCCATCCAAACAACTGTTTTGGATGATTGTGTGAACCAAATTCCAAAACCAAAGGCATTGGTACCAACGCTATGGAATCCACAAGTGAATGACTTGTCTGGTGAGGTAATGACATCTGAATCACCCCCGACAGACAGAGAAGACCCTCTTTTCAAATGGTTCAAAGTCTTTGAATTTGTGTGTGGAATCAAGAAAGGGATTGTGAGAAACAAGAAAATGATTGAACCAGTTGGGTTTTTCATGGTTCAAGAACTTGGTTTTGGTTGAGCCATATGTATATATGGATTAAACTCAGCTAAATTTCTCAACCATGTCAAGAGCTTTTTTGTCTGCAGATTTTTGTTGGCTCTTATAGAAACTTGTTTGTGGATTTGATGTAGAAGTTTTAACAGATTTATATACCTCCATTATGTCATTGTCAACACGGTTGATAATTATTTTCTTTCAGGTTTCGTACGAGTTTATTAATTAATTGACCGATCAAGAATTGAATAATCCTCCAATTAGGATTGGGATGTCTTTCCTTACTCTCCGTTGGATGGAGGGGTTTGGTAATAACAAAAAAACAAGAAATGGTGAGAACAATAAATTTCTTTACCTTTTTTTTTTTTGGCAACTCGATGTATTTTTTGATATTTTTAACTTTTTTTTATTTTTTTTAGTAATGATTTCTTTAATTTTATTTAAAAAAAAACGTCAGTATGATTATATATATATTTTTTAAATCTCATAAAAAGGTAGTGTAATTTACTCTAATATTTAATTTGAATATTGTAGATATTTTTCCAAAGTGTGTATCTATTATTCCTTCTGGAAGAATGTGAGAAGTGGTCTACCAAGGTCCAAGACCGGCAGTGTGTGTTTGTTATTCTAGGAAAACTGGATATCGTTTGGGTGTGAATATTTTGAAGATTATGCTTTCGTTTGATATATGGATTAGTTTTTTTATTTTTTTATTTTTTAGTTATTTTAGTCAGGTGTTATCTATACTATATATTAAGTAAAAGGGGGTTTTTAACCCCAAGACCTGTGGGAGCTCCAATTTTCTAATTCTAATTTTCTAATTTTTTGATTTAAAAAAAAAAAACTCAGCATTTATTGACTTCTTCCAATCCAACCTCAGCATTTATTGGCTTTTCCCAACCCACAATCTCTTTTGACTTTTCTCATAATTATTGCAACATCCTTTTTAATTTCTCCCATAAACTATGGTTACACACAAAAATAAAAAATAAAAAAGATAAGAATTTAGCTATAGATCTCAAAAAGATATAACATCTAAATTTGAATTATGATTTAATAATATAATTATGTATTTTTTTATGTATATTTATCAAAATTTTAAATCACTTAACGGGACAAATTAATCAATTTTCCAATATTATTGATTTTTAATTTACAAAATAGATTAAAAAAAACTATTGACTGATTTATTTATTTAATAACAAATTTTTTTTTTATGTATATTTATCAAAATTTTAAATCATTTAACAGGACAAATTAATCAATTTTCCAATGTTATTGATTTTTAATTTATAAAATAGATTAAAAAAAACTATTGACTGATTTATTTATTTAATAACAAAAATATTTCATAATCTCTCACTCCTAATCTCTCTCACAAATTTTCAAAAAAAAATATTAAAACTTGCATTCATTTTCTCTCCCCCAAAAAATCAGATAGGAGCTCCAATCTCCAAATCCTAATTTTCTAATTTTTTGATTTAAAAAAAAATCTCAGCATTTATTGACTTCTCCCAACCCAACCTCACCATTTATTGACTTTTCCCAACCCACAATCCCTTTTGACTTTTCTCATAATTATTGCAACACCCTTTTCAATTTCTCCCATACACTATGGTTACACACAAAAATTTAAAAAAAAAGAAGATAAGAATTTAGCTATAGATCTCAAAAAGATATGAATCTAAATTTGAATTGTGATTTAATAATATAATTACGTATTTTTTTTTATGTATATCTGTCAAAATTTTAAATTACTTAATGAGACAAATTAATCAATTTTCCAAAATTATTGATTTTTAATTTACAAAATAGATTAAAAAAAACTATTGACTGATTTATTTATTTAATAACAAAAATATTTCATAATCTCTCCCTCCTAATCTCTCTCACAAATTTTCAAAAAAAAATATTAAAATTTGCATTCATTTTCTCTTCCCCAAAAAATCAGATAATATTTTCTATTAAAGTTGTAGATATCTACCTATATTTTATATATTATATTATAACATAACAAAAAAAACTAAAAAACTAAAAAAAAATCTTTAAAATTTATCTAAATAAACTTTAAATCAATAAAACTCACAAGTCTATCACATGTCTAACTCACATCATAACTTACCTAAATAATAATTAAAAACAAATGTAAATCACAGATAAATTAAATTTAAAAAAAAAGATACCCACAACTCTCTTAAATAAATTGAAAAAAAATACCCGAATAGAAACCACACAAAAATAAAAATAAAAATAAAAGATATATCTATCTATACTATATATTAAGCAAAATGGGGTTTTTAACCCCATGGCCTGTGGGAGCTTCAATATCCCAATATGAATTTTCTAAATTTTTTATTAAAAAAAAAAACTCAGCATTTATTGATTTGGTTAAAATTCTCTGATCAGCATTCATTAACTTTTTTCAATCCACATGCCTTTCTACATCCCTGCATTTATTGATTTGGTCAAAATTCTCTGATCAGTATTTAAAATCTCCTCATACAAATAATTATAGATACAATCTATGTATAGTTACTGCAGTACCCTTTTCAACTTCTCTCATACACCATGGTTAGTGATAAGATTATTAAATTATTTTTATAAAAAATCTTTAAAAATATAATTTATATATTAAAAAAAATCTAAAATAAATATAAATATCTATAATTATCCCGTGCATAGCACGGGTGATAGGCTAGTCTATCTATACTATATATTAAGCAAAAGGGGGTTTTTAATCCCAAGCCTTGTGGGAGCTCCAATCTCCCAATCTAAATTTCCTGATTTTTTGATTTAAAAAAAAAAGAAAAGCCTTAGCATCTGTTAACTTCTCTCAACCCCCAAGTCTTACCCTCATAATAACACTTTAATGCATTAAGAACAAGTATAAAAAAAATTCTTTGAAATCCAACACATATGAATTCCTTAAAAAGTCTCAACACATATGATTATTATCCCTTATAATAACACTTTAATGCATTAAGAACAATCATAAAAAAAAATTCTTGAAAAGTCCAATACATATAATTATTATTAAAATATTAAAATTTAATATAATATAATAAAAAAAGACATTTAATTCCTTGAAAAGTCTAACACATATGATTATTATCAAAATATTAAACTTTAATATAATATAAAAGAAAAAAAAAAGGCATTTAAAAAAAAAAAGACATTTAAAAATCATAATTCACACATATATATAATTGTAAACACAATCCGTGCATAGCACGGGTGACATGCTAGTAAAGTTTTATTTGGGATGGACTTTTGACTTTTGTGAGAGAAAAAATGAAATAATTATGATTTGAATGTGACATTTTGTATTATTAATTTTTTAATCTATTTTGTCTTTTTGTAATTAAAATAATAAAAAAACTCATGCCAAACATAGCCTTGCTTGGACTCCTAATTGTTGACGAAAATGGGGTGACGGCTATGCAATTATGGACTAATTTTGAGCCGTATTTTGATGATTTGAACCATTTGCTTTTTAGAGTACACCAAATAAATTATATCTATAAAATATTAAATTGATCGGATATCGTTAACTATTTCGTCGAATTACGTTTGTATCTACAAAATAAATGGTAAATGTCATTGGAATTACAAAATTAAATAAAAATATGAGTGTATGTAAGGATTAACGATATTCAATTAATTTGATATTTTACAATTATAATTTATTTTTTATATTTTAAAAAGTGAATGATTCACGTTATTAAGGCTTGATATGGGATACTCAAAAAAATTTAAAAAGTTACTAAAAAAGTTAAAAAGTTATCATTATTCACCAAAAAAATAAATAATAAATAATTTTACACACAAATTATTACAAACAACTCCGACGTCCCACAGACACAATTATGAGTTTTTTGGAAAAATTGCACAGACGGGGTGCACAAACAGCACGGTACTGTTCAGCCTGTGGGGGCCCATCACGGGTCCCGTTTTAATAATCTGAACCATTGAATGTGTAGAACTCGTCAAGTACTATATATCTATAAAAAATAACATTGATCGGATATCACTAACTACATGATCAAATCAGTTTTGTATAAAAAAATGAATGGTGTTATAGTTAACGGTTGAAAAAAAACTAATCTGATCAGATAGCTATCGATATCCGCTCAACGTAATTTTTTACAAGCGTATAGTACTCGACGAATTTTACACATTAACGGTTCATATTATCAAAACAGAACCCGTGAGGGCTCCCACGGATCGAACAGCACCGTCCAATACAATGCCTGAAAAGTAGGCAACCATTTCTTTATCATCAATTCACTCTGCTGGACAGCGGTACTGTCTACTTTCCTTATATTCTCCTACAACTAATTTATATAATTTTTTAATACATATTTTTTCAAAAAAAAAAATTAACTCAAACAATCATCTTTTTTTCTTCAATTTTTTAATCTAAAAAGTAAAAAAATACACCTATTTAAGACAAATCAAACACAGAACCGATTGGGAGCTCGAATCTGAGCTCCCCCGAATGTCCCGAATTCCTTTTTTTTTTTTTTTTTCAGCAGAAGAAGGAAGAAGATGGAGTAGGAAGGAAGAGGAGGAGGGGGAGGAGGAGGAGGGGGAGGAGGAAGAAGGACTGGAGGGGGCCCTAAAAAATGGAGGAAGAAGACGGAGGAAGAAGAAGGCAGAGGCGACGAGCAGAGGCGGCGATCGGCGACGGAGGCGGAGGCGCGGCGATCGGCGACGGAGGCGGAGGCGCGGCGATCGGCGATCTCTTCCCCTCTCTTTTTCTCTCCCTCTCCCTCTCTTTCTCTCCCTCTCCTCTTCCTCACTGCGTCTGAAACTGGAGGAAGAAAAAAAAAATTGAATTTGTGAAACGACGTCGTTTCACAAATTAGGGGCATTCGGGGGCAAAAATTTCGAGGCACAAAACATTTTTCAATCAAACAACTCCTAAAATTAGGGCTGAGCAAGGAATCCGTAAAATTCGTAATCCGATCCGGTCCAGTCCAATCCGATAGGTTTGGATTGGTTTTTTGAATCCGTGGTTTGGTTTCGGATTGAAAATTTCAAAATCCGTAGGCCACGGATCGGTTCCGGATTGAACCCCACGGTTCCGGATTGGAACCGATCCGGACCATCTAGAAATAATCTATATTTTTATACTATATACCTTCCCACACCATATAATTTCTTATCTGATATAAAAACTAAAATCTAACCTAACCTAATCCGGCAGCCTCACTCATTCACGCCTCTCACTCTCATCTCAGGTCTCTATATCGATGGTGTCTCTCTCTCTTCTCTTTCCCATCTCAGACTGAGTTCTCTCTCACACTCTCATCCATCTCAGATCAGATCGGTGTGCTCCTGCTCGTCTCTCTCTGTCGGTGAGCTCTCTCTCTCTTTCAGTGTTCTCATCTCTCATCTCTCTCTCTCTCTCTCTCTCTCTCTCTCTCGAATTGGTGATTATTTTTGTTCATTTGTTCCCAGATCATCCATCTTAGATTAGATCGATGGCTATAGCTGTTGTCTCTCTCTTTCGGTGAGCTCCTCTCTCTCTCTCTCTCTCTAACACTCTGAAATGGATTTAATCTCTAACACTCTGAAATGGGTTCCCAGATCATCCATCGCAGATTAGATCGATTGTTCATGTCATCTACAATGGATTCGGTAAATGTAAGTAGGAGATTTTTTTTTTTCTGTTTTTATTTTTTTTTATTATGTTTTCTGTTTTCATTTTATTTTTATACTTTTTTTTCTTCCTGTTTTGTATTTCTATTTTCTGTTTTTTTTTTTTTTTTCCTGATTTCATCTCTGTTTTGTGTTGTTTGTTTTGATTAGTCTGATTGTATTTCATGTAGATATTTTCTCTGTTTTTCCATCTTTTATTAATGAGGGGAAAAAGATTATAGAACAGGGGTAAGATTATAGAACAGGGGTAAGATCATTCCATAAATATTCCGACTCTGATTTAAGTAACCGTTGACGCACAAATCAGTGTTTATGGAAATTAAACTAGGGGGGAAAGACTTTGCTAGATGGTAAGATCATTTCAGGCAGAATGTGAGCACAAGTACTTTTTGATAGTTAGAAACATTGATTGGTTTTAGTTCAAAGCACAAAAGTGTCGAAGATGTCTATGATTTAAAGTCTAATAAATCAAACACTTTAACTGAAAGAGTAACAACCTGTATCATTCTCAAACACTTTGCTAAAGTTTTTTTATATTGGAATGGATATTGTTTAATTATATTGTTTACAGGTTTTCAGTAGCTATGTTGCTATTGGAATGAAAATGTAATATCTATATTTTTTTTGTTATTTAATTATTTAAATCCGTGGTCCTAAACCGATCTAATCCGTGTTTCAACGGATTGGTTCGGATTGGTTCCACAATTTAAACGGATTGGATTGATTTTAATTTTTCAAGAACCGTAGATAATGAATTGATCCTGATTTTCTCCCCATCCGGACTAATCCGGTCCATGCTCAAGTCTCCGAAATTTTGCGTCGGGCACAACAGTTACCCATTTGACACGTTTTACTTACCCATTTGACACTTTTCTCTGACTTCAACAGTTGCCTATTTGACACGTTTTAGTTACCCATTTGACACGTTTATTCTGACTCCATATACCTTATTTGTAATGGGTTCCGCTTCAGAGCTCTAATTAGAGCTGCTTTTCAGCAGCTCTAATGAGCTGTCGCCAATTAAAAAAAAAAAAAAAAAAAAAAAGATGAAGGTAAAAGACAAAATAGAGGGGGAAAAGAACAAATTAATGCTCCTTTAGAGCTCTAGTTTTAGAGGTCCCAATCATTTTTGTATTTGTAATAGGTTGTTTTAAGTTCTAAAAAGTCAAGTTAAAATTCTCTACATAAACCAGACCCTCTTCCATCTGATTAGTTATTTGGTGTAATTTATAGAATCTATTTACGGTTTATTTTTAAATTTTAAGTATTTCTATTTAGGTATTTGATACAACTTCTATTAATCAATAAGATAGAAATTAAATAAATTTAAAAAATTAAAAAAAATTATACCAAACAAATCTATGGGTTCATTTAGAAAGTGAATTGATTTTTTGATTTTTTAATTTTTTGACTATTTTAACCTAGGATTAAAAGGTCTCGTTTAGGAAGGGTTTTTAATTTTTTTTATAAATTTTTTTCTGAAAAAAAGAATGCAATAATTATAAATTAAATGTAATATTTTATCTTATTAAATTAAAAAATTTATTTTATTTTTTGTAATTGAAATAATAAAAAAAATTCTAAACTTGACTTTCCAAACAAAGTCATATCGCTTAAATGATTTTTTCGAATAAATGAGAAAGTTTGGTGGATTGCGAAGATTCGTTGAGCATATAATTACGAGATAAAAGAAGTCAACAAAGGTTGTCTGGCTTCCATGATAATCCTAAACGAGAGAGCATATAATTACGAGATAAAAGAAGTCAACAAAGGTTGTCTGGCTTCCATGACAATCCTAAACGAGAGAGCATATAATTACGAGATAAAAGAAGTCAACAAAGGGTGTGCTTCCATGATAATCCTAACAAAAATGATTGGGACCTCTAAAACTAGAGCTCTAAAGGAGTATTAATTTGTCCTTTTCCCCCTTCTGTTTTATCTTTTACCTTCATCTTTTTTTTTTTTTTTTTTAATTGGCGACAGCTCATTAGAGCTGCTGAAAAGCAGCTCTAATTAGAGCTCTGAAGCGGAACCCTAATCCTAAACGAGAAAGTTTGGTGGATTGGGAAGACTGGCTTAGAGCATTCGCATGGTCTTTTCAAATTTTTAGTTAAATTATAATTTAAAATTTACTCTTGTTATTTTAATTAGTTACTTTTTTAATATTAATTGTATCAAACTCTTTATTTTAATTTAATTTTATTAAAATATTAATTTTTAATTGTATTTGTTATTTTTTATTAAATTGATGAGATGCCACTTAAACAATCTTAAAAAATGAAGAAAAAAAAAAATTGCCGTTGACCGGTTAGGTTAATTTTGGACATTTTTTTTTTTCTGCTACAGCCACTTACGGAACATCCGGTAGGATATTCGGATGGACAATCGATTTAAAGATTTTGACCTAATTTTCTCAAGAAAATATAATAAAAAATTATGTAACTAATGAATAGTGCCTCAACAAAGTTGTTGAGATACTGTATCAAATTTAACAAAAAATTAATTAAATTTTTTTTTGTTAAAACTGATAAAAGAATAATTTTATGATTTATTAACTATATTTTATTTTTTTATTATTTTAACTATGCTATTGCGGATGCTCTTAATGTTGAGCATATAATTTCGAGATAGAAGTCAACAAAGCGTGTCTTGTTTTTGTGATAATCCATAATGGGAGGTGGCGTTTGGGAACTTGGTTCCCAAATTCATATAATTACGAGGTAGAAGTCAACAAAGGGTGTCTTGTTTTTGTGATAATCCATAATGGGAGGTGGTGTTCGGGAACTTGGTTCCCAATTTTTTTTTTAATTTTTTTATTAAAAGATAAAAGTTTTGTAAAATAAAAAAAAAATAAATCTAAATAAAATATTACATCAAATCTCATAATTATTTCATTTTTTCTCTCATAAACATCACATTCAACCACAAAAAAACCTAACTATCTTTCAAAATACTAAAATTTTTTTATCCAATAATATCTTACAATTAAAAAAACTTACATAAAAACCTACTTTCCAAACACCCACTCTGTTTGTCATCACGTTACTATCCAAAAAATTGAAAGTTTATTTTAACAGTAATGTTAGAAATCTTAAAACATTTATCAAAAATTTTATTAAGGTTTTGTTTATCATAATTTAAATTTTTTTAAAAATTACTATTATATTTAAATCAAATCACCTCTCTACCACATCACTTCAAACTCAACTCATATTTTATAAAAAATCAAAAAGTACATTTATTTAGATCATCTCAAACTACTCCTAAATATCTTATATGAGTCCCACATCCATGTGAGATATTTTATAAAATTTTTAATAAAATTTTTAAAATTTCTAACATTTTTATTCTTTTAATCATAAGCCAACAACAACCCAATGAAAATTTGAAGGCGCCTCACATAAAGCCTCAAAGAAAAAATCAGAGGTCCCTTTCAGATTGTTGGTGGGTTGGGTTGTAATCTTTTTCCCGTTGGAAAATTTTCAAAACAAATGAGATAATTTTTTGATCAAAATATTTTTATTTTCATATCAAACTTCTTTAAAGTTTTTTTTTTTTACATTAAAGATATGAGAAGTGAAAATTTTAATAGGGAATCGCATCAAATATTCATTTGAATATGAAATTATAAATAAGAATGCTATTATATGTACACGCGGATATATGTGTAAGAGTTATATAGGGTTCATTTGGTTTAGTTTTAGAGTTATGAGTTAAGTGTGGAGTTGTGTTTTGAATTTTAAGTTTTTAAATCATGTTTTGAAAAGAGAAAATTTGTTTGATTATGAGTTTTGAAAATAATTTTAAGATGATTAGTATTTTTTTTTTTTGATTGATTGATGTGAGAAAATATGAGAGAGAAAAAGTGATTAATTGATTGACTAATATTAATAAATAAAAAAAGAAAAAAAAAAGAAAATTTGAAAGTAATTTTAAATTATATTTTAAAAATATATTTGATTAATATATTTCACTCAATTTATAATTTAAAAACAAATTTAAGTTTTGAAAGTAAACCAAACGTAGTGTTTTGATGGTCCAATTTACGAGCCAAGGTTCTCTCCTTGCAGCCTTGTATTTGCGTCCGTCCTTGCAGGCCTTCGGGTCTACTTTTAGGCCCAATTTTGATAATCTGAACCGTTCATATTTTATGATTTATTCAGTATATCATACCTGTAAAAAATCAAGTTGATCGGATATCAGAAAGCATATGTTCGGAAAACTGTTTATTAAATTATTTAAAAAATAGTTTTTAGTTCAATTTTTCGAACACATACTTTCTGATATCCAATCAACTTGATTTTTTACAGGTATGTTATACTGAATAAATCATAAAATATGAACGGTTCGGATTATCAAAATTGAGCCTAAAAGTAGACCCGAAGGCCTGTAAGGACGGGCGCAAGTACGAAGGCTGCAAGGAGAGGATCCTCATTCCCAATTTACACTCAACATGGATGTTTAGGCGGCAGTGATGTGGTGTGCTCTGGTGCCCACTTGGCGTCGATGATGTGATGATGATGATGAGGCATGATCTAGGAGCACATGCAGCATCACGTTATACAGCCGTCGACAAGATAACTATCCAACCTAACCATCCAGGACATCAAGGACAATGATAGAGGTCATTAAAAGTGGTGTTCTAAAGCAACCATTAATGATGTGGCATTCACTTTTTAAAAAAAACAAAAACAAAAACAAACAAACAAACACAGCAATACTGTGGCAATGGGTTCCACTGTGGTAATGGGTTCCCACTGTCATATTATTAGTGGTGACACTAATTAGTGTTCTTCCTCATTTTCCATAAATGAAATCACAGCCATTGATCGAGTAAATGTATGATTGGATGGATAAGATGGCACTCAATCACAATAATTCCAAAAAAAAAAAAATTCTAGGCAGTACCCCATCCATCTCATATGAGAATTTGAGAGTTCAAAGATTTTTTTAGCTCTTTTAGTAGGCTACATATATATCTTATTAAATAAACAAATAAAAATTTAAATTTGAATTTAAAAGCCAGGTTCAACAACTCAACTTTGTATTAGGATGTATTTTTTCGTGATATATCCATTGCAACAAAACCTCAAAAGAAAGCACACTGTAATGTGAGGAGAAAATAAGAGAAATGAACATTTTTACCCATCTGTAAATTACAGAAATGAGAATGTTTAGCATATACCAACATCATCATCTACACCCCATAGTCAATCAAAAGAATTGCTGTACAAACAAATTATTATACACAGTGAAGCAGGGCTCTAACACCAGGATTGTGTTATAACAAGTTGAAACCATGAATTAAGGTGGGCATTGTTGATCCTCAGACTTAAGAAGAGCCATCCTTTGAGACTTTGAATGACTTTGCCTATTATTATGGACATCAATGTAATTTCGGAGTCTATAGCGGTCTGATTCAGTGAGACAGAAGGGAGGATTGAGAATGAGTGAAGGTGCTTCTATGAGAAGGAAGACTAACAACCGCACTGCTTTTGAATAATAAACGGCTGCATTTTCCGTATCACCCATAGTTGTCAAATTGGGATTCGAATCGTGAATCGAAATGGCCATGTACCGAATCGCAAATCGAATCGAATCGTGAATCGTAAAGATTCACTTACATCTTCTAAATTACATAAAAAAAACATATTTATACACTTAAATATTATAAATATGAAATATTTAGATTTAAAGTAATAAAAATGTTACTTTACATGATGATCACGTGGTCTAAATAGGTAAGACGCTTCTATGGCAAGAGATGTGGGTCCGAGTCCCACCGTGATCTATCATCCTATATTATATTTATGTATTTATGATATAATTTATGTAAATTCACATCACAACATATATGTATGGCAATTCACATTCATCATGAATAAGGTTCACAACTTAACAAGTTCTAAACTTTTCAAAACTCTAATCTATACTTGTAAAGTAACTTGTGTCAAAAAGAGACCATACAAAACAAAAGTTAGATTAGACAAAGTTAAAAATTTCAAAAAGTCTTCATTTCTTGATTTCAATCTTCATCATCTCCAAGGTCAATATCATCTTCATCATCTTCATCATCATCTACCATAGTCACTTCATCAAACTCTTCTTCCTCTTCCTCTTCCTCTTCCTCTTCCCCACCTTCAATCAATTCAACTTCATCATCATCTTCAAATACTTTTCTTTTTCCTCTATCGATGGCATTTAAATTTCTTGGTCCTACATTAATAAAATTAAATAAGGTTATGAATGAGCAAGTAAATGTGAAAATGAAAATATAGAAACTAAATCTTTGAAATTAACTTATTTAAAAATTAAAATATAGAATTATACCTCTTTTTCTCTTTTTGCTAGTTGTTCCTTCATCATCTTCGAAACACTCTTGGATGTCCATCCATGAATGATCTTCGGGTAGACATGGATCCTCTTTCTCGGTAATCCATTCATCATCGGATTCCATATCCGATAAATAAATAGGATCATAAGTCTCACCCCTTTCTTGTCTCTTAATTTGCCTCAACTCAAGTTGAATGTTATACTTCAGAAAAACCAAAGCATTCAACCGTTATTGCTCCAACCGGTTTCTTTTCTTCGAGTGCACATGATCAAAAGTGCTCCAATTTCTCTCACACCCGGTGGCACTACAAGTAAGACTTAGCACTCTAATAGCTAGCTTTTGAAGCTCTTTGCACTCTTCTCCGTAACTTTCCCACCATAGAGCTGTAATTAAATGATAAAGAGATGTTAGAGAATAATGCATGCCATTGCCAACATAATTGTTGTGAAATTGTGAATATACAATTTCATAATAAAAAATTTTACCGGGTTGTTTCTTTTCCCTTGTCAAGATGGCCATGCTCATACCAAACATACCCTCGGCCTTCTTGAACTTTTCTAATTGCTCATCAACCTTCACTCTATCCTCTATATCCGGATACATCCTCTTAATGGTTTTAAATAAACCAATTTTCACCTCCGTATCCGCAGTGAAGTTTTCTTGATAATGAAACCTAGAAAGAAAGATAAATTCAAAATAAATTCCATTACACATTTTGTATATAAGTCACACAACACAACACAACACAAATAATTAGACAAAAATAGAAAAAAACTTACATTGGATTAAGGTAATATGCCGTTGCATGCAAAGGCTTATGGAGTTGTAAATCCCATCTAGTATCAATAATTTTCCAAATGCGCTTATATCTACCCCTCACATGGTTCAAGTTTGAAGCAATTTCTTCCTTCGCACTATCCATAGCTTCATAAATAAATCCCATTGCCAGCTTTGCATCACCATCCACAAGCCTCAAAATTTTCACCAAAGGGAGCACACACTTCAAGCAATACTTGATTGCTTTCCAAAATCTAGCATCTCCCAAGATTGTTCCTTGTGCCTTTTTTGCATTAACAGATGTAGAATAGCTACTTCTAGCCCACTCTTCCGATGCAAACATAGCTCTAAGTTGGAGCTTTCTATCTTGGAAACTTTTTAAAGTAAGGAAGGCGGTGGCAAATCTAGTAACCGCGGGTCTTGTCAACTCCCTATTCTTTGTAAATTTTCTGAACAAATCAAGCACCCAAGCATGCCTATAAATGTACACAGCGATTTCCTTGGCTTTAATTATTGTATCTTTGAAAACTGTCAACTCACCTATGTCACTCAACATTAAGTCAAGGCAATCTGCCGCACATGGGGACCAAAACAATTTAGTCCTCTTCTCTTCCAATAATCTACCGGCACCCACATACGCCGATGCACTATCGGTTACCACTTGAACCACATTTTCTTCACCAATTTCATTCACAATGTCATCAAGCATCTCAAACAATTTCATAGAATTTTTAATTACACCGGAGGTGTCTATTGATTTAATAAACACCGTTCCACTTGGACTATTAACAAGGAAATTAGTAAGAGAGCGAGACTTTCCATCGGTCCATCCATCGGACATTATAGTGCAACCCGTCTTCTTCCATTCTTTTCTATACACTTCTAAACTTGCATTCACATTATCAACCTCTTTTTTCAAAAAAGATACTCTCACTTCATGATAACTTGGTGGTTTCAATCCCACACCATACTCACCAACCGACTTTAACATCTTCTTAAACAAGGGGCTTTTCACTAAATTAAAAGACAATGCATGCCCATAAATGACTCTACAAATATCTCTAATCACGGGCTCCCTTTACTTCATCATTTGATTCAAACTTTGTTGCTTTGCCCTCCCCTTTGTGACATACGCATCCATAGTTCCCCCTTTACTTTTTCCCTCAATATTTTTTTCTTCAAAACAATCAACATCTATAATGTTATCTTGCTTTTTTCCACTTAAGAGTTGTAAAAACATATTCATAACATCTTCAGAAACTTGACTACAAGCACCAACATTATCATGAGTTTCGGCTAAATGATTTTTCATTCGAATCACTCCACCCCAATAATCTTTTCCACAATAATTACATCTCAAATGCATTCTATTATCATCTGTGACACGGGTACAATGGTCCCATGTTGGATCTTGTTTCCCACTTTTTTTTTTTGCTTTTCATATTTTTTTTATCCATTAAAAAAAATAAAATATTTTTTTAATGTCCCACCAACACAGCAGCAAGTTCAGTGCTTCTACAGTCCACACAATAGATAATAAAGTAATGGATACTTCTACAGTCCACAATGGACAACAAAGTAATGGAAAAGGAGGAGTCTAAAGTGAATATAGTATTTTATATTCCCTATATGAAGTTTGTCTGGTAATACCTCAAACAAAGACGACCAAACAACTGCGAGGGACCATGAAGCTCTGCGTTAAGGGCCACGAAGACTATACGAAGGGCCACGAAGCAGATTCCAGCAGCAAGGGACCACCAAACACTGAGAAGAGGGACCACGAAGTTCTGCGTCGAACAGAGAGGTGAGTCTTTCTACGGTTTTGTCTGTTGGGAGTAAAAAGGGACCATGGGTTACCTTGGATGGACTGTCGTTTGGTCTTAGAAGACCACGCGACCCATCTTGTGCCAAGAAAAAGCAAAAAAATTGGGCAAAAATTGAATTTTTTTTCCATTCGGGTCCGAGAAACTGGGTCGATCCACAACAGTCAAGAATCGTGCGATTCAGCGATTCTTCGATTCGTATCGTGAATCGATCGATTCAAATGCGATTCTGTACCATTTGCGATTCTATGTACCTGTTCGAATCGATTTCTATGTGTATCGAACCGAATCGTACGATTCGAATCGCGAATCGTACGATTCTAACAACAGAGGTATCACCCATGTACTCATCAACCTGCCAAACATATACAAGACATCAGTTCTCAATGGTGTTGCTGGTTCATTCAAAGTAACATTTGTACATATTAAACTATGTATTTTATATGCGTTCTGTCGACAGAAACAACAAAAGATTGGAGGCAAAAACACTAGAAAAAAAAAAAACAAACAAACAAAAGGAGTTTTCCACGGTAAGTCCAATAGATATCTCATTTGCAAAAGTATATTTTTTTATATCATCAAATGTGTGTTGGAAATGGTTATAAAATTTTGGGTAAAATCAGAATTTTTTCTTAAGTTTGGTCTATTATTTAGGTGGGACCTGAGCGTCGATTTACGCAGGTCAAAGTAGTAACGCGTTCTATGCCGCGTTGTGATTCACGTGGTATGTTTGGTTGCTCAAAATCATTACCGAGTGAATGGAAAATTGAAACCAAAATATGCTCCATGGAAATGGAGTTTTGGTGAAAAAAATCTTTAAAGGTATTGAATAAGGCTTGTCCCACATTGATTTAGTGGGAAGTTTTGAAAGGGTTTATAAGGCATGGGTTTGGTACTTGGGGTGTGCCCCAAGGGGTACCCAAATGTTTTAGAGGGAGAGGTTATGGTCAAAATGGGCTAGACCCATTGGACCAAAAAATCACCACACGTGTACGCCACTGCCGATCGAGTGGGCTGGGCTGTACGTGGTGTGTGGTTGGGCTTGTTTGGCCCAATACTAATCTTTTTGGGTAAAAAACGTTTGAATTAAATTTTATTTTTTGGTAAAATAAAATCCAGAATTCAAATTAAACTGGTCAAATCTGTTTTATTTTTATTTTTTGAATTGTAACCCAACAGAATTCAAACCCAATAGGTTTCATACCTGTTCAATTCAAAACCTACAGCTACCATTACATTTATAAATAGGACAGCCCTCATTTGGATTTTAGATCTCTAATTTTTCGTCCTTCGTAATTCTGCAAATATCGTCTTCATTTTGCTGCATTATTTTCTTGTCAGAGAGAGTATAAACGCGTAGTGTTTTCATTAGGCAAACAATTTGTAGTGCTGCTATTGTTTGTAGTAGATCATTTTATCCTGGGAGATAGATGTCCAAATTCTGAAAGCACCGTGGAGAGGACGAATCTGTCTTAAGGACACAGTGTTAAACACTGGACTTGATCTGATAATTATTTAAATAAATTAATCAAGTAAGTTGTTTAATTTATTATTCTGTTTTATTTATTTATTTAAATCATATTTTAATTTTGTTTTTGTAACAAAATAAAATCTGTTTTTATTTATTTAATTTTTATTTCTAGTTTGATTTTTGTAATCAAACAAATTCTCTCATTTTCTTTATTTCTTTATATTTTAGTTGTTGTTTTGTGCACAACAGAATTTAATCTATTTAAATACAGTAAAGATTTTCCGACAATCTTAAGACAGATTCTTTTTGGTATCTTCATTGTATTTAATTTTCTGTGTTTTCAAAGTAATATTCTGATTGGAAAAATAAATAGTGATTTATGCTATTTGACAGATAGTAGTAATATACTGTCTTTTTTCTTTGACAACTAGTAGTAATATACTGGTGTCATTAACAATTGTAGAATATTATTTGGTGTTACAGAAAATTATTTTGGTATTTTATAGTCTAGTTTTAGTAACAAGGAAAATAAAATTATAATTTATTTTCTGATTTTAGTAACTAGAAAATTAATTTATAGTTTGTTTTTCTGATTTTTTGTAATCAGATATTATTTTGATATTTTATTTTACTAGTTTTAGTAACAAGGAAAATAAAATTATTTTGTGTTATAATTTATTTTCTAGTTTAAGTAATTAGAAAATTAATTTGTGGTATTTTATTTTCTAGTTTTTGTAAACAAAGAAAATAAAATTATTTTGTATTATAATTTATTTTCTGGCTTAGTAATTTGAAAATTAATTTTGTTAATCAATCATGTAACCTTGTGTTTCGGTCACAATCTGTAAATTTTGCACGTGACTTACGGTTTCGTTTGTAAGACCACTTAATTTTGAACCCTTTGTGAAAATGTGTTAATTCTTTTGACTTTATCATAGTTCATTATGACTATACATGGAAGAATTTGTTTCTAGAGTAAAATATAAGTTTTACAAACAAATTTCATTTTTTATTACAAAGAAACCTTTGTGGCAAGTTTATTTTCTTTATTGGTTTTCTGAATCATTCTTTATTTTCTGTGTGTGGATCCGTAGTCGTGTATAGTTTCTGCATATGAGTCGGAAAATATATATATTCACAAGAACATTTGAATGCATATTTAATTAGTTTATTTATGTACAAATCAAACTTATTAAATGAAGGTATGTTTTGTCATTTTGAAGTTTAAAGTTTCAAAACGCGTTGAATTTTATTTATGGGTTGAGAATCTTTTTATTTCATGATGCAAGTTATGGGATCATGCATGATTAATTTATTTTGTTAGTTCATTATTTTTAGTTGATGCGTTTGATATGCATGTATGATGTCAACTCAAGTTATTTCTTAACAATAATTTCATGTGATTTGGAATGATAAATTGATATGTTGACCTTATATATAAGCGGATTAATTTGAGTTTTTCCAATAAATTTTTGATGGGTGTTTAAACACCAGAGAAATTTAAACATGAAGATGTATGTAGTTATATCGTTCAATTTAATTGGGAAGTAAATTTAAGAAATCTTTTATGTTGATTATTAGTTTATTTTGAATTATGTGACATGAGATATCGTTAATAATTATTTTACTTGCATAGTAGAATTTGTTAAACCTTGAACCATTTTATTAATATGGGGGTGTATCTCTTGCATTAGATGAGATAATTTAATTTTTCTTCTGTCACAAATATTTTTATGACAGTGACATTTATTTGTAATTGAGTTGCAAGAATGTATACAATCAAATGGGTTTTTGAATTGTTTGATTCTTAGGCAAAATTTTTTGAGGATATGATTTTGTCAAAACATTAATTCTGACTTGAGTAGTCATAATTATTTTGGTTTTTTCATAAATTTATTTTGAAATTTATTTTGATTTATATTAGAAGTGAAAGGGGTGGTGAATATGATGCACCATTAAATGAATTTTGTGCATAACATGGCATTATTCACCAAACTACAGCCTCTTATTCTCCACAGCAAAATGGAATTGCTGAAAGAGATAATAGAACCCTAAAGAAATGATTAATGCCATGTTACTTAGTTCAGGCTTACCACAGAACTTGTGGGGGGAAGCAATATTGTCTGCTAATTATGTTCTTAACAGAATACTTCACAAGAAAACCAACAGCACTTCTTATGAATTGTGGAAAGGTCGACCACCTTCCTACAAATACTTAAAAGTGTGGGGGTGTTTGACATAAGTTGAAGTTCCTGTTCCTAAAAAGACTAAGATTGGACCAAAAACAATAGATTGTGTGTTTATTGGTTATGCTCAGAATAGTAGTGCATATCGGTTTCTGACTTATAAATCAGAAATACCTGATATAAATGTGAACACTATTATAGAGTTAAGGAATGCTGTGTTTTTGAACATGTCTTTCCTTACAAGAAAGGACAGGAATTAAGTTCACAGAAAAGAACTTATGATTGTACACAAAATCAAGAGACTAGTGACAATCAAACACAAGAGGCTAGTAATGGTCTCAATCAACAGGATTTAACTGATAATGAACCAAGACGAAGTAAGAGAGCAAGAATATCAAAATCCTTTGGTCCAGATTTTCTGACATACCTATTAGAAAATGAACCTCAAAGCTTTAAGACAGCAATGACAGGTCCTGAAGCACCTTTGTGGAAAGAGGCTGTTAATAATGAAATTGAGGCCATTATGCAAAATCATACTTGGGAATTAGTGGATCTTCCACCAGGTTCTAAACCTCTTGGATATAAATGGATATTCAAGAGAAAAATGAAAGCAGATGGTTCAATTGACAAGTATAAAGCAAGACTTGTAGTTAAAGGTTACAGACAAAAGGAAGGTCTGGATTATTTTGACACATATTCCACTGTAACAAGAATAACATCCATTCGCATGCTTATTTCTATAGCAGCGTTGTTTAATTTAGAAATACATCAAATGGATGTTAAGACGGCTTTCTTAAACAGTGATCTAAATGAAGAGATCTATATGGAGCAACCTGAAGGGTTTGTAATGTCGGGGCAAGGAAAGAAAGTTTGTCGACTTGTAAAATCTCTTTATGGATTAAAACAAACATCTAAGCAATGACATGAAAAATTTGATCATGCAATGCTTACTAATGAGTTTAAGATAAACAAATATGACAAATGTGTCTATGTTAAAAACACTGACCAAGGATATGTCATTGTTTGTCTCTATGTGGATGACATGCTTATCATTGGAAGTAGTCAAAACATAATCAAATCAACTAAGCAAATGCTTAACAAAAGATTTGATATTAAAGATATGGGGGTCGTAGATGTTATATTAGGAATGAAAATTACTAAAACATCTGATGGATATACATTATCTCAATCTCATTATATTGATAAATTTATCAAGGATGATATGAATTTAGCTAGAACACCTGTAGACGTTAATCTTTATTTATCAAAAAATAAAGGTGATGCAGTGTCTCAGTTAAAATACTCCCAAATCATTGGAAGCCTAATGTACCTAATGAATTGTACTCGTTCTAATATAGCTTATGCAATCAGTAAATTGAGTAGGTACACTAGCAATCTTGGAGAAGACCATTGGAAAGCGATCATTCGGGTTCTTAGATATCTAAGATTCACCCGTGATCATGGTTTGAACTTTACTGGACATCCAGCAGTACTTGAAGGTTATTGTGATGCCAATTGGATATCGGATACTAAATATTCAAAATCCACTAGTGGATATGTCTTTACTTTAGGAGGCCCTGTTGTTTCTTGGAAATCCACGAAACAAACTTGCATCGCACGATCTACAATGGAATCCGAGTTTATTACTTTAGACAAAGCAGGAGAAGAAGCAGAATGGCTTCGTCACTTCTTAGAAGACATTCCAATGTGACCAAAACCTGTGCCAGCTATTTGTATTCATTGTGATAGTCAATCTGCAATAGGCAGAGCACAGAATCATATATATAACGGTAAGTTACGACATATTCGTCGTCGACATAATACCGTAAGGCAATTGTTGTCAAATGGAATAATGTCAATAAATTATATAAAATCTAAAGAGAATATTGCGGATCCGTTAACAAAAGGTTTGACAAAAGAGCTAGTGTATAGTTCATCGAAGGGGATAGGATTAAAGCCTATTACATAAGAGTCGTTATAATGGTAACCCTACTTATATGACTGGAGATCCCAAGAACTAAGTTCAAAGGGACAACTAAGTTATGTATGGCTCGCCAAAAATCACTAAAGGATTAAAATTCCTACCCATTCCTATGGTGAGAGTGATATCTGCAACATATGTTGTATGCAGAGGTATAAGGATAAGCTTTGCTTTTAATGATTACTTATATCTTGATTGAGGCATAAAATCAAGAGGAGTATAAGGAGATACTCACAATAAGAATCACCTATATGAGTGTTGAACTGGGGCCGGTTTTATGAGAATGAAAGAGGCTACATTCTCTAGAAACACTCATGAAAACCAGGAGCGTTCAAAGCCAAAATGAACACAACAGTGAGAACCACGATGTGTTAGAAGATATTTTGTGTGAAATCTATTGTCTTGGTTTACATAAACGGTTGAACAATTCAAGACATCGCGTCCATTGGTTAGCCAGTAAGTCTGATAGGTTATCATTAGGGAAGGTTCAAGACCGAAAATTACCTATCCTGATGCAAGATATTTTCGACTTATACTCTTTCGATTAAGTCTGCATATTGTTGCATTTCTGTTGTCATCAAATTCCATTCATGTGGGGGATTGTTGGAAATGGTTATAAAATTCTGGGTAAAACCAGAATTTTTTTCCTAAGTTTGGTCTATTATTTAGGCGGGACCCGAGCGTCGATTTACGCGAGTCAAAGTGGTAACGCGTTCTATGCCGCGTTGTGATTCACGTGGTATATTTGGTTGCTCAAAACCATTACCGAGTGAATGAGAAATTGAAGCCAAAGTATGCTCCATGAAAATGGAGTTTTGGTGAAAAAATCCTTAAAGGTATTGAATAAGGCTTGTCCCACATTGATTTGGTGGGAAGTTTTGAAAGGGTTTATAAGGCATGGGTTTGGTACTTGGGGTGTGCCCCAAGGGGCACCCAAGTGTTTTAGAGGGAGAGGTTATGAGCAAAATGGGCTAGGCCCATTGGACCAAAAAATCACCACACACGCACGCGCGTGCTGTCGCCGCCGTCCGTCCGGTCGAGCTGGGCCTGGGCTTGGGTGCGGGAGCGTGGTGTGTGGTTGGGTTGGGCTTGTTTGGCCCAATACTAATCTTTTTGGGTCAAAAATATTTGAATTAAATTTTATTTTTTGGTAAAATAAAATCGGGAATTCAAATTAATTTCAGAATTAAACTAGTCCGGTTTTTTACTGTACACCCAAACAGGGCCCTTCCCGTTTTTGTTATCTGTTTGAATTGTAACCCAACAAATTCAAATCTGTTTGATTTCAAAACCAACAGGTTTCATATCTGTTCAATTCAAAACCTACAGCCACCATTATATCTATAAATAGGACAACCCTCATTTGGATTTTAGATCTCTAATTTTTTGACCTTCGTAATTCTACAAACATCCTCTTCATTTTGCTGCATTATTTTCTTGTCAGAGAGAGTATAAACACTTAGTGTGTTCATTAGGCAAACAATTTGTAGTGCTGCTACTGTTTGTAGTAGATCATTTTATCCTGGGAGATAGACGTCCAAATTCTGAAAGCACCGTGGAGAGGACGAATCTGTCTTAAGGACACAGTGTCAAACACTGGACTTGATCTGATAATTATTTAAAGAAATTAATCAAGTAAGTTATTTAATTTATTATTCTGTTTTATTTATTTATTTAAATCAGATTTTAATTTTGTTTTTGTAACAAAATAAAATCTGTTTTTATTTATTTAATTTTAATTTCTAGTTTGATTTTTGTAATCAAACAAATTTTCTCATTTTCTTTATATTTTAGTTGTTGTTTTGTACACAACAGAATTTAATCTATTTAAATACAGTGAAGATTGTCCGACAATGTGTTCCAGTACTAAATAAATAGTAAAATATTTCCATGATTAAGTACGAAGATTCTCCATTCAAAATAATTCAAATACATTTATTTTCCCGCTTTTGCTTTATGTCTATCATTCTATAAAAATATTTACTTTACAACCACACAAACCACCAAAAAAGCGACACGTGTATAGCACTATCTGGCAAAGAAATCAAAAGTACTCACACCACTCACACATGGGCGCGGGTGTGACTTCCTTTTAATCTCAATCATACACGTGTCCATAAGTACAACAATGGACGGCCCAGATCAGCGGGAGGGGGGCGCTAGTAATATTAATACAGTGCCCCCCTAGTCACACCACTCACACCATTCACACCGAATTTTTTAACTAATAAAAAGGCCTTGTACGGCTGGTGTGAGTTCACTGTTTACTACTACAAAATGCCTCGCCAAGCCCCTTTTCGTTTCTATGCCAAGAATGTTTTTCTCACTTATCTACAATGCCCATGCCCAAAAGAACAACTCTTAGAACTCCTCCAATCCCTTCTCCAACTAGCCTGTCAGCCATACTACATACTTGTCGCAAGAGAGCTTCACGAAGATGGAAACCCTCACCTTCATGCCATGGTTCAATGCACAAAGAAGATCCAAACTACCAACCCGAGACTTTCGATCTCACCGGAACCAACGGCATAATTTATCGTCCAAATATAGAAAAACTCCACTCTCCAACAGCAAGTCGACAATATATACAAAAATGGGGCAAGTTCGTCGAATAAGGAGAATTTTCATCTAAGGGGAAAAATCATTCGAAGAACAGAGACGAACTCTGGAGGGGAATACTTGAAGAACCAGAAATGGAGGAATAATTCTTTGCACTCTGCAAAGAAAGATGTCCCATTGATTACGTCACAAAATACCCCCAATTAAAAACATTTTCGAGGGATCATTACAAAAGAGAGAGGCCCCCATATACTAGCCCGTTTAATTCATTTCCTTTATTAAATGAAGAAGTAAAAAAATGGGCAGAAAATAATATTTTATTTATAAGTCGAAATTTTGTACAATACGAGTTACGTCAAAATTGCTATCTCTCCGTTTGGAGGGAAGACGACTGGATTAGATTAGGGATACACAAAAATAATATCAACAATTTATATACTGACAAAGAACTCTCCCCCTCCTCTGATAACAAGATCTAGAACAGCGGCCCATCCGCCCAATCTCCCTTCACCTCGAAGGACCCTCAAGAACAGGCAAAACTGCCTGGGCCAAAAGTCTCGGACGACACAATTACTTCTCTGACAGAATAAGCTTCAAGGACTACAATTAAGACGCCGTCTACAACGTCATAGACGATATCAAATATTCAACAGTCCCTACCGAATTAATGAAAAATTTAGTAGGTTGCTAGAGAGACTTCCATGTATTTGTTAAATTTCAAACAGATCTCACTATTAGAGGAGGGATTCCTTGTATTATATTAACTAATGGGGACAGTAGTTGGTTGGATGCAATGTCTCCAAAAATGAGAAAATGGTTTGATGTTAATGTAACCATTGTCATAATTAACGAAAAATTTTATTAGTTTTATTTATGAAACCACTCAAAGTTTTATTTACTTACTACATTTCCCTTATCATCAACTATTACATCTTGAGTCACATCACTATTTTTTACACTAATGATTACATTTCGTAAAACATTAGAAAATTCTGCAGGGTCCATAACAACTGATCCTCTACGATCAAATTCCTCTTTGCTAACACTAACCTCCGAAATCGACAGACCAGGATCAGCATCACTAGTGTCATCACCACCTCTGCGTACATCAATCTCAGACAAACTCAGACGACCTCTACGTTTATGAATAACTGAACCACTTTTCCCAAAACCTCCTAATAACAAATCTCTTCGTTTCTCCGGTAAACCCACAGACTTAGTCGGTGTCAGAATCGGAATGGCCTTCGTTGGGGCACAATGCCAAACATTAACATTATTATTAGTATATTTTTTAGATAACACAACAATAGATGGGCCCCTCATTTGTGAATCTTCTGCCATGTCACTCGTAGAATACTTCAAATACCCCTTCATTTTACAATACATAATCCCCCTTTTAATATTCAAATTTTCAAATCGATACTTAACCATCCATGGCACCTGTTTGTTGTTAATTGAACAATAATCGTTCCCATAATAGACTAACTCGCATTAACAATCCACAGGGAAAAGAAACCACGCCTGCAGACTGTCATTACCATCTAACTTCCGATCATAAACATTTACTTTAACCAATCCACTGGCATTGGGTGTGCAAATGGAAGAATATTTTATCAACCTTAATACTCTTTTGTTTGTATCTCAAACTCAACTGAGAAAATAAATTAGGCAAAACAAGTTCAATACAATTGATATCACTTGCTGAAACACCTTCAACAACACCAGTTTTATATCGTCCACCTCCATTCACCTGAATATTTCAAATAAAAATACATAAAATTACAATTCTAAACAGTTTTAAAGTACATTTGACTCCTTAAAGTAATTTTGCATTCTTTTCCACTAACAGTAGCAGCCACTAAATATATGGCACCCTTTTCAATACTTCCAACATTTCCCAACAACATATCTTTGTAGTCCGTCCAAACATCAACTGGGAAGAACCGGTCCACAACTTCTATTCTGTGACGAACGTACTCTTTGTCCTTCCCACCAACGAGCTTGAATTTCATTTCCTTTAGCATCCGAAACCGGTTGGACTAGTTAGGATCAACGATCCAAGTCTCAAGATTACCCTCACCAACTCCAATAAATATCTTGTCAGGTGTAGGGACGGAATCTAACGGACTATTATCACTTATGAGGAAAAATAAAACGTGGTAAACCACAACTAGCCTGTCAGCCATACTACATACTTGTCGTAAGGAAGCTTTACGAAGATGGAAACCCTCACCTTCATGCCATGGTTCAATGCATAAAGAAGATTCGAAGTACCAACCCAAGATTTTTTGATCTCACCAGAACCAACGGCAGAATCTATCATCCAAATATAGAAAAACTCTACTCTCCAACAGCAAGTCGACAATATATACAGAAAGGGGGCGAGTTCGTCGAATGAAGAGAATTTTCATCTAAGGGGAAAAGTCCTTTGAAGAACAGAGACGAACTCTGAAAGGGAATACTTGAAGAAGCAAAAATGGAGGAACAATTCTTTGCACTCTGCAAAGAAAGATGTCCCACCGATTACGTCACAAAATATCCCCAATTAAAAACATTTTCGAGGGATCATTACAACAGAGAGAGGCCCCCATATACTAGCCCCTTTAATTCATTTCTCTTAAATGAAGAAGTAAAAAAATGGACAGAAAATAATATTTTGTTTGTAATTCGAAATTTTGTACAATACGAGTTAAGTCAAAATTGCTGTTTCTCCGTTTGGAGAGAAGACAACTGGATTAGATTAGGGATACACCAAAACATTTTCGAAGGATCATTACAAAAGAGAGAGGCCCCCATATACTAGCCCTTTTAATTCATTTCCTTTTTTAAATGAAGAAGTAAAAAAATGGGCAGAAAATAATATTTTGTTTGTAAGCCGAAATCTTGTACAATATGAGTTATGTCAAAATTGTTGTCTCTCCATTTGGAGGGAAGATGATTGGATCAGATTAAGGATACACAAAAACAATATCAACAATTTATATACTGACGAAGAACTCTCCTCCTCCTCTGATAATAGGGTGTTTACAAAAAATAAAAAATAAATTTATTGGGTTAACTTGAAAGGCCAAAATTATGCACTTCTAGGCTAAGTTTGGGTTAGAATCGAGTTATATCGAACTCTTGGCTATAAGGGCAAAACCAACATGATTTCAATAGAGCACTCACATCATAATATGATCTCGCACTTAAAATTTTGAGAAATCATATAGCCAAAAATAGGATTAGCATTAGATATAAAAACATAAAGTAGATTTGACAAATAAAAAACTTCTTTTTTATTTTTAGTAAGTAACAATATTCTATTTTGTTTTTAGATCTCCAAAGAGGGTGCTTTTCTTATGAGGGGAGTTTTAAACACATAACCTTTAACAACCTAAAACTTGAGAAGTACTTGTAAAAGGCCTCGCAGGAAGAGGCTTTTATAAAGGGGTCGCTAGTGTACTTTCAAAATCAAAAGGTTTAAACACTTAATAAAGCGTCTTTCAAAAGACAAAGTGTGTGTGTGAGAGAGAGAGAGAGAGAGAGAGAGAGAGAGAGAGAGGCATTTCCATTTTCAAAAAACAAAAAATAAAAGCTCAATAGGCAAGAAGGTATGAATATAATATTAATAACAACTTTACCTTGCAAATCCAAAATTTGCAATCTTCAGGACTGCATTGTCAGTATTTGTAGAGAGAAGGAGATTCTGTTACATAAATGATACTCATTAAACAATAATAAATAAATATTATATAGCCGAGGTTCAAACCAAGGATCCGGTTTAGCGCGGCTACGCTGTTTATTATTTTGTATGTGTTGTTGGAGACTTGGGTTGGGTACAACCTAGTCTACCTAAAAAATTCGCAGACTAGGGGCCGAACCGGAAAGTGAAGGCCACCTTCTACTATCGACACCACGGTGAAGGGGTAGGCGTCTAGTTTGCCCCATGGTGTATCTGCCTTCTTTGCCAGTTCAGTATGGACGTCATCTGGGATGCCATACTTCCTTTGGAACTCGGCTATGGCTCCAGGCAAGCTAACCATAAACTGGTATTTTCCCATTTATCCCGG
The DNA here is from genome assembly GCA_036172215.1 of Camellia granthamiana. Classification (NCBI taxonomy): domain Eukaryota; kingdom Viridiplantae; phylum Streptophyta; class Magnoliopsida; order Ericales; family Theaceae; genus Camellia; species Camellia granthamiana. The sequence goes on from CM069905.1 coordinate 10,807,922, forward strand.
TCTAATTTTGTAGTGTAAATTTGACAATAGCTCAGGAAAATTGAGCGGCTTAGGTGATTATTTGTTCAGTCTTTGAGCCTTATCGGTAGTGGTGATGAAGTGTGCCTGGTCGGTCCTAGTTTCTGCATTATTAAAAAATAAGTGCAAGTGTTAGCACGACGTCAAATGCGCAGCTATCAAAATACGCCTAGCTCGGCCACAAAAGTTCTAGTACCTTCTAGTCTTAACTCGGTATTTTCAGTTCGGTGGTGGACCTAATGCAATAGGCCAGTTTTGGGCCTTCATCCCAACCGCTCGGCGCTCATCTCGGCTAGATGTTCCTACGAGCTTATAGCGCGGTCACAGTCACTTGGGAGGAGCATGAACCAGTTTCGGCTTGGCTCTATCCTACTTGTGGATCTAAAATTGGGATTTAGCTCGATTTTGTCCAGAAGTCAATCAATTCATCCTAAACTCAAGGCTATATACTGAAATTAAAGGAAATAAGGAGCACGGGGGCCCCATTTATGTTTTTGGTTCCAATTTGCCTAATTTCTATGAATATCCACCAGTTTTACCCCAAAGAAGGGTCACGGGCAGGGTGGTAACAGCCTTACGCAAAGAAAGTTCGAAAAACACGAAGAACAATAATGGAGAAGAGGGAAAAGTAAAGAGAAACTCACGGATTTGGTCGTCAAATCAAGGTCTAGTCGACCTCAATCTTTGTCGCGATGACCTTAAGAGAGGAAAGCACTGAAAACGGAACAAACGAGAGCGACAACGGCGGTGGAGGTAAAAGTTCAAGGGTTTAGGGTTTTGCACAGAGGAAATGAACAGTGATGAGGCTGAAGGACTGACCTTTCATGTATATAGGAGATGATGAAGAGGCAACGACTTTTCAAATTTTAGAGATAGTGGGGATAGCTGTGGGGTTGCACGGAACCAATGGGGGAAATCTGTGATAACCTTGTCCCGTGTTATGTTAATTAATCTTAATTATGATTGTGGTTATGTGCTTAATATGATTTTGAGTGCCATTTATATGATTATATGTGTTTTTGAATTTTTATCTGTTCACCGTAAGAAAATCTATTTGATTCTCTGCTATAAAATTTAATTAAAGATCGTAGAGGCATCAAAAAGTGAAATTGACTGTATTTTTATGCTTAGCATGATTTTTAGAGCCTATGGTGAAATTTGATTAAAAATTGATTCGTATCAAAATAATTAGATTAAATTGATTAATTTAAACTCAATTAATTAGCCTCAATCAAAATTGATTAGGCAAACATATGTATAAGTGACCTATTTACATTTATACTCACTTTTGGAGCTTATTTCCCTCTATTTGGCTGCAATCACACTCTAGAGAGAGAGAGAGGGCTGGTTCTAGAGAGAGAGGAAGAGGAAAAATTGTAGAATGTTCTCAAACCTTGAAGATTTGGAAGGCTAGGCTCTAGAACTAGCTAGAATTTAAGAGATTGGAGCTCCTAGGTGAGTAATTGAACTCAACTTCATGAGTTTAAGTTCATAATTAAGTGAATTCAAGCAAGATGTACAATTAAGAGCTAGAATTGAGTTGATTATAATGAATTTGAAGTTATTATGGCCATGCATGTAGAGAGTTGCCATAGAATTGTATAATCAAGCATGTAGTATGTTAAATATGAAAAATTAAGTATCAAATCATATATGCAAGCATGGTTTTGTTGAGATTCATGATTGTAAGCATCATTTGTGCCGTTTGAAATAGTATTGGGACCTATATTACACATGCATGCATAATCCATGTAGTTATGAAGTTTGGTTACATGTGTTTTGAAGTTGTCAAGAAGAATATGAGATGATTTCAGAATTAGATCATGATTTTGAACAATTGGTCTCAGATTACTTATGTTCTCATGTTATGTAATGTCTTCCCACATTTTTGTACCAAAAACACGAGCTTTGGACCTTTGAATATCAAGTTTGAGCTTCAAACAGAATTCTGGAAAACCCAGAATTCGACCTGTTCGCTCGAGCGAGGAAAGTCTCGCTCAAGCGTGAAAATCAAGCTCCAAGAAGTTTTGCAGAAATTTGTATTGTAGCTCGAGTGACAAAGTGTGTGCTCGAGCAAACCCTGTTTTGTGAGACTCCTCACTCATTCGTGTAACCAATACTTTTACAGAGCTTTGCAGTCCGCTCGAGCAACCAAATCTGCGCTCGAGCAGAGAGCCTTGTTCCAGCAATTTTGAAAAGTTATTTTATGAATCGTTTTTTCATTCTCTTTCATTTCTAAGCGCTCTTAGGCATGCATTGAGCATTGTAAATGACGTAAAAGGATAAAGAATAGGCCGAAGAGAGATAAATAAATTAAGAATGGATTGAATTGTTTTTGAGCTAATATGTTATGTAATGTGTAGGGTCAAGCACATTAAGGACAAATCCTTCAGCAGAACATTGTGAGTAATATCTTAGTAAAGATATGTTCAAGTACGTTATTTTCCAAACGTTACTTCTATATAAGCCTTATGGATTTGTATGTTTGAATTATGAATGAGTATACTAAATGCCAGTCTTTTGCATAAGACTAAATGAATACAAATACGATCATGATCATGAGTATGAAACACACGTAAATACAAATATGAGAACGATTGGCCAAAGGCTGTTTGACATGAATGTTTGGGCTCGAGGCAGTTTGACACGAATGAATTGGGCCCGAGGCCGTTTGATATGTCTGGGCCCGAGGCCATATGATGTACTGGATAGAAATATGAATGGGCCTAAGGCCGTTTGCTATGTCTGTTACGAATTTCATTCATGTAACTTCTTTATTTTGGTATTATTCACTAGGGTATCGCTCACTCTCATTTATATGTGTGTAGGTGAGCAAAAAGATATCCAAACCCAACCTCAGTGGAGGATGTGAGCGTGATCTGAGCTTTTGTGAATTCAGCCCATACGTCTCTCGCATGAGACTCTACTTTTTTCCCTTTTTGCTTATTTTAGTGGTTCCGTTGAACCACTTATGTACATAAACTTTTGGTTTGGCTGACTACAAGTTGAATAATCCTGTATGTACAAGATTCTAAGTTTGTTTTTCTTTTGGTGTGGATTATTATTGATTAGATGTGAGATGTTATGATGCGCCATGTAAGCATAGCTCTTTGGACAAAATTTTTAAGTCTGCTTTCGTTTGGTCCCTATTATATGTCTGATTTTGTTTGAGGCTGTAAGTAATCTCATGATTACTGGTCGGTTATGACCTTAATCCATAGGGGCGGGTTCGGGTCATGACAAAATGGTATCAAAGCACGAGTTAAGAACTCACACACTTGTCCAAAAGAGTAATAAGCATCTAGAAAAGATCTAGGATGCATTCATGTAATAAATATAAACTTGAAAATATCAAGAATGTGCTTAAATGTTTTGAAAAAAATGACTATGTACTATATGATTTGTGATTTACTTGCATTGTGAATTATTTGAATACATATGCTCCTTTGAATATACGTGCTTGTGAACGTTTTTGTATAAAGAATAATGCAAATTTAATCAAATAATGGTGAGAACAAGAGGTGATGAAATAGATGAGTCCTCTACTACCAGAATGGATAGGATGGAAAGGTTAATACAGGATATGGCAGAAACGTTGAGGCAACAACAACAGTGGCAACAGCCATACCCTCCGCCTCCACCTCTAGCACCGTCTGTACAAGACCTACAGAATGATGACCGAACAACAGCTCTCACCAAAGAGTTTAAGAAAATGAAACTGCCACAGTTTCATAGAGGATTGGATCCATTGAAGGCAGAAGCATGGGTCCTTGGAATAGAAAAGTTATTTGAAGTGTTTCCTTGTCTAGAAACACAGAAAGTGTTGCTAGCCGCCTTTACGCTGGAAGATGAGGCAAGAAGGTGGTGGATGTTGATGCGAGAAAGCAATAAAGATATTGATTGGACACAGTTCTTAGAAATTTTCTATGATAAATACTTCCTATAATGTGTCCGTGATAAGAAGGTGTCAGAGTTCATGGGATTGAAACAAGACAGTATGACTGTAGCTGAGTATGAGGCCAAGTTTACTGAACTGGCCAGATATGTACCACATATGGTCGATACCAACTACAAGAAAGTGAGGCATTTTGAAGGAGGGCTTTGAGACGATATCTTAGAGAAGGTGAATGTACTCAAACTGGAAACCTATATCGAGGTTTTAGATCGGGCCATAATATCAGAAGCTAACATAGCCAGGTAGGCCAAATCATCCACTGATTGGAAAAGTAAAAGGCAGGGTTTCTTTTCAAAAAAACAAAATACAGGCTCCTTAAGCACTTCAAATTCTTCCCGAAATACATCCCCAATGTGGTAAAAGACATCGTGGGGTTTGCTACCGTGTATCAGGGGCCTGCTTTAAGTGTGGTAAAATAGGACACATGTCCAAGGATTGTAATCAAAGTAGTGGGAAGTTAGCTACTAGCTCAATTGCATTGATCCCAAAACCGGGAAACACTACGAGGTCTACTACTGCCGGAGACACCGTAAGGCAGGGGAGAGTCTTTGCACTTGTTCCGGGCGATACGCGGAACATAGAAGCCATTGTCTTAGATACCATCTCTATATGTAGTCAAGATGCTTTTGTGTTAATTGACTCCAGATCAACACACTCCTTTGTAACTTATGCATTTGCATCTAGATTGAGTAGACCTCTAGAATCATTACCATATTTGTTATGTGTATCTGCTCCATCCGGGGAATCTGTGTTGTGTACATCTGTATGTCGATTTTGTGATATACACATTAGGAATGCTACTTTATATGTAGATTTGTTACCCTTGGACTTTAGACATTTTGATGTAATCCTGGGCATGGACTGGCTATCTAAATATTGTGTCACCATTGATTATGTAACAAAACGAGTTGTATTTAGACCACCGAGGCAGGAAGAAATTGTGTTTGTGGGTAATGGGATAATGCCTCCACCTTATTTGATAACTACAATGAAAGTATGTAAATTGATCAGGAAAGGGTGCCAAGGTTGCTTGTGTTGTGTGTTATATGAACAATCTGTGAATGTAGAATTGAATAGTATCCCTATTGTTAGCGAGTTTCCGAATGTATTCCCAGATGAATTGCCAGGAGAATTGGTTGACAAGGAGATAGAGTTTACTATTGAAGTTGTGCCAGGCAATCAGCCTATTTCAAAAACCCCTTACAGAATGGCTACTGCTGAAATAAAAGAACTGAAAGAACAATTGCAAAACCTACTGGACAAAGGGTTTATTCGACCAAGCACTTCGCCATGGGGTGCACCAGTATTATTTGTGAAAAAGAAAGATGGAACCTTGCGCCTGTGTATTGACTACCGCGAATTGAACAAGGTAACGATAAAGAATAAATATCCCTTACCCTGTATTGATGACTTGTTTGATCAGTTGCAGGGCTCACAAGTATTTTCTAAAATTGATTTGAGATCCGGGTACCATTAGTTGAAGGTAAAGGCAGGAGATATTGAGAAAACTGCATTCAGAACGAGGTATAGTCATTATAAATTCCTTGTTATGCCATTTGGAGTGACTAATGCCCCTGCAGCATTTATGGATCTTATGAACCGAATTTTTAAGCCTTACTTTGATGAATTTGTTGTAGTTTTTATTGATGATATTTTGATATATTCAAAAAGTAGACTTGAACATGAACAACATTTGAGAACTGTCTTACAAACACTTAGAGAGAAGAAGTTATTTGCCAAATTAAAGAAATGTGAGTTTTGGTTGGATGAAATTATTTTCTTAGGGCATGTCATTAACAGAGATGGGATTTCGATAGATCCACAGAAGATAGAGGCGGTTGTGAATTGGCCTACATCGACAAATGTAACAAAGGTCCTTAGTTTCATGGGCTTAGCTGGATACTACAGGAGGTTTGTGAAGGATTTTTCAAAAATAGTTGTACCTTTTACCCAACTGACACGCAAAAGGCAACCATTTGATTGGAATGATGAAAGAGAATCTGCCTTCCAAGAACTGAAAACACGATTTACTACTGCGCCAGTATTTACATTGCAAACAAGTATAGAGAACTTTGTGATTTATAGTGATGCATCTTATAAGGGTTTAGGTTGTGTATTAATGCAGAATAGAAGGGCGATTGCCTACGCCTCTCGGTAGTTGAGGCCACATGAGAAGAACTACCCAACACATGACCTGGAATTGGCCGTAGTAGTATTTTCTTTGAAAATCGGGCGACATTACTTGTATGGGGCAAAATGTGAAGTCTACACGGATCACAAAAGTTTGAAGTACTTCTTTACGCAGAAAGAGTTGAATATGCGGCAGAGAAGATAACTTAAACTAATAAAGATTATGATTTTCAGATTCAGTATTACCCCGGGCAAGCCAATACGGTCGTTGATGCCTTGAGCAGAAAATCGACGGGGAGTTTAGCTTGTTTACTCACGGAACAGAAAGAAATCTTGCGAGATTTTGAGGAAGTTGAAATTGAAGTTGTATTACAGGAACAAGCTGGGTTGATGGCAGCCATTTTCGCCGAGCCAGCAATAGTTGCTGAAATCAAACAAAGGCAAAAAGAGGATGAGTTCCTTAAGAAACTAATTGATGAATTTGAGATAAATCCAAAATCAGAATTCAGCATTGACAGTGAAGTGTTGAAATTTCAAAACCGAATGTGTGTCCGAAACATTTCGGAACTAAAGAAAAGAATTCTTGATAAAGCTCACAAGTCAGTATTTGCTATGCATCCGGGTAACAACAAAATGTATCGGGACTTGAAGCAAAGCTATTGGTGGCCCAAAATGAAGAAGGAAATCACAGAGTATGTGTCCAAGTGCCTTCAATGTCAGCAAGTTAAAGCTGAACATCAGAAACCAGGCGGTCTACTTCAACCTCTCCCTATTTCAGAATGGAAGTGGGAACATGTGACCATGGATTTTGTTATTGGCCTACCTCAAACCTCTAGAGGTATGGATTCTATTTGGGTCATAGTTGATAGATTGACTAAATCTGTACATTTTCTACCTGTGAAGACCACCTTCGATGCTTATAGATTGGCACTACATATGTTAATGAGATTTTTCGTCTACATGGGGTGCCGATATCCATTGTCTCAGATAGGGATCCGAAATTTGTATCCAAATTGTGGCAAAGTTTACAAAGAGCTCTAGGAACAGAACTGAGATTCAGCAATGCATTCCATCCACAGACAGACGGGCAATCAGAACAAACCATACAGACTTTAGAGGATATGCTCAGAATGTGTGCCTTGGATTTTCAAGGGAATTGGGAAGATTATTTGCCACTAGCAGAATTTGCATACAACAACAGTTTCCACTCCAGCATTGGTATGGCACCATACGAAGCCTTGTATGGCAGAAAGTATAGATCGCCAACTTGTAGGATTGAAGTCGGAGATAGGGCCTTATTTGGGCCCGAAATTGTGCAAGACACTTCGGAGAAGATTAAAATCATCCAATAAAGGCTCAGGACAGCACAAAGCCGGCAAAAGAATTATGCGGATGTTCGAAGAAGACCTCTTGTGTAAGAGGTTGGCGACCATGTATTTATTCGTATGCGGATGTTCGAAGAAGACCTCTTGAGTATGAGGTTGTGTCACGACCCGCTTCCCGTACCCAAGGGTTAAGTATCGTGATGGCCCGTAACTGAAGTTACCTTCGGCCAATTTTTGAACAAATCAATAAATACAAGAGGAAATAATATTTAAGTGAGGGTACTAAAATAATCATTGGAGCTTCTATTTTTATTACGAAATTTATTGACCAAAAAGACCAATATTTACATATAAACATATTCATAAAAGTGCTGTGTGTGTCTATTCCGCAGCCCCGCGTCTAAGCCTTTCCAAAAGTTATTTCTGAATTGCACTATTTCCTGAAAATTGGTAAACAGCTATAAGCACATGGCAGAGTGAGAAATATTATACCAAGAGTATAAGGGACACAAAATAACCATGGATAATTATGTAACTGAAATATTTAAAATAACTTAGTCTGAACAAATAATCATTTAAGTAGCAAAACTGAGATTATGTAAATAAATAACCATAACCACGGTACAGAACAGAACAGAACAGAACAGAACAGAGGTCACAGGAATAATAGTCAGAACAGAGATACGGATTCAAGAGGTGGCTCATACGGATTGTAGAGGTGGCTCCCACAATAGTGTAGCACTTATCTCCGCACAGAACAGAGGTCAATGGATCCATGACAGACAGAGGGCCACAAAGTGACCAAACAGAGGCCAATGGTTATTTAAGTCCCTCAAGGCGTGGGACTCCCGTGGTGATACTTACAAAACATAATTGTTTATAAGGTCATAGTCAAATATTCTTTAAAATATAAACAAACATATCCATGGGTTTCATTTTAAACAAATAGAATTCATAAATTAATTCACGTAATTGGAATATTAATATAATTTATAAAACATAAACTTGTACGTAATAATTTATGGTAAATCAAAACATACATAAAATATATTATGGTGACTCAAGGTATAATATAACTTACTTTAATTTTAATACTTCACTCTTTCTTTCCATTGTCAAAGATCCTCTCAGCTTCTATTATTTTTTTCTTCATTTTCTTTCTTTCTTTCCCTTCTTCTTCCTCTTTTTTTTTTTTTTTTCCTTTTCCTTCCTTTCTTTTTTTCTTTCCTTTCTTTCTGCCGAGTTGATCAAGAACGTGGCCCGCATATCTTCCCCAGATTTGATTCATAAATTATATAGATTTATACTTATCTTTAATAAATATTTAAGATAATTACACTTTGGCCCAGTTTTCTAATATAACTATATAAATAAATTAATTCCTAATTAAATTACACTCTATCGTATATCAACAGAAAATTAATTATTTATTTTACTACCACACCCATTATTATTATTATTATTATTTATTTATTTATTTACTCTTAATTTTATATTTATTTATTTACTATCTTTAACTTTAATTTAGCCCAACTAATATTATAATTCCATATTTCTATTAATTTGGCCCCAAATAATAATCTCTAATTTAATTACACTTTATCTCATACACTCGTAACATTTAATATTTTATTTTACTCTTGTGGAATATTTAATTAAACATTTAAGGTTTTTCTCATTTATAATTAAATAATACTAATATAAAATTTAAAGGACAACTTAAATTTTCGGGTTGTTACAGGTTGGTGTAACAAGCCCGCGAGGGACCTCGCTACAGTTCGGACTCGAACGTCACGGTTCTCAATCTTGAACCAAAGAGTCCAAATCCGGCAAATCGTTTTTGAGAAAAACAGATTTTTTGAAAGAAGTGCCAAACATGGACTGCTTTGCCAGATAACAGAGTCGCCACCTAAATATTTTAAAATGGGAAATTTAGGAAACCCTGACTCGGTGCCAAAAGGCCACGTGTCCGTCATCACCAAAGTTGCCTCGGCTCGGGAACTTGGGTACGATTAGGGAAGGTCACATCGTGAGCACCCCCTCTCGCCCGGTCAAAGACCGGCCTCTACTAACCATGATATCTGATTTTGAAAACATTGTGTGTTCTTATTCCGGTTTATTAGCCTAGTTTACTATGTGATGCTCGCAGCAAACAAGTATAGACTAGGTCGCCTGAATTGGAACAAAAAAACATTTCATGTTTGTTTGTGAAAATGGTTTGATGGTGCTACCCGCAGGTAGGCTAAGACGTGGATTTGCCACCCTCGGGTGGGCTTAGAAAACATGATTTTGCCACTATCTAGTGGGCTTAAAACAAACATTTGGTGAATTGTTCCAATCCAAATAACCCAACCTTCACCCACAGGCATTCAAGGCAGTTATATCACATAAGCAAATAGCCTCATGGCAAGCATGCTATCATGGCAACACTCACACACATGCAAGGATGCTAAAGTATAAAAACTCACCGAGTACTCCAAGCCAAAACAAAAAACCGATTAGAAATTCATGCATGATCCTAGATGCACAGAATTGCCTAATGCAACACATGCAAAATGCAATTATAGCAGGCTCGGCTATTCTAAACATGGCATGTGAAATGCTACAGCTAACATGTATTCAATTTGGAATTGAAATAAAAATGCAGTTTGTATGATGCGCCGAGCCCGGTGCGTGCAAAACAGATGAATGATGCAAACATGCTATCATACTGTATGCTAATTGAAATATGCCCTATATCTAACCATCATAAGCAGGTAAATAAAAGGGAGAAAGACGTGGGGTTGGAAGACATACACCACACTCACCCACACTTATTACAAGTTTGCCCTCGCGCAGAGGGTCCGAATAAATAATACAGTCCCAATATGAAAGAATAAAAGAATAGTACAGTCCGAATAAATGTACAAATTTCTAATTAATTAACCAAATTAACTAAGAAAAACTGTAAACTGGCGTGCAAGTCAGGGGCTGCCTTGATTCTGATGAATGATGTATGCCGGGCTGCCTTGGCGCTGAAATCCACTGGGATGCCCCGATTAGCCTCTGTTTGCACTGTTTCTCGAAATGCGTGCCAAGCTCTGAAAAATTGCTGATCCTTGATTTTGCTGCAACAGAGGGCAGGAAAGGGGCATAGCAATGTATTTCACAAATATATGCATGCCTCGATCCTCGTGCCACCAATCACGCATATCGATGCATAATGGCCGAAGAATCGGGTTGCACAACTCAATGTAGGATGAATGCGGATGAATGCTACGACAAAACCTAACTCCATCATGGGTAATCCGGAGTGTCGGTGACTTGGGAATTGAGATCCGTTCCGTCACTCGGAGTACGAAACGTGCCTCGTTTCCCGTGCCCGGGCTAACGCCTATCCCGAACATGATGCACTATGCATGGTATGCATAAAATGCAGCTAACATGTGATATAGCATGCACAATGCTATGAAAATGAGATGCCTCGAAATGCGTGCCCACGGGCACGCAAACCGAGGCGTGCGAAATGGCATGCGAAATGCAATGATGGGCTTATACCAACATGAGAGAGCCTCAGCCACACTCACACAGGATGCCGTCAGATGAAAAGTGAAGTGCCTCGAAATGCGTGCGCTCGGGCACGTAAACCGAGGCGGTGACATACGGAATGAAATGTCATACGGAATGCAAATTGGGCTTACACTAACATGAGAGGGCCTCAGCCGCACTCACACAAGATGCCGTCAGATGAAAATGAAGTGCCTCGAAATGCGTGCGCTCGGGCACGCAAACCGAGGCATGGCCCTAAGGCACAAAATGGCATGCAAATGAGATGTGGCATATGGCATGTGGAACATGCAAATTTCAGCAACTAAAATGATGCAAAACAGCCCCCGAATTACAACAAAATTACACCCGATGCCCGAAAGGCTATGCTAAGCACCCGAAATGGCCTACAGCCCTACTAAACATGCATAATTGGTACATGACATGTAAAACAGTAGCAAGGCAGCCCCTAAACTAGCATTTTTCCAGTACAAAGCATGGCCAAACAATGATCACAAGTATGGCAAAAATAGCATGCAAAAATGGGGGAAAAGAGGGGAATATTGAAACAAGTGGTATGTACAATGCTCAAACTGAAAAATACAGTTATACAACATTAAAGAGGGGCTAAAAATATGCACATCTACAAGAGATGACATTCCCCAATTCAGTATGTAGATAGGCTAAACATAGTATGCAAAATAATGAGCCAACAAAGGCTATAACATGAGGTACCAAAAGCATTCACCAAATGGCCTAAGACTCTTAACAAGACATGAAGAATGGGCCAAAATAAGACACTTTCTAAGCCTGATTAAGGCCGAAAACAGAAGCTAAGTAAGCTTAAAGAGGTATGCAAAAGGGGGCCAAAGAGAGGTATAAAGAGAGGCCATGCATGGAGGCACCAAACAAGATTGGTCCCTTCTACAATGTTGTAGAGGGACACAAAATAAGCTCAATCTCAGTTTATAGCATGCTCAAAATCATATCACATATAGGCTAAACAAACCTTGCAAATTTACGGTAAATTGGAAGAATTACAAAACAAGTGCAAGATAGAATCACCAAACAAGGTTGAGCCCTTCTTCAATGTTGAAGAGGGGCTCAAAATAGGCCCACTAACAGTTTACATCAGGCTCGAAAATGGATCACTCATAAGCCAAATAAAGCATGCAAAATAATGGCATAAAGAGTGATACTGAAAGAGGTGTATCATGGGGCTCTCAAACAAGGTTGAGCCATTCTTCAATGTTGAAGAGGGGCTCAAAATAAACCTAAAATCAGTAGGGGTCGGAGCCCAAAACAGATAGCAAGTAGGGTAGAAAATTGAAGCAAAAATAAGCTAGAAAAAGGGAATTAGAGACTTACCCTTGAAGATCAAGCTTTTGTTGCTTCTTGGCTTCAATTTGCTGGTTCTTGGCCTTTGAAAAAGCTTCCTTTGCTGCTGGGATGGAGGTGGTAATGGTGAGGCTTAGGGTTGATGAAGAAATGGGCTAGAACTTGAAGCTTTTTGGAGGTTTTTGGATATGAAAATGGAGGCAAATGCTTAAGGGTTCTTGAGGAAAAATTTTCTAACCCTAACAAAGAAGGAGGTCAGCCCCTTAAATGGGCAAGAAAGGGGTGTAAAAGGGGGGGAAATGCACCCAAGCTTTTCCTCCCAAAATATCCCTCGGAGGACAGGGATATTTTGAAAAACAGCTGGACAACTGTAAAGTGGCCAAAAGGGGGAAGCAGGCCGGCCAGGTGGCTTTCTTGAAGATGGCCGGCCGGCCACCCCAACTGGTCGGCCAGCCACTCCCCCTGGCCGGCCGGCCATGGTCAAAAAATGAAGATGACAATTAATGGCCGACCACCATATTTTGGTGTCCTCCCAGGTGTGTAGAATAAGGCCCCAGGGTTGGAATTTGGCAACTCTGGAACAGGAGGCACAACATTGAACTTGAAGGAGAGGCTCAAAAATGAAAATCACAATTACTGGCCGACCACCACTTTTTAGGGTCCTCCCATGTGCCCTCATCACAAATATGTAGCTTCGGCTCGAAGAAAATAGCCCTAGGGTGTTCAACATTAGCCCGGAAGTGAGCAAAACGGGCGTCGGAGGAGCGAAACTGGTTATTTGAGACAATTGCTAGCCTCGCACCTTCCAGTGATCTTCCTAGTGTTGAAACAGAGGTACCTGCCAAAATTGAACAAAAACCGATGCAAAATGAATGCTCGGGGGCCAAACCGCGAGGTTCGGGGTCCCGAAAATGGGCTGCAGGCACCGAAAGTGGCGTTCGGCCACGAAGTGGGTATCTGAGGCCCCAGTGTCCCTCAGAATGATAAAACAGAGGTACTTGCCCAAAACCGGAGAAATCGGAGATGGTTGGGCGGTCCCGAACCGAGGCACACGGCCTGACGGTCCCGAAAACCGGGAACCGGGCTCCGAAATGGGCAAAATGGCCTACGGCCACGAAATGTAGCCCACGGCCACCGGGAGATAGTCTACGGGACCACTCCCTCCCCTCAGGAAAGAAAACAGAGAAAATCGAGTCTGGTTCGCAAACCGAGACAAGGCACAGAAGAAGGTTCGGAAGTCCGGAGGCAGGGCGCACGGCCGCGACTCTGAGGCTTCTGAACGAGCACAACATGCAACATCACCGAGCGCTCAATCGGTGACGTCTGAGCCTTAAGGTCGGTCAAAAATAGGGTGTCTACAGTTGGCGACCATGTATTTATTCGTGTGAATCCGATGAAAGGCCAGTTGAGATTTGGTAAGAAAGGTAAATTGCCACCCCGTTACATTGGACTGTTTCAAATTCTGGAAAGGCTCGGTCCAATTACTTATAGGGTTGCTTTACCGTCGGGATTCGAACAAATGCATAATGTGTTTCATGTATCGATGTTGAAAGGTTATCTTCGAGATCCCTTTCATGTGATTGATTATCACCGAATAGCTCTTGATGAAAATAAGGAATATAAAGAATGGCTAGAACGAATCATTAACTGGTAAGTGAAACAGTTGAGAAACAAGTCCATCCCAATGGTGAAAATAAAATGGAAAGAACATTATGGGAGGGACGCCACATGGGAAAATGAGGATGAGATGCAACTATGCTATCCACATTTGTTCCCGGATGGAGATAAAATAAGTTTGGAGGACCAAACTTCCTAAAGTGAGGAAGATTGTGATAACCCTGTCCCGTGTTATGTTAATTAATTTTTATTATGATCGTGGTTATGTGCTTAATATGATTTTGAGTGCCATTTATTTGATTATAGGTGTTTTTGAATTTCTATCTGTTCACCGTAGGAAAATCTGTTTGATTCTCTACTATAAAATTTAATTAAAGATCGTAGAGGCATCAAAAAGCGAAATTGACTGTATTTTTATGCTTAGCATGATTTTTAGAGCCTATGGTGAAATTTGATTTAAAATTGATTCGGATCAAAATATTTAGATTAAATTGATTAATTTAAGCTCAATTAATTAGCCTCAATCAAAATTGATTAGGCAAACATATATATAAGTGACCTATTTACACTTATACTCACTTTTGGAGCTTATTTTCCTCTACTTGGCTGAAATCACACTCTAGAGAGAGAGACGGGGCCGATTCTAGAGAGAGAGGAAGAGGAAAAATTGTAGAATTGTCTCAAACCTTGAAGATTTGGAAGGCTAGGCTCTAGAACTAGCTAGAATTTGGGAGATTGGAGCTCCTAGGTGAGTAATTGAACTCAACTTCATGAGTTTAAGTTCATAATTAAGTGAATTCAAGCAAGATGTACAATTAAGAGCTAGAATTGAGTTGATTATAATGAATTTGAAGTTATTATGGCCATGCATGTAGAGAGTTGCCATAAAATTGCATCATCAAGCTTGTAGTATGTTAAATATGAAAAATTGAGTATCAAATCATAGATGCAAGCATGGTTTTGTTGAGTTTCATGATTGTAAGCATCATTTGTGCCATTTGAAATAGTATTGGGACCTATATTACACATGTATGCATAATCCATGTAGTTATGAAGTTTGGTTACATGTGTTTTGAAGTTATCAAGAAGAATATGAGATGATTTCAGAATTAGATCATGATTTTGAACAATTGGTCTCAGATTACCTATGTTCTCATGTTATGTAATGTCTTCCCATGTTTTTGTACCAAAAACACGAGCTTTGGACCTTTGAATATCAAGTTTGAGCTTCAAACAAAATTATGGAAAACCCAGAATTCGACCTGTTCGCTCGAACGAGGAAAGTCTCGCTCGAGCGTGAAAATCAAGCTCCAAGAAGTTTTGCAGAAATTTGTATTGTAGCTCGAGTGACAAAGTCGAGTGACAAAGTGTGCGCTCGAGCGAACTGTGTTTTGTGAGACTCTTCGTTCGAGTGTCAAAAGCCTCACTGGAGCGTAAAATTCATGCAACCAGTACTTTTACAGAGCTTTGCAGTTCGCTCGAGCGACCAAATCTGCTCTCGAGCGGAGAGCCTTGTTTCAACAATTTTGAAAAGTTGTTTTATGAATCGTTTTCCGTTCTCTTTCATTTCTAAGCACTCGTAGGCATGCATCGAGCATTGTAAATGACCTAAAAGGATAAAGAATAGGCCTAAGAGAGATAAATAAATTAAGAACGGATTGAATCGTTTGTGACCCAATATGTTATGTAATGTGTAGGGTCAAGCGCAAGGGCAAATCCTTCGGCAAAACACTGTGAGTAATATCTTAGTAAAGATATGTTCAAGTACGTTATTTTCCAAACGTTACTTCTGTATAAGCCTTATGGATTTGTATGTTTGAATTATGAATGAGTATACTAAATGTCAGTCTTTTGCTAAGATTAAATGAATACAAATACAATCATGATCACGAGTATGAAACACACATAAATACAAATATGAGAACGATTGGGCCAAAGGCCGTTTGACATGAATGAGTGGGCCAAAGGCCGCTTGACATAAATGTTTGGGCCTGAGGTAGTTTGACATGAATGAGTGGGCCAAAGGCCGCTTGACATAAATGTTTGGGCCTGAGGTAGTTTGACACGAATGAATTGGGCCTAAGGCCGTTTGATATGTCTGGGCCCAAGGCTGTATGATGTACTAGATAGAAATATGAATCGGCCTAAGGCCGTTTGATATGTCTGTTACAAATTTCATTCATGTGACTTCTTTATTTTGATATTATTCACTAGGCTATTGCTTACTCTCATTTATATGTGTGTAAGTGAGCAAAGAGATATCCAAACCCAGCCTCAGTGGAGGATGTGAGAGTAATCCGAACTTTTGTGAAGTCAGCTCGTACGTCTCACGCATGAGACTCTACTTTTTTCCCCTTTTGCTTATTTTAGTGGTTCCGTTGAATCACTTATGTACATAAACTTTTGGTTTGGCTGACTACAAGTTGAATGATCCTGTATGTACATGATTCTAAGTTTGTTTTTCTTTTGGTGTGGGTTATTATTGATTATATGTGAGATCTTATGATGTGTCATGTAAGCATAGCTCATTGGACAAAATTTTTAAGTCTGCTTCCATTTGGCCCCTATTATATGTCTGATTTTGTTTGAGGCCGTAGGTAATCTCATGATTATTGGCCGGTTATGACCTTAATTCATAGGGGCGGGTTCGGGTCATGAAAAAGTCACGTGGCATCGATATGATGGGTTGTCAGTACAACTAATTGATGGATGACGAGATAACCAGCACAAGTCTCAACGACCGGCCTAAATAAATAGCTCGGTCGAAAGAGTAATCCCATCCACATTCAGCTCAGATGGGATTAAGGGGCAATTGAGAGGGAGATTTGTGCCGAACAAGTGGGCCGAGATACAGCAGCCCAGAATATGGTGTTGGGCCATGTGAGGGCTAGAGACGTTGTGCCTGGCCGAACTGCACTAACATAGTGCTTCGGCCCATTACATTGGGCTAGGCTGAGGGTTGCCCGGAGTATGGAGGTACGCAGGTGTTTAGCTGAGTTAGGATCACATGACACTGGATATTTGGTTAGGTCCGCACGGATGCGTTGGGTTGAGCTATGGACAGTTCGGACTGATGTGGGGACTGAGATGGCCCATAAGATCGCTGTGTGAGGCCGAAATGCCGAACGGCACGCCCCGCGTCTAGTCGGTTCTGATGGACCTGTTTGGTTTTGCTCGATAGTAGCTATCTATCATAATGTTTATGTGTCACCAAGTAATAGCTCGGTTCAATATTCCACGCAGACCAATGATAAGAAGGGGGGTATCCACTCCTAGTATGCGTCATAGAGAGGAGCACAACCGCCTGTCCAGAGAAGGACAACAGAGGTAGTGCGCCCACAATCTCTGAGGCTGCATGGCTAGCCTTGAAAAGGAGGAGCATACAACCGTTAGAGGTAAACTATTTTTGATATACTCTCTCTCTAGAAAGTGCTTTGCCTTCTCTCTTCTTCTATAACTGTGCTAACTTGATCGTCGGATGGTTTATCCAGTAGCACACCGCTGGGTAGCTCATCGTCTTTCTATTCTCAGGTTAAGCGACGTTATACGAGGCTTGGACACAAGGAGTACAGAGAGCAACAAATATTTCCTCCCCGTACAGTGTCCATTGTTGATTTTGATTTTGTGAGTAGTCACCGACAATAGCTCTGAAGTGAAGAGTAAAGCAAATGGATCAGCAAAAGAAATTCATTTTCCTATTTTCGGTCGACTAGCCGGTCGATCGGCCAGTCGTTCCCTCGGAGTGTGTTTTGATGAAAACTACAGTATTCATTGTTGGAGTGACCGGTATTAGATTGAAGAATTCGTCTTTTTTACTCAGATTTGATGAAATTTCTGGTGAATCGTTGAAGATGTCCTTATAAGTTAAAAGTTGATAATCAAAACATAAAAATGAAAAGCACTCTTTAACTTTTAGATCTATTTTTCTCAACTTATTTAAATTATTTCTCTCTAATAAATTGTAAGCAAAAATTACACTATATTGTCTGACGCAAACGCTCAAATTAAAATAAATTATAAATAAGTCATTTAAGCAGTAACAAAGACTCCTTCAATTTGATTAGAATGATATAATAATATATAATTATTTTTTACTGTTAAACAGTGTGTGAAATAAGTGTAAGAATCTTAGTTCAAGTAGTAAGGGCTAAATTAGATTATACACTTGTGTTGTATACTATAACATTTTTAAAATTAAAAAAAAAAAAAACCTATATTTATTACTTATTAAAATTAATTAATTTTTTTATATATGTTGAACAACGTCACACTAATATATATATATATAATTTAGATATTCCTCAACTACAACTCCTGTCCTTATTTTAAAATAATATTAAAATTCAAATGAAACACACATATTATCCTACCTTTTATTCCCATTTAGTACCTTAATCAAATGTATTTATGTTTTAGCTACCTTTTTTCTTTCTCTTTTTCAAATTCTTTCTCAAGTCTTCCAACCAAATATAACATTAAAGTTTTGATACCCTTCAACAATTAATGATGATAATATCTTATATAATACTATTAATTGATAAATAAATTACAATAAAATTATCCGTATCTTTTCTTACTTCTAACAAATATAATCTACAATATGGCAATATGTGATAATTATAATAGCACCTTTTCATGGCTGTGTAATTCCTGCATTCATAGGAATAGATCTTATAGTCTAGGTACCATTGTCATTTATAAAGTCCTCTACTCTATCTTGATTAGGGAATTAGAAATTAGGTATGAAATTACCCTTTACTAACATGCATTGAATGTTAAAATTACATTTATATATGGGGTAATTCTATTTACATATCACTGATTTACTCAGTACCCACCATCTTTCAATTTTTTTTATTATAATTTTATCCCTGAGTTAAATTATTTTTTTAGACAAAATAAACCCTAACTTTTTCAAGCATAGTGGCACCATCACCAGTTACCGCACTTCTTGCCTATCTCTGAGTTTAGCAACGCCGTTTCTCTAGTCCTCGACTTTGTTGACCGCTGTTGCCTTCTCAGCTCCCGATTTCGCTGACTGCCGCCTCACCAATCCTCATTATGGCTTATCTTCTTTCTTCTTTTTCTTCGCGTCTCTCCATCTCTCTCTTCTTCATGTCTCTCTCTCTTCTCTTTCTCCTCAGCTACCCCTGTAATTTGGTGGTGTGTTGAGAGAGAGATATCTAGGGTTTGGGTTTCTAGATCTAGGGTTTGAACGGACGAAGAAGAAGAAGAAGAATAAGAAGAAGAAGAAGAAGAGAGGGATGCATGAGGGTAGAGAACGATGTACGATGGAGTTGGGGGAGGTGCGATGGAGTTGGGAAGAAAGGTTTATGGGTGGTGGCTGCGGCAACGAGGGCTAGAGAGGGTCAATGTGGTTGGCATGAGAGAAGAGAGGCCATGGAGAGGTAGATGACCAGAGAGTAAGGAGTGGCCATTGGCTGTCGGCGGCCGGTGGTATAAGTACTTACGGTTAGGATTTTATTGGAGAAGATAGGAGTAATTTGGTATTATTTGAAAAATAATGGTGTGTTTCAAGAGAAAATGAAAGAATCTAAATTGAGTGTGGTGTGAACTAAGACAACAATGTGTAGTAAAAGAATTTATGGTGTGTAAATAAAATTACCCTTAGATATGATTGTTATTGTGGTTTAGCAAAAGCCAACCTATTTTGTAAAGGGATAAAAAACAAACTAGCTCATTGGAAACTTTGGAAACAACATTTTTCATTTTCAAAATCAAAAGTAAAACATTTTTATTTTTATATTTATTTTCAAACACATGAAACTCAACCTCCTTGGTTGAATTGTGTAAAATATTTAAAATAATAAAAAAATTAGAACTTCTCAAAAAATATTTAAAATAATAAAAAACGTAGAACTTCTCAAAACCAAATATATTTACATATCAACTGTTCGACTGGACTATTGTTGTAACAATAATAGCAAAAGCGACCAGATATCTTTTTGACAAATGAGAAAATCCTAAATTCATTTAAGGGAGAAAACAGCAATGATTCAGAGTATTAATTTTAATACTGTAAGGGAATACTAATGACATGACAAAGGAAAAAAAAAACAAATCAACACCAAAACATCACATCACATCACAGTGGGTGGAACTCAGTGCCAACTCATTAGAGCTAATTTTAAAAAATATGAAATAGGTCATTCTTATTAAAAATTGAATTTTTTAATAGAGACTTACAGCCAGCCCTCTCTATAATTGAATAATCCTATTCCAAAATCTAAATAGAAAACGAAATAGTAAAGAAAAAAAATAAAAATTTACCCAAAAATAAAAATTTTGAGTTAGAATTCTATAACAATCTAAAATATGCCCCCAAAAAGTGGCATCAAAATTATATTATCACAATAACAACAAAAAAACCAAAAGTGGCATAGGCACAAATTTGAAAGTCTAGAGGATAAATTTGGCCCAGTTAACTTCATCAGTTGTTATGTCCGCGTCTATGTCCAGCATCAAGTATAGTCTTTTGATTCATCATCTTCACACTCTACTAGAATTTGAAGTACCGAAGCCATTGTTGGTCGCTTGTTTCTATCTTCCTCAATGCAGGAAACACCGATTTCAACCAGTGTTGCTGCTTGGTTCCTGCTAAACTGCCCTCCCAATCTTGGATCCACTATCTCCTCTAGCCAGGACTCTTCTCCACATTGATTTTTCCTCCTCACTATCCTCACAAACCTTGTGAGCTTTGCTTCCGCTCCTCACCATCCACCACCACCGAATTTGAAAGTCTAATTCCCCTAACCATCTCTAAAATCACCACTCCATAGCTGTACACATCCACTTTTGCAGTGATGGGTAGGTTCATAGCCCACTCAGGAGCCGTATACCCTTTTGTTCCTCGAATACGAGAAAATTGCGAGTCAGGACCGCCTTTCTGAGACAGCTTTGCCAGCCCAAAATCTGCAACTTTTGGTTCAAAGTCACCGTCCAGAAGTATATTTTCAGGCTTTACATCACAATGGAGAACCCATTCTAGGCACTCATGGTGAAGGTAGGCCAAAGCCTTGGCTGTCCCTATTGCAACTTTAAACCTCTCTTTCCAACCAAGAAAGTTGTTAGAGAACAAGTGCTTGTCAAGTGAACTGTTTACTACATACTCATAGACTAAGAGTCTGTGCCTTTTTTTTGAACAGAATCCCCACATTCTCACTAGATTCATGTGGTTGATTTTCCCTATTGTGCTCACTTCTGCCCAAAACTCTTCTTCCTCTTGAAATGCATCTCCCAATCTCTTCACCGCCACCAACCTTTCATCAGCCAAAACACCTTTATAAACAGCCCTCGAGCCACCTTTTCCCAACTCTTCCTTCTTCAAGTGTGTCTGGAAAATCATGTCTCTTGAAAAAAACCCAACCCGTTACAAAAATGAGGATTTTGATCGCACCAATGGCTGAAGCAAAGGTGTACAAATAAACCCATTTGGCCCTTTTTCCAGCCATGTCATACATGGAAGTAAAACCCACTACAACTTCAGCATCAGTGGATCTACATACGAGTTCGGAGCTATTATATATTGTTTGTTTTGATTCTCCCGATGCTTCTACATTCACGGGCAGTTTTAAGTAAATCTTGCCAAGGAAACTTGGAGACTGGTAGTCGTTGAAAATGAAAAGGGCACTTTTTGTGTAACATACCCCCTGCCCGGTTAGCCTATAGCTAAACGCTTCGCAATGGCAATCGTCCAAGAAGAGGTTCCTGCAACCTTGAATTGAAATTGATGGGCTATAATTAAAATCAAACCCATAATAATCTGTATACGGAAGCTCCACAAATTTCATCTACTGAGAATTTGAACAAGACAAATTGAACTTAGGCTTGCAACCTTGATTCCAATCACTTGGATCACTGACTTCATAACCAGGAGGGCATGAACACTTTGGCTCTGGGGCATAAACACAAACACCATTCCTACCACATAAACCATGCACATTACAAGGTTGTGTAAGAGCCTCCCATGAAACTACCCACACTCCTCTCGAATTATTCAAGCTATAAAGCCTCAAATTGCCATCACAATCCATAGTAAGCCTCCTTTTGACCCAAAACCCATATCAGAAACACTAGATTGCAACCTATCACTTGACAAAAACACACCCATATCATCCAAAATAGCAATTCTACTACTGTTATAGTTTGTTCTTCCATTTTGGTAGACAGTCAAATCAGGATTAGGTCAACACAAGCTCGATATCTCGGGCCCATCATAGATCAATTTCAACACATTATCATTATCAAAATACAAACTGAAATACCCAGAAGCAAAATTTCCACTTCTCAACCCAGATATCAATTTCATGCTTTTGGTAAATGTTTGAAAAGGCAAAAGAGTATCAGTAGGAAAATCAAAGCTTTGTCGAGAATGTTACCACTTGAGTTCTTCAAAACAAGGTTGCCTGTCTCAAGAAGCTCTGCTCTATCAACATCAGTAGAGCTGGTATTGGTCTGCCAAGCCATCGAGCCATCGACATCGGTCAGGACCATGGCTCCATCTCGCTGGAGAGAGATGCTGGAGCCGAGGCCGTTGACGGGTTTGTCTCGGGTTAGCCATCCAAATAACTGTTTTGGATGATTCTGTTAACCAAATTCCAAAACCAAAGGCATTGGTACCAACGCTATAGAACCCATAAGTGAATGAATTGTCTGGTTAGGTAATGACATCTGAATCACCCTCAACAGACAGAGAAGACCCTCTTTTCAAATGGTTCAAAGTCTTTGAATTTGTGTGTGGAATCAAGAAAGAGATTGTGAGAAACAAGAAAATGATTGAACCAGTTGGGTTTTTCATGGCTCAAGAACTTGGTTTTGGTTGAGCAATATGTACATATGGATTAAACTCAGCTAAATTTCTCAACTGTGCGTACCGGATTCCGCACTAGATGAAAGTGGATCGAAGCTCCGCACTCGGTTGGACTATCCAGGGACTGAAGTTCCTGCCACAAGTAGCACCGTAAGAGCTGCCCGGCCGGGGTTGGCCGGATTACCCCTCCGGTGTGGGAGTAAGCGATCGGGGCAAGAGTGTATAAAAGATTGAGTTTATATGTAAGACTGGTTTTGCTTGAGATAGATCAGTTACCTTCAATGTGAAGTTCATGTTGTATATATAGGGTTCCTTGCTTGCTTCTCAAGATGGTTTCATGGAGCTTGGATGCTGCCAAGTGTCCTTTTTTGCATTGCTCCAGGTGGGGGACCACGTGGTACTTATCATTAAATGCATATACTCATTGTAGTCATGCTGATAACAAATCACATTCCTTTGGTTCAATAACTTCTGTGATCCTAGGTGTGGGAGACCAGCTGAGGTGGCAGCTTGCACATGCTTATGCTCACAACTTCCACGTTTCCCTGTAAGGTTCCCTCTGCTCGGTATCTCAGTACCTCGGTTCGGTCCTATTCAAAGCTTCCGTTGGGACGGGCCGATCCATTTGGATATCTTTGTGTGGGCTTGGCCCACTTCTGTTCGGCCCCAAAGGTTTGGTCCTGCAGCTCAGCCTAGCCCAGCATCGTAGCTGGACTAGCCTTTCCACTGCGGGTTGGGTCCAAGTGCTTAAGGACTTGGGTAGACTGTTGATCATGGAGTTGGGCTCAATTGACTTGCCCTACATATTCATCTAATCCATTTGAACTTGGGCTTTATTAGATTGGGCCGGCCCAAGGCTTGGATCCGACCCATTTCATATTCAGCCCCTTCATTTGCCCCCTAGCTCGTGCCAAGGTTCCCCTTGGGAGGGAGCTATTGTTCTGCTCTCCAAGCGTCACGTCACTTCGGTTGTTTCCCAGTTCGGCCTTGGTGACGATTCAATCCTGACACACAATTCCTGCATGCGTCCTTTCAAGGTGACACGTGGCGAGGTGGGGTAGGTGTACAGAGATAGTGCGTCGATTCTATACCGAAGGTCGTGCTTCGTGTACCTACGTGCCGGCTGGTGCAATTAATGTTCTAGCTGTCAACACAAATCCCTTTATCTGCTTCTTTGTTCTTTTAGAGAGTTTCGAAGAGAGAAAAAGGACTCTTCCCGTTCCTCTGAACCAGTCTGGTTGGTGCTCTGTTCAGACTTTTCTCACCGCCGGTCTTGCTTTGCTACCACTGCTCTAATCTCTGTAAGTTCTTTGGTGATCCTTTTTCTCTTGCCCTTTTCTGTTGCAATCATCTCGTCTAGTCCTTGCATCATTGTGTTCCACACCCTGTTTCTTGAGTTCTTCGTCTACCCCGTTAGGTTTATTAGATGGAAAAGTTCTGCTCACTAGTTGATACCCCCGAGGCCATGGCTATGTTCCGCCTCGACTATAACATTCCTAAAGACGTGACCCTTACGCTGGCGAAGATAGACGCCAAGCGTATGGGTACGAGGAATATCGTTGCTTTTCCGATTGCGGCCATTGTCGAGGGTGGAGTTCGGTTTCCCCTCGACCCTTTGGTGCGCTGATTTCTGCATCAAGTCCAGTTAACCCCCATGCAAGTGTCTGTGAACCTCTTCCGTGTCCTCTGCGGCGTATCTACCCTTAATAGGCGGTTGGGTTTGAACCTTGACATATGAGATATTTTAGGTTGTTACACCCTCTCACACAACAAAGACCACAGCACATATTACCTGCGTGTTCGTTCGGCCGATTGTCATTTGGTAACTGGGTTGCCTGATTCGGATAAACACAATGATGATTTCCTGCAAGTTGGTGGCAACTGGGAGTTCCCTGCTGGGACTGAGTTCCAGTCCGAACGGATTCCTCAAAAGGACGGCTACCCAGGTTCAGGTCCTTCCCTCTAATGTGTTTTGTATTTCTTACTTTGTTTCAGACATCACTCTAATGAGTCACTTCTTTTTTGCAGAGGCCTCTCGTTTTCAACTCAGATCGAACCGGGAAAATGCTGAAGCCATAAAAGCTGCTCTGAGGTATAAAAAGAGATCTGCACCCGAGTTATTGGATTACCAGTCAATTTACCGCTCCACTATTCCAAAGAAGGTGAGGCTCGCTGCTTCCCTTCTGGATTCAGATATTGAGACTGACACATCTCTTACCCCTTTGGTCACAAGTCGTTGTAGAAGTCAAGGTACACTGTCTGAGAGAACACCTTCTCCTACCCTCAGTTTCACAGGGGGTGGATCTGTGGCAAAGAGAAGGGTGTTGGTGGATTTAGAGGCTGAAGCTTTTGGCGCCTCCGATGTTTTGGAAACTCCTCTGGAAAGGGCCGAGGCGAAGAGCCTCATGGAAGTGAAAATGGAGGTGGGAGCTTCTGGGACCCCTGCGACTGCTGCCGAGCCCTTAGCTTCGGTTGTTGCGCGAGCAAAAAAGAGAAGAAGAGAGGCTGGCAAAGCAGTGGTGGGGGAAGCTTCTGAGGATCCTGCTGAGGATGAGACATTTGAGAAATGGGAGCCATCAATGTTGCATAAAGGCAGGCCCATTTCTACTTCTGATTCTGTTGTTGCTTCGCAAGACTTTGCTTTTGATTTGACTAAGTTTCTGTTGATGCCGGTTGACATGGCCGACCACAATGTGCCCCGCGATATTCCTATTTTGAAGGGGACCCTCCAGATGATGACTGTTGTAAGTGTTTTCCTGTTTTGCATGTTTTTGGTGTTATGCTGTTGTTTCCTTTTCTTTTAATACGTGGCTGTCCTTTGTAGTGTATCCAGAGGATGCATCTGTCCATCACCCGCGCTGAAGAACTAGAAAGGGCCATGCTGGAGGCCGCAATGAACGCCGAGAGACTGACAGTAAGCCTGGAGACAGAAAAAGAGAGACGCCGAACTGCGGAGAGGGAAGCATTTCATTTGAACAAGATTGTTGCTTCTGTTGAAAAATCGAAGGCGGCTGCCATTGGGACACAAGCTCAACTCAGGGAAAGGTGGCCGAACTAGAGGCCGTTATCGCCGTGATGGCCGCCGAACGCTCTGCTTTGGAGGCCAAGCATTGGCAACAAGGTTGGGATGAGGCTGGGGCGGCATATAAGGAGGAAGTGCTAGTGCTGCGAGACAAGCTCTTTCTAAAGGGTTGGACGAGTGCTTTAGCTGCTGCGCTGGTTCCTGAAGGCTCTTCCCTATTTCAGGATATCCCAGTTCCTTCAAGATCCTTAGGTTCAAAAATTGTCTATGCCCCTGCTGTTCTTCCAGTTGAACTTTCCCCTGAAGTTGATTCTGCAAACAAGACCCAGGACAGTAACGTTGCCGTTGTAACGGTGAATGTTGAAGGGGGTGAAACCCTGGAGACTGAAACCGTGGGAGATGTGGTTAAGGAGGCTTCTGTTTCTCAGGAAGTTTGAACTGCCTCTACTTTTCCTCCCCAACACGGCCTGGACAAGATCATGGACGCTGCTCCTGAGGTTCCCTTTATTAATGAAAGTTGAAGTTCTTCTGAAAGGAATTGAAGTTTTTACTTTTCTGTTTTGATGTATTGTGGCTCGGTCCTCTCGATGAGCTTTGTTTCTGTACTTGCCAAGAGAATTTTTCTTTTCTTTGCTGCTGGTTTTGAGGCCATCTGTGCCTTTTGTTGGATGATAGAATTTTCTCTTTGAACTTGCAATCTGATGCTGTTTGGCTTTTGTGTCTGAATGTTTTCTATACTGCTTGCCCTCAGCCGAGCATTGTTGGGGCCTCAAGGCCGAATAGATGCTTGGTCTGGTTCTGTACTGCTTTAAATAGATGCTCTGTTTAATTCTGTACTGCTTGCCCCCGGCCGAGCACTGTTGGGACCTCAGCGCCGAATAGGGGCTCGGTCTGGTTTTGTAATGTTTGCCCTCGGCCGAGCACTGTTGGGACCTTGGGGCCGAACAGATGCTCGGTGTGGTTAACGAATATGTGGTAGGTAACAATTTAGTTCCAGGTTGGTTTTTTAAAAAAAAAAAAAAACAATTGTTTGCCCCCACCTGGAGCTAAGTAAGGTTGGTACTGAAGATTGTGCTCTTAGGTAGAACTGCAGAAGTCTGTTTCAACTTTGATAGCACAGATGCATTTGAATGAGATAAAGACATGAAGAGGTGTCTTACTCAGGTCCAGGTTGGTTTGAAAAAACAATTATTTGCCCCTACCTGGAGTTAAGTAAGACTAATCCTGGAAGTTTGTTCCTAACAGAGCTCGGTCGTGTTTGTTCCAACTCTGTTTGCTTGCATCAGTTCTGAAGTGTTGATGTGTTGATACTTAAGGAATTCTGTGAATTCAAAGATGTTTACTTGAGATATGATAATGTGGTTTCCACCAAGCAATTCCACTTGGCTAAAGTCCAATTCAGTTGCCAAACATTATTCCACCAGGCAATACCACTTGGCATTTTTGAGTGCTAACCAAATTTAAATTCCGTCCAGTCGTTCTGAAACTAAGTCCATTTGGGTTGACCAAAGTTAAGTCCGTTTAATAAACATCAAAGCTAATTCCGCTTGGTAAGAACCAAAGCTTAATTCCGTTTGATAAACATCAAAGCTAATTCCGTTTGGTGAGAACCAAAGCTAATTCCATTTGATAAACATCAAAGCTAATTCCGTTTGGTGAGAACCAAAGCTAATTCCATTTGATAAACATCAAAGCTAATTCCGTTTAGTGAGAACCACAGCTAATTCCGTTTGGTGAGAATCAAAGCTAATTCTGTTTGATAAACATCAAAGCTAATTACAAGAATTCGATAAATTTGAGAGAAGTGGGGAAGCATTTGCATTGGTCAACAGATAAATGCCTTTACATTCTGATAGAGAAGTTGAGGGATAATTCTATTGATAGTATTTTTTGAGATTTGCTACATTCTAGGGCCGAGGTACAGCTCTGCCTTTCAGATCCTCTTGGTAGTAAGCTCTATTTCCGACTACAACTGTGACTTTGTATGGACCCTCCCAATTAGGCCCAAGTTTTCCCTCGACGGGCACCCTTTTGTGATCCATAACTTTCCTCAGAACCAGTTCTCCAGGTGTAAATTACCTTGGGAAAATGTTTTGGTTGAAACTCTTGGTGAGCTGCTGCTGATATGCTACAAGTCTGATCAGTGCTACTTCTCTTCAGCCCTCTGCCATATCCAATGCTTGGGCAATAGCTTCCTCATTACTGGTGCTTTCAAACAATTCAAACCAAAGGGTTAGGAGACCTATTTCGAGTGGGATGATGGCCTCCATTCCATAAGTTAGGGAGTAAGGCGTTTCCTCCGTTGAACGCCGTGCTGTGGTTCGGTAGGCCCATAATATGTGGGGTAACTCTTCAACCCATTTGCCTTTTGCACGTTCAAGTCATTTCTTTACTCCGTTGATGATGGTTTTGTTTGATGCTTCTGTCTGTCCATTACTCTGTGGGTACCCTGGAGAAGAGTTTCGATACTCAATCCTGAGGTCGGCATAAAACTTTCTGAAGACCTTACCATCAAACTGTGTTCCATTATCCGCAATCAGTATCCGCGGGATGCCGAAACGCACCACCACGTTTCTCATGACAAACCGCTTCGTGTCTGCTTCTTTGATACTTGCTAGAGCCTCCACTTCAACCCACTTAGTGAAATAGTCAGTTTGCAGCAATGAAGAATCACCTGTTCCCAGTGCCTCACGCCAGTGGTCCGACAATATCCAGACCCCATTACGCAAAGGGCCATGGGCTGGTGAGTGGAGTAAGAGTTTTGGCTGGCTGATGAATGAGCAGAGCAAACCTCTAACATTTATCACACTTCTGTACGTACTGCTGCGCATCATGTTGCATCCGTGGCCACCCAATACCCGTGAGTGAGGGCTCGGTGCGCCAGTGACCTTCCGCCAATGTGACATCAATCCCATCGTGAATTTCGTAGAGAACATTCTCGACCAGATTTGATGCACAAAAAGAAGATAGGGGCCAAGATAGGAGCGTCTGTACAGCTTCCCAGATGGTGAGACCTAAAATCGAGCTGATCTGTGTCTAACTTTGTTGGCTTCCCTTTTGTCTTTGGGAGAATACCAAATTTCAACAAAGCAAGTATTGGATCCATCCAGCTCGGCTCCAAGTTATTGCAAAGGACTGGAGATGCGATACTTGGTCTTGGCACAAACTCTACCCAAACTTTTCTAGCATTCTTTGTATCCACTGATGAGTCGAGACAGGCCAGAGCATCAGCGTGGCTATTTTGTCCTGATTGACTCGTTCCACTCGTATGGATTAAAATTTTTTGAGCAAGTCCTTGCCTTGCCTGCGTACATAGCCATTCTTTCGCCTCGTGTTTCATAGACCCCAGAAAGCTGATTTACTACTAGTTGTGAATTACTGAAAACAAGAAGTTGTTCCTGCATTGAATTGTTCGGCTCTACGTAAGCCAGCCAATAATGCTTCATACTCTGCCTCG
Source organism: Camellia granthamiana (assembly GCA_036172215.1). NCBI lineage: Eukaryota > Viridiplantae > Streptophyta > Magnoliopsida > Ericales > Theaceae > Camellia > Camellia granthamiana. The sequence goes on from CM069905.1 coordinate 10,837,139, forward strand.
TTGTTTGAGGCCTTCCAACCGAGCCTGAGAGCCTGTTCCCAGATAAATCTTTCTGGTGAGATAAGTACCACTCCTGCCCTCGAGCCTCGGTTGTTGGACGACCCATCAACATAAAGCTGCAAATGTTTCCAATAAAGAGTTTCCAAGCTTCCGAAACACAGGGCTTTCCCTGTTCGACGATATGTGGCATATGTGCCGAACTAGGATACCCCGATTCAGTACTCTGGGGGGGAGTAAATTCTGCGACGAAATCTGCTAAGACCTGGGCCTTGATCGCTATTCTGGTTGATACCGAATGCCAAACTCACCAAGTTCTACGCCCATTTCGCTATTTGGCCAGAGAAATCAGCTCAGCTAAACACAGATCTGAGGGAAAATTCAGTGAGGACGTTAATGGTATGCCCTTGGAAATAATGTTGCAACTTTCTTGAGGTGATAAGCAGCGCATAAGCTAACTTTTCCAATGGTAGATACCACATCTCTGCATCTAGTAGAGTCTTGCTAACATAGTATACAGGCCTCTGTTCCTTGTTAACTTCTCGAATTAAAACTGCGCTTACGGCAAGGTCTGAGACTGCTAGATAGAGGTACAGTTCCTCTCCTAGTTCTGGAGTGGACAGTAGATGAGGCATGCTAAGGTATCTTTTGAGACTTTGCAGTGCTTCGGTACACTCGCAACTCCATTCAAATGCTGCCTTTTTCCTCAAAAGCTGGAAGAAGGGCTTCATCCGATCTGAAGATTTGCTGATGAACCAATTCAGTGCGGCCGCCATTCCGGCTAGCTTCTGCAGCTCTTTAGCCTTTGTTGATACTTCAAGATCTTGTATTGCTTTTATTTGGTCCGGATTAGCCTCGATTCCTCTGTGAGTGACCATTCCTCTGTGAGTGACCATATATCCCAAGAACTTCCCTGTTCCTACCCCGAAAACACATTTCGAGGCATTGAGGTGAAGCTGATTGTTTTTCAGTATGCCAAAAACTTCTTTTAAGTCTGTAAGGTGGTCTGTAGCGAGCTTACTTTTTACTACCATATCATCTATATAAGCTTCCATGGTTTTTCCCAGTTGGTCCTTGAACATCCGAGTGACCATCCGCTGGTAGGTTGCCCCGGCGTTCTTAAGGCCGAACGGCATCACTTTGTAGCTGTAGGTTCCTCTCGGAGTGATAAATGCTATCTTTTCTTGATCCGGGCCGATCAGTGGTATCTGATGATAGCCGCTATAAGCGTCCAGGAAGCTCATGTGCTTATGCCCTGCTGTTAAGTCTACTAGTTGATCAATGCGGGGCAGCGGAAAGCTATCTTTAGGGTAGGCTTTGTTCAAGCAAGTGAAGTCAACGCAAACTCTCCATTTTCCGTTCTTCTTTTTAACTACAACTGTGTTGGACAGCCATTGCGGGTACTGAACTTCTCTGATTGCTCCTGATGGCAGGAGCTTTTTGACTTCGGCAATTACTACTTCAGTGTGCTCAACTGAGGATTTTCGACTTTTCTGTACAATGGGCCGAGCATAAAGGTTGATATTGAGCTTGTGGCAGGCAAATTCTGGATTCAACCCTGGAGTATCGTATGCTGACCATGCGAATACCTCAATATATTCCCTCAGTAGTTCCAGCAGTTGAAGTTTCTCATCAGCGCTTAGCGAGGTACCGATAAAGAAGTACTTTTCTGGATCATCCTCTTTTACCAGGACTCTCTCTAAGTCCTCCACTATCTTTTCCTCTAGGGCTCCTCCTACATCTTCCAAGACTGGCTGTTTGGCAACCTCTACTGTCTGTACCCAATTGCAGAGCTGTTTGGCCTTTTGTGCCGCCATGAAGCAATGTTTGGTTGCAACTTGATCCCCCTGAGATCTGCTCTACTCTGTGTTCCGTTGGGAAATGGATGAGCTGGTGGTAGATCAAAGGGACCGCCTCCATTTGATGAATCCATGGACGGCCAAGTATGGCGTTGTAAGAGGATGGTGTGTTAATAACCAGGAACTCTATTTAGAGGGTTTTTGTTCCTGCCACGACTGGTAACACTATTCTGCCAAGCGGCCATTCTGGCTGCGAATTGAAGCCAACCAACAAGGCTGCCGCTGGGGTGAGGTGCTGCTCGGAGAGGCCAAGCTTTCTGAACAAGTCATAATACAAAATGTCTGCTACACTGCCTTGATCTACCAGGACTCGTTTTATGTCAAACCGTTTCCCAATTCCCATAGTTATAATTAATGCATCAGTATGTGGGTGTTGTATGCCTTTTAAATCTTTTCTAGTAAATGAAACAGTGCACAAAGGGGATTTAGGTACTGTACGTACCTTTTTCGATGCAGGTTCCACTGACATAACCTATTGAATTTGCGCAGCCTTAGCAATCTCCTCTTTCAGTGTCTCCTCAGATTCTTGAGTTGCTGTTCGATGGATCACATTTATTATTAACCAAGGTGGGTGTTCAACATTTGGTTCTGGTGGTGGGTTCCCCGGTTCGGTCACCTCCTTATCCTGATTAATGTAATCCCTGAGGTGTCCAGCTGCCACTAGGTCCTCCAAGTGTTGCTTCAGTGCCCTACAGTTCTGAGTCATATGCCCCCTGTCCTGGTGGTAGGTGCATCTGAGCTTCTGATTGCGCCGAGCTGGATCTCCCAACATTTTCGGTGGCCAGACAAAGAAGGGCTCTCTTGATCTTTTCTAGGATTCGATAGATTGGTTCTTTGAATACAGTCACGACAGCTTCGTGGGATTTGGACTTATCCACTTCATTCACTGTGATCCCTCGATGTTCTCCTCAATCTGATCTTTTCTTGTGTCGAGCTGTTTGTTCTGCTAATGCTAACTTGATGGGGATCTGATCATCTTCAAGGCAAGTGTACTGCTCAATCCTGGCACGCAAGTCTTTCAATGCTGTGGCCGGGCGCTCGGTAAGTGATTGTCTCAATTTACTTTCCGGGCGCAGACCATGTTTGGAGGACATAACGGCCATCTGCTCGCTGCACACATTTTCCTCCAAGTCATTGTACTCTTCCCAGTACCTCCTAGCATAATTGCACAACGTTTCTTCCTCCAAACCTTTGTCATTCATCTTCTCCGTCTGTGGAGTATGTGTCGAAAGCGGAATGTCTTCAATCCCCATCGCCAGAACTGAGTGCAGAGCTTTGAAATGAAGTGATCCACGCTTACCGTACCAATTGTGCGTACCGGATTCCGCACTAGATGAAAGTGGATCGGGGCTCCGCACTCGGTTGGACTATCCAGGGACTGAAGTTCCTGCCACAAGTAGCACCGTAAGAGCTGCCCGGCCGGGGTTGGCCGGATAACCCCTCCGGTGTGGGAGTAAGCGATCGGGGCAAGAGTGTATAGAAAAATGAGTTTGTATGTAAGTGTGGTTTTGCTTGAGATAGATCAGTTACCTTCAATGTGAAGTTCATGTTGTATATATAGGGTTCCTTGCTTGCTTCTCAAGATGGTTTCTTGGAGCTTGGATGCTGCCAAGTGTTCTTTTTGCATTGCTCCAGGTGGGGGACCACTTGGTAGTTATCATTAAATGCATATACTCATTGTAGTCATGCTGATAACAAACCACATTCCTTTGGTTCAACAACTTCCGTGATCCTAGGTGTGGGGGACCAGCTGACGGTGGCAGCTTGCACATGCTCATGCTCACAACTTCCACGTTTCCCTATAAGGTTCCCTCTGCTCGGTATCTCGGTACCTCGGTTCGGTCCTATTCAAAGCTTTCGTTGGGGCGGGCCGATCCATTTGGATATCTTTGTGTGGGCTCGGCCCACTTTTGTTCGGCCCAAAGGTTTGGTCCTGCAGCTCGGCCTAGCCCAGCATCGCGACTGGACTAGCCTTTCCACTGCGGGTTGGGTCCAAGTGCTTGAGGACTTGGGTAGACTGTTGATCATGGAGTTGGGCTCAATTGACTTGCTCACATATTCATCTAATCCATTTGAACTTGGGCTTTATTAGATTGGGCCAGCCCAATGTTTGGATCCGACCCATTTCATATTCAGCCCCTTCATCAACCATGTCAAGAGCTTTTTTGTCTGCAGATTTTTGTTGGTTCTTATAGAAACTTATTTGTGGATTTGATGCAGAAGTTTTAACAGATTGATATACCTCCATTATGTCATTGTCAACACGCTTAATAGTTCTTTTCTTTCAGGTTTCGCACGAGTTCATTAATTAATTGGCCGATAATTTTGGTAAGAACCCAAAAAAAATATAAAAATAAAAATAAAAATTGTGAATATGGTCAATTAAGTGAGAAATAGTGAAAAAAAGTATTCTCACCAAATTTATATTTTGTTTCTCACCAAAAGTGATGAGATTTAGTGAGAAATCATATTTTTTTTTCTCTTTTATTCATCCAAATATAATGATAAAAAATCATAAATATTTCTTTTGTTTTCTAGCCTAAGTGAGAAATTACACAAATTTTTTTTTTTTCTCACCTCCCCTCATGATTTAAACTTAGTGTAAATTCCGTCATATCCTATCTTAAAATACTCATAATTATTGTATCATGTTTTAAGATTATTGTATTTAAAGATCTTTACATTATTCAATGAAAGTTTTCATACAGAAAAATATACAGAGATTTGTAGATGGTACAGATTATGCAGCTGCTTGTAAGTTATTATTTTTTGTTTGAGAATCTATGTTAAAAGTGTTTTAAAAATTAGAGTATTTTTAGCCCTCGTGTTTTAATTAACTTTCAACTTAAAAGAAATTATATAATTAAATCACATAAAAATATCTATACTAATTATTAGGATAATTTACACTCTTGAAGTTTGAAAAAAATATATTAAATTTCACAAGTTTGACATAATTATATTAAGTTCCTTAAGGTTTTAATTCATATAACATTTAATTCCATTTTCATTATAAATTTGTTAGTAATATAAATGAAAAAATAATGTTATCATCTATTTTACATTAAAACATATATTTTACCGGTGTATATTTGTGTTTTTATATCATCTGTATTATTTTTATCTTTTTAATTTTTTTTTGGTAATGGTCTCTTTAACTTTACTAAAAAAAAATATAAGTATAATTATATTCTATTTTTTTAAATCTCAAAAAAAATAGTGTAATTTACTCTAATATTTAATTTAATTATTGTAGATATTTTTCTAATGCGTGTATCTATTATTTCTTCTCGAAGAATGGGAGAAGTGGTCTACCAAAGTCCAAGACAAGCAATGTATGTTTGTTATTCTAGGAAAACTGGGTACGTTTGGGTGTGAATGTTTTGAAGATTAAGATGGCTTTACTTGGACTCCTAATTGTTGACGGAAATGTGGTGACTGTTGCCTTACAGACGTCTCTATTGTGCAGTTATATGGATTTATTTTGAGACTCATTTTAATAATTAGAACCGTTTACTTTTTAAAGTACATCAAATAAAATATACTTGTAAAATATCAAGTTAATCGAATATTGTTAACCATTTCATCGAATTATATTTATATCTAAAAAATAAATGACAAATGTCATTAGAGTTATAAAATTGAATAAAAACGTGAGTGTATAAAAAAATTAACGATATTCAATTAATTTGATATTATAAAAAATATAATATACTTTTTATATTTTAAAAAATGAATAGTTCAAATTATTAAAACCATCTCCGAAATTAGTTCATGTGACCACACAACACTGGCTTTGGGCACAAAAGTCATCCATTTGAAATTAGTTCATGTGACCACACAACAGTGGCTTCGGGCACAAAAGTCATCCATTTGACACTTTTTCTCTGACTCCATATACCTTACACATTTGTAACAGGTTTTTCAAGCTCTAAAAGTCAGTTAACATTCTCCACACAAATCACCATATAGACCCTATTCCATTTGATTAGTTATTTGGTGCAATTTATAGAATCTATTTACAGACTATTTTTAAATATAATTTATAGAATCTATTTACAATTTATTTTTAAATTTTAAGGTGTCATTTGTTAACATTTACGTTTTTAGTTTATATTTACAAAAATTTTAAAAATTTAAATAAAAATTTGTTTGGTAAATTTTTGATTTATAAATCGGTGGTCTCAGTTTGTAAATTGAAAAATGCTTGGGAGCATTAAAAAAGGAGCACTAATGATGTGACAGTAGGTCCTGCCCACTTTCTATGCCTTGTTTTTTTTTTTTTGCCATTCCCAATGCATTAGTGTTATTAGTGATGCATTTTTTAGTGGTCTAAATCATTGTTGTTATAAATTTGGCCAAAAATTGTAAATTTAAAAAATGTGTTTCCGTTTTGAGTTTTCAATTTTTTTTTTTTACCACCCAACACTGGCCACCACCCGCCATCATTTTCCACCACTGTCTTCCGCCACCACCACCCACTCCCACCACCACCTGCCACCACCACTCACCACCCACCACTACCACCACCATTCACCTGCCACCCACCCCCTACCACCCACCACCACCACCACCCGCCGCCACCACCCACCGCCACCGTCACCACCACCACCACCACCACCCACCCACCCATCACCACCACCTACCACCCGCCACCCGCCACCACCCATCACCACTACCACCACCCACCCGCCACCACCCACCACCCGTCACTACCATCCATCCGCCCGCCATCACCCACCACCCACAACTACCATCCATTTGCCCGCCACCACCACCCGCCTGCCACCACCGTCCACCAGCCACCACCATCCACTACTTACCTGCCACCCACCCGCCACCACCACCCACAACCCACAACCCACCACCACTACCCATAACTCACCACCACCACCATCACCCACCACACACCCGCCACCGTCACCCACCCACCCACCACTACCACCACCAACCACCCGCCACTACCATCCACTCACTCGTCACCGCTTTCCACCACTGTCTTCCGTCGCCACCACCCGCCACTTGCTACCACCATCTTCCGCCACCCCCACCATCCACCCGCCACTTGCCACCACTGTCTTCTGCCACCATCACCCACCACCTGCCACTATTTTCCACCACCATCTTCCACTACCACCGCCACCCGCCATCATTTTCTACCACCGTCTTTCGCCGCCACCACTCTACCTACCACCCGCCACCACTTGCTATTTCTCACTCTTTTTTTTATATTTTTAAAATTTTTTAAACATTTTGTCGAAACTAAACGCGTTTGTAGTTTATGTTTTTCTAAAAATAAACAAAAATCAATTTATAAAATTTTTATAAATATAAACTAAAAACGTAAATGTTACCAAACAGGGCCTAAGTATTTGTGTTTAGATGTTTGATATAATTTCTGTTAATTAATAAGATATAAAAAAAATATGTACCAAACAAACCTATATCTCTTACATGATTTTTTAGGATAAACGAGAAAGTTTGGTGGACTGGGAAGACACGTTGAGCATACAAGTGTGTTTTAAAAAGTTGATAAAAAGTTAATTTTTTGACTTTTTAATTTTTTTAGTATTTTTTAGCAAAAAATTAACTTTGTTTAAATAAAAAAATTGATTTTTTTGATTAAAAAAATAAAAAAATAAAAAAAATGACTTTTTTAACTTCTTGTCAAATTGAGCCATAATAGATAGAAGTCAACAAAGGGTGTCTTGCTTTGTGATAATCCTAAATGAGAAGTTTGGTGGATTGGGAAGACTTGCTTAATGTTGAGCATATAATTTCAAGATAGAAGTCAACAAAGGGTGTCTTGCTTTTATGGTAATCCATAATGGGACCATGCTTGTGATCATGTCACTATCAAAAAAAAAATTGAACGTTTGTTTCAATCATAGGCCAACGACATAACCCAATGAAAATTTGAAGCCGCCTCACATAAAAACCTCAAAGAAAAATCAAAGGTCCTTTCAGATTGTTGGTGGGTTGGGTTGTGATCTTTTGCTCCCATTGGAAATTTTCAAAACAAATGAGATAATTTTTTGATCAAAATATTTTTATTTTCATATCAAACTTCTTTAAAGTTTTTCTTACATCAGAGATATGAGTTGTGAAAAATTTAATGGAAAATCAGATCAAATATTCATTTGAATATGATATTATAAATAAGAACGCTACTGTATGCACATGTGAGTATATGCGTATGAGTTATGTAAGGTTCGTTTGGTTTAGTTTTAAAATTATGATTTGAATGTGAAGTTATGTTTGGGTGTAGAGTTTTTGAATTATTTTTTGAAAAGAGAAAATTTGTTTGGTTCTGAATTTTAAAAATAATTTTGAGATGTTTAGTAGTTTTTATTTTTTATTTTTGATTGAGGGGTTGTTTGGGGTGTCCTAAATAAGTGCACTTTTTGTCTTTTTGGACTAAAAAATTGAGGTTGAAAATATGGATTTTGACTTTTTATGGAAAAATGTGTAATAAAAAATTGTAAAAATTGATTTGTAGGGAAAAATTCGAATTGGGAGTTGTGCAGCCGTAATTGTTGACTTTTGGTGAATAGTGTTAACTTTTTAACTTTTTGAGTAACATTTTGACTTTTTAACTTTTTTATAAGTTCCCAAACTTGGCCTGATTGATGTGAGAGAATGTGAGAAAAGAAAAGAAAGATGAGAAAGAATAAATAAGTAAATAAATAAATAATAATAACCAAAAAAAAAGACAAAAGAGAAATTTCAAAAGTAATTTAAAAATATATTTGATTAATATCTTTCCTATAATTTATGATTTAAAAACAAATTTTTTTTTTTTTTGAACCAGGATTTAAAAACAAAAGGGTTAATTACACTAATAGTCCTTATAGTTTGGGACTTGTGTCACTTTGGTCCCTGACTTTTCAATTGTGACACATTTGACCCTGAATTTTGAATCTTGTTCCAAATAAGGACAATTGAAAATATTATTAGATTTTTCAAGGGTAAAATCGTCAATTTGATAAAATATAAACTAATTTGACAAAAATAAATGTCAAAAAAATATTTTTACTTTTTTAAAAATTATTTTTATCCACCAATGATAAAATTATGTAAAATTAATAAAAATTACATGATTAATTTTTTAAAATTACTTTTACAAGATCATCGTCCAAACACATAATAAAAATTAATTTGGTAAAAAAAAAAGATAAATGTCTGAAAGATTTATCAATTTTACATAATTTTATTTTTAGTAGGTAGAAATAATTTTTTAAAATTCAAAAATATTTGTTTGACATTTATTTTTGTCAAATTAGTTTATATTTTATCAAATTGACAAATTTACCCTTGAAAAATCTAATTATATATTCAATTGTCCTTATTTGAAACAAGATTCAAAATTCATGGTCAAATGTGTTACAATTGAAAGTCAGGGACCAAAGTGACACAAGCCCCAAACTATAGGGACTGTTTGTGTAATTTGCCCAAAACAAAATTAAGCCTTAAAAATAGGCCGTGGCTTTGGTCCAGTTTGCCATCGGACTGGACGGTGCTGTTGGGTCTGTGAGGGCCCACCACGGGTTCCGTTTTGAAAATCTGAACCGTTGAATGTGTAGAACTCGTCGAGTACTATATGCCTGTGAAAAATCACGTTGATCGGATATCGATAGCTATGTGATCAAAACAGTTTTTTATCAACCGTTAATTAATTTACCGTCCATGTCTCTCTTGTTTAATTCCATCACTTGATTTGTAACTAGTAAAAGCTGCAAAAAAGATAATAATTCATCCTCCCGAAAGAATTTTACACAATGTCATCACTGTTATCTGATGCATATTAGAAAAGGCTAACAAGAGCATTATCATGCACATTTTGGCCACCATTTTGAAGCTGAACACTTGCATTCCTCATAGCTGGCAAGTGTGGTTACCGGATAGGCAGCTCAAATAAAAGCTTTCAAATATCAAGGCAGATATATGTTGTCCAACATTATCTAATTACCAGCAATTTTATAAATCTAGTTGAGTGAACAGTTATCAAAGGCACAATGGCCCGTTTGGTGTAACTGTCTTAGCCATTGTAATTTTATATGCAGCCAAAATGAAGATATATAGAATTCAAATACCTGGATTACGGCGTAGCAATTTTTGACACAAATCTAAACAGTCAGAACTCAAATCCTTTTTATTGGGAGGAAATTGCAATTCAGTTGATTTCATGATGTTCTGGAGCAACTGCACAACACACGAGATGAGAATATGCAGGTCAAGGGGGAAAAAAAAGATTAAAACTTACTGATATAGCCTACGTCAAAAAATTCTTAGAAAGCCCAGAGACATTATACATCAGTAACCAAACTATGAAAATAACCTGAGCACTACATGAAACTACTCAGATGTGCTCATAATAAAGATTACTACACCTGAATTTGATTGTTTCCCGTAAAGGGGGTTTTTCCTGTCACAAGCTGAAACAGAATGGCACCAACACTCCAGAGATCTGCCTGCGTTTTCAGTTCAAGGTTAACAGGAGAAGAGAAGGTATAAGAAAAATGTCCAAAGTGATTGTATCAGGAAAAAGTGAATGTCACCTTTGCACCATACATCTGAAGTCGCATTATTTCTGGAGCCATGTAAAGTGGTGAACCACACAAGGTTTCTGCAAGCAGGGGCGGTTCCAGGGCTTGGCCAGGGTGTCACCCGAACTCCCTGGTTGAATTATTATTATTATTATTATTATTATTATATAAATATTAGATTTTAGGAAAAAAATTAGTAATTGAATTCACTAAAATACAACTTTGAACCCATAGTTTTAAATCCTACTCTTTTGAACCCACTAAAATACAACTTTGAACCCATAGTTTCTTTGTTTTTCCTTGTATTAGCATGTCTTTTTGCTTAAATAATAATATCAATATATTGAAATATTTTTGTTTATAATTTTAGAATTTAAATTAATTTGTTGATTTTTTTCTCCATATGTGATATAATGATTAATGTGAATTTTCTATAAGATATATGGTATTTAAGTTTTTGATTGACACCACTGACAAAAATTCCTGATATCGCCCCTGTCTGCAAGGCCTCTAGGTTGAAGAGATCTGCCAAAAGAAAATTTTAATGTTTGTACCATGAACTTTTAGCCTTAAGTGGAAGGATTTTTGGAAGATGTTATAAATTCAGCTATCTAGTACCAAAAAAAATACTAAAATAAATGTCAGACAACGGGCCACATCTGAGTTTGTACGTCTCTGTCTGTGTTGTACATTTATATAGGTGAAATGGGTCCCTCAGAGATTAGTCGAGGTGCGCGCAAGTTGACCCGGACACCCTGAGTTATCAAAAAAATATAGGTGAAAGGGGGGCGGGAATGAATAAAGCCGTTACATTGAAGTGTCTAGTTATGATCCAACAACAGGCCACATTTGATTGCCAAATTTTAGATGGGATTTTAAACTTTTTTTTTGCTGTTTAATGGATGAGACATTAATGGAATTATTGATAAGATTGTGAAGAGAAGTTATATCATTGGAATTGGTATTAATCAATAGTAATATTATAAATTTAAATTTAATTATTCAAAAATTATTTAAAATTATCATTTTGTTGTTGGAATTTATTTTATACATAAATTTTACATTATACAAATTCAATCACATCTAAACAATTCTATTCGGGATAAATTCAAAAAAATTAAGGGTGAATACTTAGAATTATTCTTAATAAAATCAAGAATTTGATATATGATGAAATTTTGAAAATAAATTAGCAGATAAGATAAATGATTGGAATAAATGAGTGAAATATAGTCTTGGTGAAACTTATTATAAATTAAAAGTTGATAATTAAAATGTAAAAATTAAAGCACTCTTTAACTTTTAGATCAACTTTTCTCAACTTATTTAAATTATTTCTGTCTAACAAATTCTAAGCAAAAGTTACCCTATATAGTCTAACACAAATTCTCAAATTAAAATAAATCATAAGTAAAAAGTCATTTAAGCTATGACAAAGACTCCTTGAATTTGATTAGAATGATATAATAATATATAATTATTTTTTACAGTTAAACAATGTGTGAAATAAGTGTGAGAATCTTAATCCTTTACTACTACAATCCCTATGTATGAGACAAACGGGTATTCCAAGTAGTAAGGGCTCCCTAAATTAGATTATACATTTGTGTTGTATACTATATAACATTTTTAAAAGAGACAAAAAAGAAAAAAAGAAAAAAAATCTATATGTATTACTTATTAAAATTATTAAAAAAAATTTATATATGTTGAACAACGTCACACTAACATATATATAGAATTTAGATGTTCCTCAACTATAACTCCAGTCCTTACTTTAAAATAATATTAAAATTCAAATGAAACACATAATATGTTTCTTACCTTTTATTCCCATTTAGTACATCAATCAAATGTGTTCACATTTTATTTATTTTTTTTCTTTCTATTTTTCAAATTATTTCTCAAATCTTCTAACCAAATACAACGTTAAAGTTTTGATACCCTTCAACAATTAATAATGATAATATCTTATATAATATTATCAATTGATAAATAAATTACAATAAGATTATCCGTATCTTTTCTTACTTCTACTAAATATAGTCTACAATATGGCAATATGTGATAGTTACCTCTACTTTATCTTGATTAGGGAATTGGAAATTAGGTATGAAATTACCCTCTCTAGGGTAGAGTTCTTACTAAGGCTTGGATTTCCTCCGGTCTGTGATTTAGAGGATATTATTAGATTCGTAGGAGTTTATTATAAGTCTCGCTTCGATAATCCGAACTGTTCAATGTGTAGAATTCGTCGAGTACTAAATGCTTTATACAATCACGTTGATTGGAAATCGATAGCTATCTCATCGGATCATATTTCTGTTAACCGTTTATTTTTTCACCATTTATTTTTTTTTATTATACAAAATTGATTTGATCACATAGTAATTGATATCCGATCAACGTGATTTTTTACAAGCATATAGTAGTTGACGAGTTCTACACATTAAACGATTCAGATTATCGAAATAGGACTCATAGTGGGCCCCCACAGGCCCAACAGTATCCTCTACGGGCCTAACATGCATTGAACGTTAAAATTACATTTAGATATGGAGTGATTCTATTTACACACTATTGATTTATTCGATACCCACCATCTTTCAATTTTTTTTATTACAATTTTATCCTTGAGTTAAATTACTTTTTTAGACAAAATAAACCCTAACTTTTTCAAGCATAGAGGCACCATCACCAGCTACCGCACACCATCTCTCCAGTCGCCAACTTTGCCGACTGCCGCCTTACCAATCCTTGTCATGGCTTATCTTCTTTCTTCTTATTCGCGTCTCTCCATCTCTTTCTTCTCCACGCACAGAACAGAAGTCAATGGATCCATGACAAACAGAGGACCACAAAGTGGTCAAATAGAAGCCAATGGTTATTTAAGTCTCCCAAGGCGTGGGACTCCCGTGGTGGTACTTACAAAATATAATTGTATATAAAGTCATAGCCAAATATTCTTTAAAAGTAAAACAAACATATCCATGAGTTTCTTTTTAAGCAAATAGGGTTCAGAAATAAAACCACGTAACTGAAATGTTTATAAAACATAACTTTTATTAATATACTAATAAAACATAACTTTTATAAAATAAATATGGTAAGTCAAAACATAAGTAAAATATATTTTGGTAACTCAAGGTATAATATAACTCACCTTAACTTTAATACCTTATTCTTTTTTTCCACTATCAAAGACCCTTTTAACATCTACCATTTTTTCCTTTCTTTTCTTTTCTCTCTTTCCCTTTTCTTTTTTCTTTCTTTCCTTTCACCCAGCCGAAACACCTCCTTTTATAAGGAGGTGGGAGTATTGGCTGGCCAACACTTGGCCAGTGATATCTTTCCCCAAGATTCGTTAATTAATTTCATGGATCCGTTATTATCCTTAATAAACATTTCAGATAATTATATTTTGACACAGATTCTTAGTATAACTATATAAATTAATTAATTCTTAATTAAATTACACTCTATCATATACCAACAGAAAATTAATTATTTATTTTACTACCACACTCGTTATTATTATTATATATATTATCTATATTAGTATTATTTATATTTTGACCCATAAACTTTTAATAATTATATTATTTTACAAAACTACGTATAATAATATATAATAAATTATATATTTTTCGAACTGAGATTAAATAATATTAGTATAAATTCTACAGAATACTTAAAAATCTGGGTTGTTACAGTTCGATTGTAGTTTGTCGAACAATGATATATTATTCACCTCTAGTTAACCGAACAACGATTTACCACTCATAAACGAAAACGAAGAGGAAAACAAAAAAAAAAAAAAAAACATTTTCATTGCTCCATTGTTCCAAATGAGAATTGTCAGATGCATCCTTCATTGAATCCAATCAAAATCTTCAATAATACTACATTTTTAATTATTTGTTGAAGGGTTTTTGATTTTAGTTTTTGGGTTTTTGGATTCTTGACAGAGAAGATACATAAGGAACAAGTTTGAAATTGATGATTTATATTATATTGATTCTTATCCTTTATGGTAAATACACAAATGGGGTGTATCATAAATTGTCCTCTATAGTCATTTCACTTAAGGTTAAAATTGTAATAAAAAATAAATTAATTAATGGTTTGCCTTGAGAGGGAAAGTGGTGTGTAAATAGAATGACCTTGTAGTTTAGCAAAAGCCAACCTATTTTGTAAAGGGTAAATTACAAATCCCCTCCCCCTCCTGAGGTTTGCTTAAAATATGAATTGTTCTCTGTGGTTTGAAAAATTACAAATATCTTCTTATCAAAATTTTTTATTTAACAAAATTAATTAAAAAAGTGAAATTTTTAACTGTTTATCTATACAATAATAAAATTATCCGAATTATTAATTGAAATAAATTTTTAACATTATTAAAAACTGATAATTAACTTGATGATTTATTAATAAAAAGATCTATTTGTTATGAAATTAGAAACCTTAAAAGGCATAATATAATTTCTAAAATCACAGGAAATAATTTATAATTTAAGTAAATCTCAGGAGGTGTATTTGTAATTTATCCTTTTGTAAAGGGGTAAAAAAACAAACTAGCTCATTGGAAACTTTGGAAACAACATTTTCCATTTTCAAAATCAAATGTAAAACATTTTTATTTTTGTATTTATTTTCAAACACATGAAACTCAACCTCCTTGGTTGAATTGTGTACGAAATTTAAAATAATAAAAAAACTTAAAACTAAGGGGTTTTTTGGAGTGTCTTAAATAAGTACATTTTTTGTCTTTTTAGATTAAAAAGTTGAGAAAAAAAATATAGATGTTTGGGTTAACTTTTTATCTTTTTACGAAAAAATGTGCAATAAAAAATTGTATAAATAAAGTGTATAGGAGAAGAAAGTTGAGTAGGTTGTACGGCTACCCTACTGGGGCAGCATGTCTAACACAGTAAATTATTGCCTCCTTCATGGCAAAGTGTTTGGACAGTGATGGTCAGTCTGTGGGGGTCATCACGGGTCCCATTTTAATAATCTAAACCATTCAATATGTACAACTCGTCGAGTATTATATACCTGTAAAAAATCACGTTGATTGGATATCGATAGCTATATGATCGGATTAGTTATTTTTAACAATTAACTATCACACCATCTGTTTTGTTTATATAAAACTGATTTGATCATATAGTTAACGATATCCAATCAACGTGATTTTTTGCAGACATATAGTACTCGACGAGTTCTATATATTGACGGTTCGGATTATCAAAATGGAACTCTTAGCGGGCCCCCAAGGGTGCAACATTACCATCAAATTTTGTGGCTTTACATATGTAATTTTTTTTTTTTTGCCCAAAAAGTGTATGACCTGCCTTTTTGCTAGGGCAGTACGGCTGACAGTTTAATTCAAACTTTTGTATTATAAAAATGTATAAAATATTTTATTTGTAAATAGTAATGACTTTTTTACTTTTTGTGTAACTTTTTATATTTTTTGGAACTTGCCAAACCTGGCTTTAGACTCAAAACCAAATAATAAGGAATGATAGTTTTTGAATTGTGATGGGACTTTTGTCCCTTTGTCAAAATGTGAACCCTTAGATTAATTCAATCCAACAGCTACAAAATGTCCAAGAAACAAATTATCTTTCAATGGTTGAGATTGTTTGTTCACATTCTACTGTGGATATACAATCTTCTCTTCCATACCTTTCCCTTCAGCTGGCTCTCTCTCTCTCTCTATCTCATTCAAAATTCAACATTCGGCTGTCTTCCTCATCTCTCACTCTCAAGGCTCACCGAAAACCTAATACATACCTCATCTCTCTCTCTCTCTGTCACGGTCTCATCAGTTTCTCAATGCACAATAGGTCAGCTCTCTCACTCTCTCTCACAGTTTCTTCAATATGAAACCACCTTAAAACAGTTTCCTATTTTCTCTCTCATTATGGGTGATTAGCAGCCAAATTAGTAGGGTTTTGTTTGCAAAGTAACGGTAATACTCTCATCTCTATTGTGTGTATATATATGTCTATATATATATTGATTACAGTTTTTCTTTTCCAAAATCAAACTGTGGGGATTTTCCCTCTGTTTTTTTTTTCTAGATTCATGTAGGATTTTGGGTATATTTTTATGGGTTTTGTTGATTTTTCTTACACATATATGAAGACATAGGTTTCACGAAACCCATCTACTTTGATTTAGTAGGAATTTGTGGGACTATTGTATTGAATTACTCTATTAAATGGTTGTTGTGCCCTTTTTTTTATGTTTGATAACCATTCTATTTTCCTTGCTTATTAAGTGTTTGTTAAAATGTTTCAATGGAATTTACACACACACACAAAAAAGAAAAAAAAAAACCGAAATTAAACTTCATCTAAAACATACTTTGTCATAAATATAATTTTTTTTTAACTAGTGCACACACAATAAATTTGCAATTTATAATTTTACCACAAATTGACTTTAACACACACCACAAACATTGGTAATTTTCATCATAAAAATTCATATCTGTCTAATGATGTGCATCTTTTTTTTTTTTTTTTTGATAAATGAACAAATTTTATTAATATGATGTGCATCCTTTTAAGATTGGACATTATTAATTTAGCCGAGACAATGCATTAAAAATAAAATAAAATCAGAACAAGATTGAAACCTTAAACAAATAAATTATGGGTCAGAATTAAAAAAATAAATTATACAAAAACAAATCAAACTTGAACTTAAGCTTTTTGTAGACGAAAAGCAATTGTCAAAAATGACCAATTAGATAGAGATAAAGTCATTCTCATTCATTTTTTATTTTTGCAATCTCATTGATCATAATTACCAATACTCATTCCTTTTCCTTACTGTGATTTTAAAAAAAAATTCCAATTTTCGGTACTTAGATCTCAGCCCAAAATTTTAGAAATTAGGATACTTTGTTAGTGCTGAATTTATCTTGTGAATAGAATCAGTAACTAATTTATCTTTTCCCTACAAATTTGGATACTCTATTTGTTTTTTCATCCCATCATCCCCACCATCACCAACAAAGTCTCACTCTCTATCAAATCAAAATGGGGGTTATTGTGTGTATATATATTGATTACAGTTTTTTTTTTTTTCCAAAATCAAACTGTGAGGATTTTCCCTTTGTTTGTTTGTTTGTTTGTTTGTTTGTTTGTTTGTTTTTTTTTTTTTTTTCTAGATGTATGTAGGATTTTGGGTATATTTTTATGGGTTTTGTTGATTTTTCTTATACAGATATATTATCTATGTGTATATATATATACACACATATATGAAGAGTTAGTTGAGTTCCACGAAACCCATTTACTTTGATTTAATAGGAATTTGTGGGACTATTGTATTGAGTTACTCTATTGAATGGTTGTTGTGCCCTTATTATCGTTTGGTTGTTACTAAAATGTTTGATAACCATTTTATCTTCCTTACTTATTGAGTGTTTGTTAAAATGTTTCAATGGAATTTACACACACACAAAAAAAAGAAAAAAACCGAGATTAAACTTCATCTAAGACATACTTTGTCATAAATATAATTTTTTTTTACTGGTGCACACACAATAAATTTGCAATTTATAATTTTACAATATTTCTTTATATTTCTTTATATTTCTCAATGTCTTAAGTTTTTGGTATGTTTTTCAATAAATTACATTTGTAATCAGCTACATTTTGATAAATTACATTTGTATTCAACTACATCGTGTCATTATGTACGAGCATACTTTTTATTCTGTACTTTATATACCTCTTATTCTTCTCTTTTTATTCAGTTTATGTACGTGCTCTTCTCATCTTTATTGTAATCCTCTCTTTGAAATTAATTTTTATATTTTATTATTTTGATTTGCTACTAAAATTGTTAAAAGTTCTTTACGAAGAATAATATTTCTTTATATTTTTTCAGCGTCTTTATCAAAAATCAAAAAATGCTACAGACTCTACAAATTTCAACATAATGCGTATAAATTACAACTACATTTTGATACTAACATAATTTACACTGTGCCCTTAGGTAGTTCAATTTCTCCAGTTGTCATATTCATGCACAAATGAACTTCTTAAAGTAGGTTGTTAACTATATTATTAAACCTCATTCTGCTTTCTTACAGTTATCTTTGTCTAATTTATATAACCAAACACTTTCAGGTTGAGACACCATTGACCTTCAACCTTTAATTATGGACAACATGACCATTTTTGGTCACGTAAGTTGTTTTCTTTTTAATTTATTTGAAAAAAAAAAATACACATTTCTTATAAATTGAAGTCAATTTTCTTTTCTTTTCATTATTTTTTATCTAATTGCCTGATAACAAAATGCTCTTTTCTGATGGATGGAGACTTATATCAAACTGTAAGATTGACTCTTTTTACTCATTTTTTTACATGCATACATTTTAATTTATTTTTGTTTTACCTCTAATTCTTTTGTATTTATAGTTTCAATTTCTTCAAGAAAGAAGTGCTAAGATTGTTTCGATGGGGATGTAATAAAGTAATTTCAATTTAAAAGTATTTTCATATTAATATAGATTTTTATAAATTACTAGATTGTTGTGCATGCTCCTCATTGGGGATACATAGAAATTGATATAAAGATTTTTTGGAAAGTGATGAGGCGCTCCTACGAATTCTAAGAAAG
This sequence comes from Camellia granthamiana, assembly GCA_036172215.1. Classification (NCBI taxonomy): domain Eukaryota; kingdom Viridiplantae; phylum Streptophyta; class Magnoliopsida; order Ericales; family Theaceae; genus Camellia; species Camellia granthamiana. The sequence goes on from CM069905.1 coordinate 10,856,190, forward strand.
AACAAGTTTGAAAATCATATTTATTTTTGTGAAAAGCGTACATATGCTAGCTACGATCTAGATTTTGTAAAGTTTCCTATCAATGTGAATTTTAGTTTTGTAAAGCCTTTTATCCATGTGCAATTTATAACTAAATTTAGATATATGTTATATAATATTCATTTGAATTATTCACTCGGTCATATAGTCTTTTTATCTTTTTTCTTTTTTCTTCCTAATATGCTCTTGAATTAGCTTAAAGAAAACTAATCATATATTTTATTTTATTTTTTGTTGAATTTGAATTTTTGCTTTCTTATATATTTTTAACAAGAAGGGTGTTGTTTTTAATATAGGATTGGATTGTGTACGTGTTAATCTTTTAAAATAATTGTTCATTGCACAATTTTTGTCAATTTTTTTTTTTTGAATTGCAAAGCACGGATGGTGTGCTTTATTTATTTGTTATTTTTTTCTATTGTGGAGCACTGATTGGCGTGCTTAATTTGTTATATGTCTTCTTTTTTTTTTTGTATTGTAGAATATTGATTGATGTGCTTAATTTGTTATTTGGCATTTTCTTTATATTACAGAGCACGGACTGGTGTGCTTAATTTATTTATTATTTTTTCTATTGCAGAGCATTGGCTGGCGTATTTCGTCTGATTTTTATTATATGTTTCTGTATTGTAAGACTTACATTTTATTATTTGTTTAAAATCTTAAAATTATTCCAATTACATTTTCATTCCAATAATATTTTCACGCATACCCTAGTATTTACATATCAACTGTTCGATTAGACTATTGATGTAACAAGAATAGCAAAAGCGACTAGATATCTTTTTGGCAGATGAGAAAATCCTAAATTCATTCACGTGGAGAAAATATGAAATAAGTAATTCTTATTAAAAATTGAATTTTTTAATAGAGACTCAGCCCTATTTATAATTGAATAATCCCAACAATGCTAGAGAGCCCGAATTCCTCCGCCCCGAATGCCCCGAAACCACGAAACGACGTCGTTTCGTGGTTTTAAATTTTTTTTTTTTTTTTCAACAGAAGAAGGAAGACGAAGACGGAGGAGGGGGAGGGGGGAGGGGGAGGGGGACTGGAGGGGGCCTAAAAAATGGGCTGGAGGCAGAGGCGGGGGGCGCGGCGATCGGCGATGGCAGAGGCGACGAGCAGAGGCATGGCGAGCAGATGCATGGCGATCGGCAACGGAGGCGGAGGCGCGGCGATCGGCAACGGAGGCGGAGGCGCGGCGATCGGCGATCGGCGACGGATCGGAGACGACGGCGACCCCTCTCCCTCTCCCTCTTTCTCTCCCTCTCCCTCTCCCTCTTCCTCTTCCTCTGCGTCGAAAATGGCAGGAAAAAAAAAATCCTAATGCCCAAAACGACGTTGTTTTGGGCATTAGGGGCATTCGGGGCATTCAGATTCGGGCCCCAAATCATTTTTCGAATAATCCTATTCCAAAATCCAAATAGAAAACGAAATAGTGAAGAAAAAAAAATTAAAATTTACCCAAAAATAAAAATTTTGAGTTAGAATTCTATAACGTTCTAAAGTATGCCCCCAAAAAGCAGCATCAAAATCATATTATCACAACAACAACAATAACAACAACAACAACAGAAAAACAAAAAACAAAAGTAGCATAGGCACAAATTTGAAAGTCTAAAGGATAAAATTTGGCCAAGTTAACTTCATCAGTTGTTGTGTCCGTGTGTCCGGCATCAAGTATAGTCTTTTGATTCATCGTCTTCACACTCTACTAGAATTTGAAGTACCGAAGCCATTGTTGGTCGCTTGTTTCTATCTTCCTCAATGCAGGAAACACCGATTTCAACCAGTGTTGCTGCTTGGTTCCTGCTAAACTGCCCTCCCAATCTTGGATCCACTATCTCCTCTAGCCAGGACTCTTCTCCACATTGATTTTTCCTCTTCACTATCCTCACAAACCTTGTGAGCTCTGCTTCCGCCTCCTCACCATCCACCACCACCCAATTTGAAAGTCTAATTCCCCTAACCATCTCTAAAATCACCACTCCAAAGCTGTACACATCCACTTTTGCAGTGATGGGTAGGTTTATAGCCCACTCAGAAGCCAAATACCCTTTTGTTCCTTGAATACGAGAAAATTCCGAGTCAGGACCGCCTCTCTAAGTTAGCTTTGCCAGCCAAAAATCCGCAACTTTTGGTTCAAAGTCACCGTCCAAAAGTATATTTTCAGGCTTTACATCGCAATGGATAACCCATTCTAGGCACTCATGGTAAAGGTAGGCCAAAGCCTTGGCTGTCCCTATTGCAACTTTAAACCTCTCTTTCCAACCAAGAAAGTTGTCAGAGAACAAGTGCTTGTCAAGTGAATTGTTTACTACATACTCATAGACTAAGAGTCTGTACCTTTTTTCTGAACAGAATCCCCACATTCTCACTAGATTCATGTGGTTGATTTTCCCTATTGTGCTCACTTCTGCCAAAAACTCTTCTTCCCCTTGAAATGCATCTCCCAATCTCATCACCGCCACCAACCTTTCATCAGCCAAAACACCTTTATAAACAGCCCCCGCGCCACCTCTTCCCAGCTCTTCCTTGAATTTCTTTGTTGCTTTCTTGAGTTCGGCATAGCTAAATCTTCTGAATTGACTCGATATCACGCGATACCCATGTTCAAGTGTGTCCGGCAAATCATGTCTCCTGAAAAAAACCCAACCCGTTACAAGAATGAGGATTTCAATCGCACCAATGGCTGAAGCAAAGGCGTACAAATAAACCCATTTGGTCCTCTTTCCGGCCATGTCATACATGGAAGTAAAACCCACTACAACTTTAGCATCAGTGGATCTACATACGAATTTGGAGCTATTATACATTGTTTGTTCTGATTCTCCCGATGCTTCCACATTCACGGGCAGTTTTAAGTAAATCTTGCCCGGGAAACTTGGAGACTGGTAGCCGTTGAAAAGGGCACTTTTTGTGTAACATACCCTCTGCCCGGTCAGCCTATAGCTAAACGCTTTGCAATGGCAATCATCCAAGCAGAGTTTCCTGCAATCATGAATTGAAATTGATGGGCTATAATTAAGATCAAACCCAAAATAATCTGCATACGGAAGCTCCACAAATTTCATCCGCTGAGAATTTGGACAAGACGAATTGAACTTAGGCTTGCAACCTTGATTCCAATCACTTGGATCACTGACTTCATAACCAGGAGGGCATGAACACTTTGGCTCTGGGGCATAAACACAAACACCATTCCTACCACATAAACCATGCACATTACAAGGTTGTGTAAGAGCCTCCCATGAAACTACCCCCATTCCTGTCAAATTCAAGCTATAAAGCCTCAAATTGCCATCATAATCCATAGTAAGCCTCCTTTTGACCCCAAAACCCATATCAGAATCATTAAATTGCAACCTATCACTTGACAAAAACACACCCATATCATCCAAAACAGCAATTCTACTACTGTTATAGTTTGTTCTTCCATTTTTGTAGACATCCCAATCAGGATTAGGCCAATACAAGCTCGATATCTCGGGCCCATCATAGATCAATCTCAACACATTATCATTATCAAAACACAAACTGAAATACCCAAAAGCAAAACTTCCATTTCTCAACCCAGAAATCAATTTCATGCTCTTGGTAAATGTTTGAAAAGGCAAAAGAGTATCAGTAGGAAAATCAAAGCTTTGCCAGAGAATGTTACCACTTGAGTTCTTCAAAACAAGGTTGCCTGTCTCAAGAAGCTCTGCTCTATCAACATCAGTAGAGCTAGTATTGGTCTGCCAAGCCATCGAGCCATCGACATCGGTCAGAACCATGGCTCCATCTCGTCGGAGAGAGAGAGGTTGGAGCCGAGGCCGTTGACGGGTTTGTCTCGGTTAGCCATCCAAACAACTGTTTTGGATGATTGTGTGAACCAAATTCCAAAACCAAAGGCATTGGTACCAACGCTATAGAACCCACAAGTGAATGAATTGTCTGGTGAGGTAATGACATCTGAATCACCCTCGACAGACAGAGAAGACCCTCTTTCAAATGGTTCAAAGGCTTTGAATTTGTGTGTGGAATCAAGAAAGAGATTGTGAGAAACAAGAAAATGATTGAACCAGTTGGGTTTTTCATGGTTCAAGAACTTGGTTTTGGTTGAGCAATATGTACATATGGATTAAACTCAGCTAAATTTCTCAACCATGTTAAGAGCTTTTTTGTCTGCAGATTTTTGTTGGTTCTTATAGAAACTTGTTTGTGGATTTTTGTTGGTTCTTTTTTGTCATTGTCAACACGCTTAACAGTTCTTTTCTTTCAGGTTTCGCACGAGTTCATTAATTAATTGACCGATAATTTTGGTAAGAACCAAAAAAAAAATATAAAAAAAAAAATAAAAATAAAAATTGTGAGACTTCTTTACGTGTTTCGATGGTTAATTAAATCAGAAATAGTAACAAATGATGAGAAATAGTGAAACAAGTATTCTCACCAAATCTATATTTTGTTTTCATCAAAAGTGATGAGATTTAGTGAGAAATCACGTTTTTTTTTTTTCTCTTTTATTCATCCAAATATAACGATGAAAAATCATAAATATTTCTTTTGTTTTCTAGCCTAAGTAAGAAATTACAATTTTTTTTTTTTCTCACCTCGCCTCATGATTTAAACTTAGTGTAAATTCCATCATATCCTATCTTAAAATACTCATAATTATTGTATCATATTTTAAGATTATTGTACTTAAAGATTTTTACATTATTCAATGAAAGTTTTCATATAGAAGAATATACAGAGATTTGTAGATGGTATAGATTATTCAGCTGCTTGTAAGTTATTATTTTTTGTTTGAGAATCTATGTTGAAAGTGTTTTAAAAATTAGAGTATTTTTAGCTCTCATGTTTTAATTAACTTTCAACTTAAAAGAAATTATATAATTACATCACATAAAAATATTTATGCTAATTATTAGGATAAATTACACTCTTGAAGTTTGAAAAAAATATATTAAATTTCACAAGTTTGACATAATTATATTAAGTTCCTTAAGGTTTTAATTCATATAACATTTAATTCTATTTTCATTATAAATTTGTTAGTAATATAAATGAAAAAAATAATGTTATCATCTATTTTACATTAAAGCATATATTTTACCGGTGTATATTTGTGTTTTCATATCATCTGTATTATTTTTATCTCTTTAATTTTTTTTTGGTAATGGTCTCTTTAACTTTATTAAAAAGAATATCAGTATAATTATATTCTATTTTTTTAAATCTCAAAAAAAGGCAGTGTAATTTACTCTAATATTTAATTTGATTATTGTAGATATTTTTCTAATGTGTGTATCTATTATTTCTTCTCGAAGAATGGGAGAAGTGGTCTACCAAGGTCCGAGACAAGCAATGTATGTTTGTTATTCTAGGAAAACTGGATATATCGCTTGGGTGTGAATGTTTTGAAGATTAAGATGGCTTTACTTGGACTCCTAATTGTTGACGGAAATGTGGTGACTGTTGCCTTATAGACATCTCTGTTGTACAGTTATATGAACTCATTTCGAGACTCATTTTGATAATTAGAACCGTTTATTTTTTAGAGTACATCAAGTAAATTATACTTACAAAATATCAAGTTAATCGGATATTGTTAACAATTTCATCGAATTACATTTGTATTTAAAAAATAAATGACAAATGTCATTAGAGTTATAAAATTGAATAAAAATATGAGTGTATGAAAAGATTAACGATAATCAATTAATTTGATATTATGAAAGTATGATATATTTTTTGTATTTTAAAAAGCGAATGGCCCCAAATTAAACGATCTCCGAAATTAGTTCATGTGACCACACAACAGTGGCTTCGGGCACAAAAGTCATCCACTTGACACTTTTTCTCTTACTCCATATACCTTGCACATTTGTAACAGGTTTTTCAAGCTCTAAAAGTCAAGTTAAAATTCTCCACACAAATCACCATATAGACCCCTATTCCATTTGATTAGTTATTTGGTGCAATTTATAGAATCTATTTACAGACTATTTTTAAATTTTAAGTATAGTTTATAGAATCTATTTACAGTTTATTTTTAAATTTTAAGTATTTGTGTTTAGGTGTTTGATATAATTTCTGTTAATTAATAAGATATAAAAAAAAATTAAGAAATTAAAAAAAAATATGTACCAAACAAACCTATGTCTCTTACATGATTTTTTAGGATATACGAGAAAGTTTGGTGGATTGGGAAGACTTGTTGAGCATGTAGGAGTGTTTTGGAAAGTTGGTAAAAAGTTAATTTTTTAATTTTTTGATTTTTTTTTTTTTTTTGCAAAAAATTGACTTCTTTTGAGTAAAAAAACTGATTTTTTGATTAAAAAAACTAAAAAATTAAAAAGATGACCTGTTCAACTTGTTGCCAAATGGAGCCATAATAGATAGAAGTCAACAAAGGGTGTCTTGCTTTGTGATAATCCTAAATGAGAAGTTTGGTGGATTGGGAAGACTTGCTTAATGTCCAGCATATAATTTCAAGATAGAAGTCAACAAAGGGTGTCTTGCTTTTATGATAATCCATAATGGGACCATGCTTGTGATCATGTCACTATCAAAAAAATTTTTTTTTAAAGTTTGTTTTAATCATAGGCCAACGACATAACCCAATGAAAATTTGAAGCCGCCTCACATAAAAACCTCAAAGAAAAATCAAAGGTCCTTTCAGATTGTCGGTGGGTTGGGTTGTGATCTTTTGCTCCCATTGGAAATTTTCAAAACAAATGAGATAATTTTTTGATCAAAATATTTTTATTTTCATATCAAACTTCTTTAAAGTTTTTCTTACATCAGAGATACGAGTTGCGAAAAATTTAATGGAAAATCAGATCAAATATTCATTTGAATATGAAATTGTAAATAAGAATGTAATTGTATGCACATGTGAGTATATGCGTATGAGTTATGTAAAGTTTGTTTGGTTTTTACAATTATGATTTGAATGTGAAGTTATGTTTGAGTGTAGAGTTTTTGAATCATTTTTTGAAAAGAGAAAATTTGTTTGGTTCTGAATTTTGAAAATAATTTTGAAATGTTTAGTATTTTTTTTTGGATAAATTACACTGACACCCTCTGAGATTTATATTTATTACAGTTCCCCCCTCACCTTTTGGAAATTACATCTCCCTCCCTGAGGCTTAAAATTTTATTACAGATTCCCCCCTCAGCAATTTAATTTTTTTAAATACTAATTTTCCCCTCACTAGGTAAATTACATTGACACCCCTCACATTTTGGAAATTACAATCCCCTCCATAAGATTTAAAGTAGCATTACCAATTGCCCCCTTCGGTTAGTATTAGTTGGAAAAAAATTCATTGAAAAAAAAAAATAATTGAAAAAATATTTTGTTAGTAAAATTTTTTAATTTCTATTTAAAAACCAACGTAAACTCATTTTTTGAATTTACGTTTTTTCCTTAAATTTACAAACTAAGACAACCATTTATAAATCAAAAAAAATTATCAAACAAGTTTTTATGACAATTTTTAAAATTTTTGTAAATATAAATTGAAAACTAAGAACAAAATGGTTACCAAACAGGATTTAGATGGTAAAAATGTCGTAAAATTAACAAATAATTAAATAAGTTATCAACGTAAGAAATGACTTATTAAAAGATTCTTAGGCTATATATGATTTGATTTTTAGAAAAAAAATTTTAAAAATTTAAAATTAATTTGGTTAAGAAATAAAAAATAAAAAAATAATTATCATTTTTATATAATTTTTATCTTTTGAGTGGCTAGAAATAATTTTTTATTAATTAAATTGAAACAGTCATACGTATGTATATAACCTGCCCAAAAGTTAAAATGATAATTATTTTTTACCCTTAAATGATAATTATTTTTTATTTTTTTATTTCTTAACCAAATTAATTTTTAATTTAAAAAAAAATTTCTAAAAATCAAACTATACATAACCTAAAAATCTTTTGATAAGTCATTTATTACGTTGGTAACTTATTTAATTATTTGTTAATTTTACGACATTTTTACTATCTGAGACCTATATGGTAACCATTTCGTTTTCAGTTTTCAATTTATATTTACAAAAATTTTAAAAATTGTCATAAAAACTTATTTGATAATTTTTTTTGGTTTATAAATGGTTGTCTCAGTTTGTAAATTTGAGGAAAAAACGTAAATTTAAAAAATGAGTTTACATTGATTTTTAAACAAAAATTTAATAAATTTTTTTTTCAATTAATTTTTTTTTCCAATTTGTTTTTTCAATGAATTTTTTTTCCAACTACTATTAACCGAGGGGGCAATTGATAATGCTACTTTAAACTTTAGGGAGGGGATTATAATTTCTAAAATGTGAAGGGTGTCAATGTAATTTACCTAGTAATGGTAAAATTGGTATTTAAAAAAATTAAATTGCTAAGGGAGGAATCTGTAATGAAACTTTAAATCTCAAGGAGGGAGATGTAATTTTCAAAAAGTGAGGAGGAAACTGTAATGAACATAAACTTCAGAAGGTGTCAGTGTAATTTACCCCCTCTTTTTTTTTTATTGATTGATGTGGGAGAATGTGAGAAAAGAAAATAAAGATAAGAAAGAAAAAATAAATAAATAATTAATTAATAACAACCGAAAAAGAGACGAGAGAGAAAATTTAAAAGTAATTTAAAAATATATTTGATTAATATCTTTCATATAATTTATGATTTAAAAACAAAATTAAATTCTAAAAATAAACCAAACCCTACCGTAGTGTTTTGATGATCCAATTAACACTCAACGTGGATGCTTAGGTGGCAGTGATGTGATGTGCTCTGGTGCCCACATGGCGTCGATGATGTGATGATGAGGCATGATCCACGAGCACAGTCAGTATCACGGGATATAGCCGTCGACAAGATGACAATCCAATGAATGAAATCGCAGCCATTGATCGAGTAAATGCATGATTGGGTGGATAAGATCACACTCAATCACACTAATTAAAATTTTAAAAAAATAAAAAAATATCTAGGCAGTACTCCAACCAGCTCATATGAGAATTTGAGAGTTCAAAGATTTTTAAATTTAAAGAAATAAAAATTTAAATTTAAAAGACAGGTTCAACAGCTCAACTTTGTATTTATTAAGATGGTATTTTTTCGTGATATATCCACTGCAACAAAACCTCAAAAGAAAGCACACTGCAATGTGAGGAGAAAATAAAATAAATGAACATCTTTACCCTTCTGTAAATTACAGAAATGAGAATGTTTAACATATACTAACATCGTCATCTACACCCCAGAGTCAATCAAAAGAATAGCTGTACAAACAAATTATTATACACAGTGAAGCAGGGCTCTAACATCAGGATTGTGGTATTACAAGTTGAAACCATGAATTAAGGTGGGCATTGTTGATCCTCAGATTTAAGAAGAGCCATCCTTTGAGACCTTGAATGACTTTGCCTATTATTAAGGACATCAATGTAATTTCGGAGTCTATAGCGGTCTGATTCAGTGAGACAGAAGGGAGGATTGAGAATGAGTGAAGGTGCTTCGACGAGAAGGAAGACTAACAACCGCACTGCTTTTGAATAATAAACGGCTGCATTTTCCGTATCACCCATGTACTCGTCAACCTGCCAAACATACACAAGACGTCAGTTCTCCACGGTGTTGCTGGTTCATTCAAAGTAACATTTATACATATTAAACTATGTATTTTATATGAGATCTATCAACAGAAACAACAAAAGATTGGAGGCAAAAACACTAAAAAGAAACAAACAAACAAAAGGAGTTTTCCATTGTAAGTCCAAGATATAAAATTACTTACAGCGCCACGTCTCCCCAAAGCAAGAGCAGATTGATAGATTGTCTCCATGGCATCTGGCATCTCTGTATTTCCTATTATCATCACAAAAATAACTTGTATAAGTATCTACATAAAAATTACAAAAAGGATACAAAATATGCTGTTATAAAGGATCAAACAAAGAGCTCCTTTATGTTTGGGATGTAACACTTCAACTCAACCAGAAGCAAAAGAAAGTAGCTCCCACATAAATAAAATTACTTTTATCTTCTAGTGTTATTCTGTGCTTTAATTTTGCATGCCTGAAGTTTATAAGAAATATTAGTTTGCAATACACGAAAGAAAAATAAGTTTGTCAAAGCTCTCAAATGAGTTTAAAAGGATGACTACAACAACGAAAAAATATACATTATGATTCAAAAGGATACAAGTACACATGCACTGATTTCTATATCACCATCATAGCATCGATAACAACAAATGAACAAAAAAGCAAGGAAGCCTTTCAACCAGTTGGTAACATCAAGACTTAAAAGCCATACCAGGCACAATAACCTTGGCAAGTTCCTCAGCATTCCCAACTTCGAGAAGAAATTCCCTCTCAATCTGAGAGCAAATATCCCAAGGTCCTTGAGTGTTGGCAATATCAGGACTCCCATGCTCCTGGTTAGTGCTCTCCCTCAATCTGGCCATCTCTCGTGTTGGGCTTCCTTCAATAGCTGACACAGCTTGGGTATGGCAAATGTGAAGAGCTTGCTTCCATATTGCAAGAATTACAAGCTGAATCGAAAATGCTTCTAGTTGCCTACCCGGCTCAATCTTCTACAGAGAACAGAAAACAAAGTAGTTGTTTGAATGTTGAAGGTACCAGCAACACATAAGATGATAAAATATTTAGTGAGACTCTGGCACCAAAAGTGGAGCACCAAAAGTGGAGAGAAGAGTTGACTTTTGTGTAGTGGCTTTTTGGCTAAAATGTTGACTTCCCAAAATAGGCCTCAGTCTT
>CM069905.1:10872007-10980971 GCA_036172215.1 Camellia granthamiana
AGGAGCGCTTATGTATTATTTTTATTAATTATATTTTATTTATTATAATGAATAATAAATTATGTTAAAATAAATAATAAATAAAAATTAGATGTTTTATTTTATAAATTTTTTAAGATTTTTTTATTATATATGATTTAAATAGATTTCTTTTTAAACAATTAGATGATTTATTATATGTTAAAAAGTTAAGAAACAATTGTTTAAAAGAAATAATTAAATCATATATAATAAAAAAAATCTATTTTTATTATATTAATTATTATATTTATATGTATATATATGATATATATTAAATAATAATGTGTTAATATTTTTTTTTATTTTTAAATATATATATATTATATATATTATTTATATATTACGTAGAATCATATATTATATATATTATTAATATATATTATATATGTTTTATATTATTTATATCTTATTCTTTGAATCAGATATACGGTGGCCAGAGAGAGAGTGAGAGACGAACTGAGAGAAGGCAAAAGACGAAGGAGACGATGACGATCGACAAGGAGTAGATCTGCGAGATCGAGGGAGAGAGACGAACTGAGAAAGACGCAGACGCAGACGAAGAGGAAGACGAAGACGCAGACGCAGACGCAGACGCAGACGAAGAGTGACGAAGGCGATCGCGACAGTGACGAAGATCGAAGGTTAGGGTTTCTGTCTCTCTCTCTCTCTCTCTGCCCTTCGCGATCCCATCTTGCACTGAATCGCGTTTCTCTCTCCACAGAAACGCGATTCTTACACGTTTCTTTCTAGGAATCGCGGAATCGCGATTCTCAATGAGAATCGCCACCTACTTGGACGATTCCTGCAACTAAGAGAGAGAGACAGATAGAGAGAGAGATCGCAGAAGAAAATCGAAGAACAAGAAGAGAAGAGAGAGGAGAACGGGATGATGGCTGCTGTTCACCATCATCGAAGGTATGTTTCTTCTTCTTCTTCTTCGATTTTGTTCTTCTCTTCTCCTCCTCCTTCTTCTTCTTCTTCTTCTTCTTCTTCTTCAATTCTCTTTTCTTCTCTTCTCTTCTCCTCTCTTTTTTTCGGTTTTTGTTTTTTACAGTTTGGCCTCATTTACAAGTTTCAAAAATTACGTTTCGTACCCCGTGGTATCTGAAACATGTCCAAGGGTGTCCAAAACGTGTCTGGCAACAAAAAAATTCAAAAATAAAAAAAAGGGACACCTTAGGGAGAGTGTTGTACACGTGTCCACAACGTGTCTAACACATGTCCGACACTGATATGCAGGCCTCAGGGAGGTGTTCGTGCTTCATAGCCTAGAGGGTATTCTTTTCTTACCCTTTTCTAAGTAACAAACTATGAAAACCCCTCCATCAATCTGCCTGCAATCCATTTGCTTAATAGAGACCAATGATAGACAATAATTCCCCGAACACAGCTTACAACTTTCATCGTCTTGTGCTCTTCAAATAGAAACCCTTCTAAAAATCTCACACAAGTGGCGTTGGGTTGGAATCCCATTCCAACAAAAGATTCTTATGGTTCTAGAGGATCCAGCATGAAAAACCACCTAATTTATCCATCACCTTCCAATTCTAATGGCTTCAATCTTTCAATAATGATAAGACTCACAATAACATTGGTGTTCACTTTTCCAAGTCTATAAACGAAATTTATTTTCTTCCTTTATATGTTCCTAATTTTACTACAACAACATTTCATATACCTTGCCTTCGTCATGGGCGTACTTTTTCTAGATGATGTTTTAACCATATGGTGCATTATCTTAGAGGTGAATTTGGGTGAATACAAAACTCTTGTTTTGTTGTATTAGCTAGCAGATTAGAATAGGAATAACAAGAGCCTCATTGTTTGAAGGCAAACAACTAATGATTCATGGGTAAGAGCTGTGACGGCCTCTAGATTGTGTACGAACCCTTTAGCTATTAATGTTCCAACCACCATTTGAACCCCAAAAAGGGCAATGAAAGGTCTTTACAACTCTTCTCAAAGCAAGCCTGCAACATTCCATGGAGTACAATGGTAATTACAAATACAGTAAAATGCTAGCAGTCATCCTTTCAAACTTTCCTTGGGCCATTTAAAAAAGATCGTTAAAGATAGTTTTGAAGGAACAAGATGTCAACCTTGTGACCATTACCCAATCACTAAACCTTGGATTACTGTTTTTATCACACGGCTTTTGAATTAATGAAACAGAATAAAGACAAAATTTGGACCAGTAGGAGAAACCACACCCAATGAAGCTCAAACTTGGGAATGCTTAACTATATCCGAGATCATCTTTCAAAAAAAGAAAAATAATGAATGCAAGAGAACTGAGAGATTTGAGTCTCCAACACTTCATAAATTATAGAGGCTAAGAATTGGCCTCAAAGTTGCCTATATTGAGGGGATTTATGCACTAGTATCAAAAAGGTGTCAAGATTCCACCCTTCATATGTACTGAATTCTTATTCTTGACAATGTAAGCATAACACAAAGAACACGCAAGAAATGCACACATACACCAGACCAATATTCCAAATTGATGTTGCTATCTTTTGTGATAATACACTCTCAATCCGAAAAGCTAGACGTTGAGGAGAACGTGCCCCTACACTTATATACTTCACATTACTTTAGTACCTAGGCGATGTGGTACTTCGCTTCACACACTCCCTCACGCGCAACATGCTCACTCGACAACGGTTGTCGCGTGCAGGCCAAGGACACGCCTACCCATCCCTAGGTACTCCGACTCTGATATCATCTTACACAGTCTTGAGTAGAACTCAACCCCAAAAACTAGCCGTTGAGATGAGGGTGCCCTCACGCTTATATACTAAACATTACTTTAGTACTTAGGCTATGTGGGACTTCGCTTCACACTTTTCACAATATATTTTATCTAAAGGTTGTACTGAGTACAATCTCCCAGTAGAAAGTCAGACCATGGCTGGTTTGGGGCAATATACTAGTTTAATGAGCTAGTTCAAATAAGTCTTTTGACTAATAAAAGATAGACAATTCTGTCATCCATCGATAATTTTGATGAATATTTCTTTCAAAACCCTCACAATAAGCCTTCATGAATGTTGCCAAATGCTTTTTCTAGGCCAATAAAGAACATTAAACAACCCATATGTTTTCTCTACTTGGCATCGAACCAAAACATTTTCTCAATAGTCCATGCCTTAAAGTTTGGACAAACGTTCTCGCAAAGCTTAATCAAAATTGACCTACATGTTCAAAATTATAGTGATAGTTAAACATCATCATATTATATTTTGGGTCCAGCCATGTGAAATTATCTCTCTTTCAAACCTTGTAAGAGATTTAGTCAACTAAACACCATCATACCAATCATTTCTGTAACATAAAAAATAAAGGAAAAATAATAAACAAAGTTTGGCATATACATGTTTGTTGCTCACAGAAGAACATAAGGAAGTAGGTTTATAGATAGATAAGAGGCAGATGGATTGGAATTTCTAGATACATGGACCACTTATAAATTAAAAAAAAAAAATTTATAAAAAAAATCATAAAATAGGGAAGATCATAACATACCTGTGGCTTTAGATCTCGATGTATAATATTATTATCACGGAGGATTTGAAGACCAGCCGCTGAATAATTCACAATCTAATGAACATCAGTAATGGCTCATTGAAGATGTGAAAACTTAACCACGAGGAAACAAAAAATTTCAATGTACCCAGTTGCTGCATAAAATACTTTGCGGTAGCTTCTGGAACTCTTCCTTGGCGTTGCTGAATATATATGGAAAGATCACCCCCTCTGCAATACTCCAATACCAGATGTATTCTTCCAGTTTCCTAAATGACACATGCATGGGACTTGATTTAAAACAAATAAAATCAAGTAGAGTTAAAAGAAATAGCATTCAAATTGTCTCCTGGGCACGACCCTAAATTCGTCATGCAAAACTAAGATGAACTAGACAAACATAACAAATTAGGTAAAACGAATTAGACACTCATAACAAATAAAGTAGTTCATATGGTGCATTGCTTTGCTATTTGCTTCCATTTAAAACAAATAAAATCAAGTAGAGTTAACGGAAATAGCATTTGAATTGACTCCTGGGCAGGACCCTAAATTCATCATGCAAAACTAAAATGAACTAGACAAACATAAGAAATTAGGTAAAAAGAACTAGGCACCCATAACAAATAAAGTAGTTCACATGGTGCATTGATTTGCTATTTGCTTCCACCCTATACTGCATAAGAAAGGCAAAAAACACCCAGCTATTGGAGTGCGCAAATTCCAAGCTACACCAGTTCCAAGTCTCTGCAAGTGAGCTTAAACAAACTCTTCAGCTTAGCCATTGTAAGCTTTTTCACAGCTAGAAAATTGCTGACATTAGACACACAACTGAAATCTTTTCTCTTCTTTTTCTTCTATCTATCTCACCAATCACCTCTCATCCATTCTACTCCATAACCACTGCCTAAACATTAAGATCAGCTTTTCATTTCTCAAAAACGAAATAAGATATAAAATAAGATCGTAAAAGTCTCTTTACTTCTTTTTTTCTCAGTCACTCCATTTAAGCAATTATAATAACTGTTGCCACATTGTTGAAGTGAATTTTTCCATTTCTTGGAAACCCAACAACTGATAATTACTCAGTTTTCTCACAATACTACAAACCTAAGATTATGATCTCTCACCCTATTTCATTAATTCAACATTGTAACGATTACCATAACATCAAGATGAACTTTTTCATTACTAGAAAATCTTTTGCCTTCTTTTTCTTCTCCTATCTATCTCATCATCCATTCCACTCAACCAGTACCAAAACATTAAGATCAGCTTCTCATTTCTCGAAAACAAAACAAGATATAACATAAGATCTTAAAAGTCTCTTTACTTCTTTCATTCTCAGCCACTCCATTTAAGCAATTATAACAACTGTTGCCACATTGTTGAGGTGGGTTTTTCCATTTCTTGGAAACCCAACAAACCCTATTTAGCATATCATAAAGATGAGCTTTATAATTACTAGAAAACCAAAAAAACATAAAGCATAAAAATTTCTATTTTCCTGGGATTTCCGAGTAACCAAACAAAAGATCAAACTATAAATACCTCGATGATGTCGTGCAAGCGAATGACGTTAGGATGGTTGGTTTGCTTTAAGATAACAATCTCGGACATGAGAGACTCTTGCAATTTCTTGTTCAATCGTCCCATGTGGATCTCCTTAATCGCAACCTCGGTGCCATGGACTTTGTGTCTCGCATGCCACACCACCGAAAACGAGCCCGACCCAATTTGCCTCCCGACCACATAGTCCCCAACATACCTACCTCCTCCTCCTCCTCCTCCTCCTCCTCCTCTGCTCGTCGATTGAGCCATTACCCAAAAACCAAAAAACAAAACCCTAGAAATTGAAAGCTCAGAAACCCAACTCGAACTTCGATATCGATCCAAACACAGCTAAAAAACAGACTACAAAAAAGGGAAAATTTGTTGAGAATGTTTTCTGGGTTTTTTTTTTGTTGCTGTTGTTTTTGTTGTTTTGTGGTTTGGGTTTGGAGTGTTTGAGGATGATATCTGATGATTGGTGAAGTATACGGAGATGGGTTTTTGATTCTTGTTTTAGTATCATCCTAATTCTATCTAATCTAATAAATGAAGATTATGCTGAAGAAGAAGACGACGAGGAGGAGGAGGAGGAGGAGGAGGATCGTGTATGATCAGATTATATTTATAAGGATAAATAATTTGAGGGATTAGCAAGTAGTAAAAATTAATTTCTTACAATTTATATTAAGAAAAATATGACTGATAATATTATAATATATTAATTAAAACATATAGTATCACCTTGGTTAAAATGTGCCGTGTGCGCATGTGTAGGCGGCCAGCGAGATGGGTTGCTGTTATTGGCTGTGAACGTTGTCTAGGTAATTAAAGATGACGTGTTGATAAATGATTGGATTAATTTTTTTTTAATATTCTTTTTACATGCTATTTTTGACCTTAATCCGAGCTTTTAAGCAATTTCTGGGTTGCTGCTACCAGCTTTTGCCACTTTTTTTTGTGGGTTACTTTCTCTTTTTTCTTTTTCTTTGTGTTGAAGTTCTTGGCTTCTCTCAATAAGCAAAGAAGAAAAAAGAGAGCAGAAGAAGATGAAGAATTCAATTTTTAACAATTTATTGGGTAGTGAAATGCTACTAGTTTGAAAAAATTACATTCCAAATCATGATTTAGGTTTGCTCTTAGGATTCTTTTGATTTACTAATCATCATTTCATCCTAATATTTATTTGAGAAAATTATTTTTGTAGTTGGTTTATTAAAAAAATAATTTAAAAACTACCATTCACTATTATAAAAATAATAATTATTAAATAGAGAGGATATCTTTACTTTGTCAAATTAATGTGCTTGTTAAACCTGTTCAAATTTTCAACTTACATTTTTTTTTAGGATAAACTATATTCACTTCTCTTAAGATTTAGAAAAAAATATAACAAATTTAACTATTTTAACATAATTATATTAACAAACATAAAGATAAATAAGAAAAAAAAAAATATGAGAGCCATTATTCTCACTCTATTTTGTTCTAAATCACTATTTTTTTTTTATTCTTATTATACATAGTTATTATTCTCATTCTATTTTGTTCCAAATATACTTCTCTCTATATATAATAAGGACAAAAAAAAAAGTGTATTTGAAATAAAATATAATAGAAATAGCTGCTCTAAAAAATATATAATAAAATTCTAATGTAAAAGATATGATGGTATCATTTTCTATCTATATATATTTTTTTTTGATCGGCAAAGAAAAATTTCATTTAACAGCATGAAATTAAAAGTACAGGAAGATGACGTGCATTGAGAGAGATTCGGAAGTATAAAGATACCCCTACTACTGCTACTCGCATCCATACAACCAACCCCTAAGCCTCTCAATTTTTTTTTAAAATAAAAAACGTTAAGAAGAACTTAACTGAAAAATTAAAATACAAGAATCCCCACATAATCAACTCACCAAAACACCCAAAAAAAACTAAAAAGAAACTAATCCAACACCCAAACAAAAACTAAACAAACTAAACCAAACACAATGGCCCACTCCTCTGCAGCAGCTACAGCCACCCACTCCTACGCAGCCTGCAGCCACCCTATGCTGCTACCCTCACCACCTTATGCTGCTGCCACGCCTGCTATCCACGCCACCCCTAAACAGCTGCCAACACGCAAAGCCCACACCCCCATGAAAGCTGCTAATTCGGCCGAAAAAACTCCACGCCAATGCTGCTGCGGCTCAACACTAATTGCCGATAACACCCACTGCAGATCATCTCCAACGACAATGATAATTTGACTAACAAATTATAAATAAAAAGAGAGTTAAAGTATTATATAAATTAAAACATAAAAAATAGTTGAACATAATTATGTAAAAATTATAAAATCTGCTGAATTTTCTCAAAATCTCAGAGGTGAGTGTAAATATTTTTTTTTAATTGAAGTTGGTTGCGAGTTGTTGTTCTAAGATGGTAACCAAATAAATTTTAAATTTTCTCAAAACTAGCAGATTTGTCTGGGTGGTGTAGTCGGTTATCACGCTAGTCTCACACACTAGAGGTCCCCGGTTCGAACCCGGGCTCAGACACACCTTACATTTTTTTTCACCACCACAACCACAAAACCGGCGGCTCAGATATTTCCGCCTCCGTGTCACCTCCGTAGCTTCAACGGCTCCCTCTCTCTCTCTCTCTCTCTCTCTCTCTCTCCGTTTTCTCAAGAATCCCCATACCATTATTACAAATCTCGTTCTCGTTCTCTTTCATTTTTTGGGATTTTGTTTTGTTGGGTTGGATCGAAAATGGACTGGAGCAACGTGACCGCAGAAGATCTGATCGAAGCTCTCCGCGAAGTGGACTGGTCGTCCCCTCCTCGCCCTCTCGCCGAATTCTTCTCCAGGTTCACTTTCCCTCGATCTTCCTCCAAATGGAACAGTCGCCTCAAGTGCAATCTCTACTAGTAAGATCCTCATACAATTTACTCCTATCACTTTATGAAGTTTTCTTTTTGTTCAATCATGGGTTCGACTATGATCCTGTTTGGTTGACGAGAAAATTCGAAACTTTGGTGTGCAATTGTTTTTGTTCCAGTCTCCAGAAACAAAATTAACTCACTCAATGTCTTCCATGTAGTATGGAGCTCAATAGTGCCGTGTTTTTTTTTTTTTTTTTTTGTGGGTTTCTGATGTATTTGACAACAGGAGAGGTAACGCTTTGAAATATTTGTTCCTTCAATTTCTTTGGGTTTCTCAGCAGCCAAACAGTGTGATGGGGTTTTATAATAATGGGGAAATTGCAATTCAGTAGATGTTTATAAAAATAAAAAATAAAATTCAAATTCAAATTCAAATCACTGTTAAACTTTATCAGCTTTAATAATCAAAGTTATAAACTTTTCCATGAATTTGTAAATATTTTGTGAAGTTATCACTGATTTTTAATTTTTCCTATAATTTAATTAGTGACCGTATTTGCATTCTCTAAATTTTATGTTGTGATTGTTTTTTGCAGCTATCGGACAAATTATTTCATCATGATTGTATTCATTCTTGGTAAGTGAACCAATTAATTTTGTAGAAAAAAAACCCAATTAATTTTGAGTTTTAGTCCTTGTTTATGCTATTTGCTTATGTTTTTGTATTTATATCTGTGTGAATTTTTCATCTGCAGGATTAGGATTCCTGAGGAGGCCACTTACTATTATTGCTGCTGCATTTACAGCACTTAGCATTGCTTTGCTAAATGACAGGTATGCTTAAATTATGTTGTGCCATTCTGTTTATTTTGCCTAGTGATGCTGTGGATGATCAGAATTTGTACTGGTTTGCGTTAAGTTTTCCTTGAATTTGCAATTATAATTTATGTAGTAGTGTCTTGCTTTTTGAAATCAGCGATTAAGTCTCTTTATGCTTTTTCTTTGTATTGTTGGATGTGTAAAAAGGACGTCTTTTATGCAATAGTCTAGGTGTATGATGCGTCATTTTCTCATTAGTAATTTCCTTCCTGGTTTTTCATCATTGTTGCTAACAATTGATGCTACAGCTTTGCAGGTACTTTCAACGAGAGGGTAACAAGAACTATGAGGAAGTTCTCTCCACATTTAGCAGCAAGGATGAGGCCTCCTCTTACGTAAGTGTGTTTCTCTTGTTGTAAGTGCAACATTTAGTAATGCTGCATGCCTAAAAGTCTCAAAAATTTCAGATCTGTTATTCGTGGGCGTCCATCAGCTAAAAGAGCCATTTATATATGTGGACAGCCTCGTTGGGTGTTTGTCTTGATATTCTCTTCTGGTAAGGAAAATTTCTTGACCAATTTCGTATCAAATTTTCACTGAGTACAACTGTACTGCAGTAATTTTTTTCATCAAAAAATATCGACTGATTCTCTTGTATTGTCTGTTTTTTCTGTAGCGAGTTTCATCCTTGGGTTTGTTTCGCGTGGCCTCTTAACTATCCTATGGGCATTTGCAATTGGCCTTCTCGGTATATTACTTCTTATTTGGTACTATTGTCAAGCTTGTTTCATTGACATTTTGCATATTTTCTAGCTAATTTGTTCTCTCTCTCTCTCTCTCTCAGCTACCCTTCTCCATGCAAGCTTTAGAACACCTAACTTGAAAGCACGTTTGAACACATTCCGTGAAGAATTTCGTGCAGTTTGGCGCAACTATAGCGAGCTGTAGTTTCCTCCATAGAGAATATTGGATGTGAGTAAACTTTAGCTTTATCATTTGTCTTTTATTTGGATCATTTTTGTTGTGTGCAAGCATGCTTTTGTTACCATTATAGGGTGTTAACATTTCCCCATTTTTGCAATGCTTTCTAGATTAGCTTTTCTGCTGTCAATTTGTTCATGAAATGCACTTTCTATAGTGTCATTATATACTTTTAAGAGTATCTCCATTTAAAAGTTGAGAGATCACTAATTCAAAGGTTAAATGCTGACTTAAGGTGCTAGACCCCTTAGAGTTGTAAGCAGCTAGGTGCTTACCTAACTGAAACAAGGACAAACTTCATTATGCATTTTATTTTGTAAGGTGACATTTCATCATGCAATTACCTTTTCACCACATCATGACTTAGTTCCAGAACATTTTCATTGCTTTCCATTTCATTCTGTATCTGGGTTTTATATTTGTATAGTTAATGATGCTCGGTGCCATCTTTTTTGCTTTTCTTCAATTTTTTTGGAAGGGGATTTCTCTTGTCATTTTATTTTTATATGGGTGCGTAGGCACACGCTTGTCGATGTTCCTGTGTTAGCCTGTTTGGTGCTAGGGAAGTATTTGGCTTGGTATAAATGTCATTGGCCTGGCCTTCAGTTTGTGGGTCCTAGGTTAAGAGTAGATAATGGGCCTTTTCTTGGGTCAAAACCATGAGTGTTTGAATAGGTAACTGATAAATTGCCTATGTCAGTGTTCTCTTGTAGCATGCATCTCATAGTTTTGGTTCAGAAAGCAAGATGATGTAATTTGCAACTGCTCGTAGTAAATAGTAAACACACTAATGCTTGTGATCAGCCTTCTAAAAATTTCTCACTCACGCCATCTTATATTTAAGGTTTTGAGTTAAGACCGGTGTGCATGTCATCAAAAGCACAATAGTTTACCATCCACAGATGTTAAATTGTCTGTTTGTCAAAACTGAGAATCTGGAATTTTAAAGCTCTAGAAGCTTACATATTTTAAGACATCTTTAACTTGAGAATTATATATATTATTTTATTTCCTAATCAGCTTTCAAAATTTGTCTCTTCTTCTCCATTTAGGGAATTCTTGTTAGTTCAGAAGCTAGTGCAGTGCAGTCCTCTGAATTTGGACACTGCTCTTGGCGCTGCAATGAAATAATTTCCGTGGTTGTAATGCTGAGTTCTTAGGTGACAGGTTGCCAATCGTGTGCAGACAAACGGGTTGTAAATTGTCTGAAACGCTTTTTTTAGACAAAACAAACACTTGATATTTATCATCATCCATATTATGAAGAAACCTGTCAGAATTCTTACGTGCAGTCAGATAAGAATGTTTATATAATTCCTGAGCCGACGTAAAGATATCCTGCATTACTATTCAAAACATTAGTTGTTTGAGCCAGTGCCAGTCTTGTTAGTAACTTCTGTGTTTCTGTTTTTGGGTAAATGGTCTTAGTTCACAGATGCTTGTATAATTATATTGCTGCAAGAAGTGATATCAGTTTTGAGGTGGTATAGAGGTTTTGAGGTTTATAGAAGTTTTGAGCTGGTTTTGGTTTCTTTTTTGTCTGGTGCTTGTTGAAGCCAGTTTTGATAGATGTTTTAATTTGCCCATTTTCTTTTAGTTTAGTGTTAACAATTGGTAAGAGAATATATATGAAAATAGAAAGTGTTACCACTGGACTGGGATGTCTTTTCTGCCTTCTAATTGATTTTGATCTAGAGTGAGCTCATTCATAGGTTATGTTCCGATCATGGATTTCGGCACGGAAAGGGAAAATGTAGGTGAAATGTGAATTAGATATATCTATAATTCACCTATATGCTCTCTTTTTCTTTCCAAATTCATGATCTAAATACAACCAAAAGAAAATTGAGCTGCAAATTCCGCCATGGCTGGACATTTTGGATATGGAGGCCTTCTTTGCTTCAACCTATTTGGATAAACAATTCCATCAAGCCAAAAAATCATTTTCTGAATTCCGAAAATTATCTTGAAAATGAAGTGTATGGTGTAGATTAAAGTTAGTGTGACGTGAGTCGCATAAAAAATGAATGTAGTCCATTAATGTAATTTTGTGTATACTTTTCAGACTATATGTAAGCATTATTGGTTAAGACAGCAAGCTCACCTTCAAAGCCTCGAGCATGTTCAATTTATTTATTTGGCAAAAAGAACTTCATCAATCATTCATTTATTTGGGAACCAAACATTTTGCTCTATTGAATTAGGTCCATTGAATTAATGGATTGTTGTTGTAGTCTTGTCTATCTAATTTTGGAAGGAAAATGCTATAAATCTCAAATAATCTATCAATTTTTTTGTCAAACCTCTCACATGGGTGTGTGATTCACACAAATTCACATGTGTACGGATCTCATACTCTTGTAGAAAATTTGGTAAAAAATTTGATAGATTATTTAAAATTCCGTAACTCATTTTGGAAAGAGTGGTTGGAGTGTGTTAAGTATACCACCATTACACTGATTGGGACCTGTCAATTTGTGTGATTGGAACTCTTAGATAGCAACAAATCTTCATAAGGCGCAGTGTCTCTTCTCCTCTATACCTTCATCTTTAATTGCCCAATTTTTTTATTTTTTTTTTTTCCCATGCCACATGATAATAATAATAATATTGCAATCAAGTCCTTTTATCAAGATCAATAAAATATTTCTTGAGGTTCTCAAAATAATTGTTGGGTTTTTAATCCCACAAATTTTCCCTTAGAATTATGTGCTAACATCCATAAGGAACACTAGGCATTTTTGTGTACCTTCCATTTTTTAGGCATATTATATACTTCAATTATGATATTTATAATATTTGGTTATGATCTATTATGTTGTTAGTCATGACTATTATTTTGATTATGAAAGAAATTATTTTTTTGTTATACTAAAAAAGATTTAATTTTGTCAAGTGCCTATGGTATACACCTTGTTGAGGGTTATGTACTCTAAAATAATCCATATATATATATATATATTTATTTATGAGATTGTATGAAATTTTACCTGATTAATTATAAATTATGTTTAATTTTTATTAAGTTTAAATTCATTGAACTTTTTGAAAATATCATACATCAATCAAAAAAATAAAAAATAAAATATTCAATGCGTTTGATTTTAATTTTCTGAATTCAGTTTTTTAGAAATTGAGTTTTTTATTTTTCGTGTTTTTTATTTTTATTTTTAGTGAATATTTTTAAAATTTTAAATAATTTTTTTTTTTTTAGTTTTTTAGATACACCTTACTTAGATGTTTCTAAATAATAAAATATTTGTGAAAAAATATTTTTTAAAATTAATAAATATAAAAAAATATGAAAAATGTACTGAATTTTTATATTTTTTTTGTATTTTTGATATTTATTGAATTTTTTTAAAAAAAAATCACAAATATTATGCTTTTTAAGTGTATTTATGTTAGGTGTGTCTTAAAAATCAAAATCAAACAAGCTAATTGAAATCACAAAAAAAAAAGAAAAAAGAAGCTGATTGAGTTTATATTCTTGATCGGCCAAGGCCATCCGCTTTAAAATGCAATCAATCTTATGATCATACAAGTTCTTAATGTTAGTTATTATTATTGACTTTTTTTATTATTCCACAAAATTATGGGGGGTCCCAAAACGTGCCACTAGGAATAAAATCATATGGCTACTTTAGGCAGCGAACCTCTGATATATCATCTTATTTCAAATCATTATTAATTTGTTTATGGGAATTGAAATACAGGTATGAGATTATAATTTTTTTAATTATAATAATAGATTGTTTAAATTTAATTTAAAATTTAATGAGTTTTAAATGTATTTAACTTTAATTTATTTATATAATGTGTTTAAATTTAACTTAATTACATAACAAAAAGACTTTGAATAAAGTTTTAACAAACTAAATACTAGTAAAACTATAGCAGCTCAATCAATTTTTGCTGCCCTGAGTAAACCAATCAGAACTAATATTGTTGAGTTGACTAAAATATTACATATTACTAGCAAATTAATAGTTCAAGTTTTGTCCTAACCAACCTTTGCTAAGTTTCGACATTCAATGTGTCGAAAAAAAAAAAAAAAAAAAAAAAAAAAAAAATGCCAAAGAAATGTATGTTTTACTTTAAACTACAACTTTTAAAAATTATGAAATGTAATACTTGTGCTTGCATAATAAACAATTTGCTTGTAGGGAATGAGAATTAAATTAATTAGCTTGAATACAAAACTTCCCTTTTTGCACAATGTATTGCAATCCAAAGATTCCATTGCCCTTTGTTTAATGTCTTCAAATTGATGACCTATCGCAATTTTATTCAGAGTAATATTATACACAAATATCGTATTTTTCTTATCACAAAATACAAAAATAATAAAACTCACATTAATAAACACATAGATTTATATCTACCGATAAAATAAAATAAAATCAGAAAAGAAATATCTTTATGTATAGAATTTTCCTTTTATTATTTATATAGAATACAATTACTTAAGACCTGTTTAATATAACTTATTATAAATTAAAAATAAATGATGGAAAAAACAGAAGTCAAAAACATTCATTTCCAAGTTTCAAGTAATCAGTGTTTTTAATTTATTTAATTAAATTATTTTTACATAATAACTGTAAATAAAAACTATATCAAACACACAAACTTTTAAATTAAAATAAACCATAAATAACTTATTTAATTTGCATGAAACACTCCCATACATACCATTTGAGGCCACAGAGTTCACCTACTGTGTGTGTGCTCAGTAATTGCTGCTAAGTATACAGGCTGGCCCATGTTATTTTGGCCTCTTTCAAGCTCAGCCCATGTGAACCACTATTTCTCTCCCAAAACACACACCCTCTTCATAAAAGCAGTCAATTATAGCTTTTTTTAGATTCCATTCTCTCTCTCTATCTCTATAAACAGCTGAGACTGATACCCTTTTCTCTGTCTCTCTTTGGTTTTGGAGTTTGAATTGTACCATGTTTTGGGGTATGAGTGTGATGAGAAGCAAGAAGCCGATCAATAGAGTGTTGAGAAGAAGATGAAGAAGAGAGGAGTGTGGAAATTAAGTGAAGAAAAAAGGTATTATTATTACTACTTGAGAAGATGGGGTATTACTTGAGTTGGGCACAAGCCTTGGCCTCTGCTTGGGGCTTCATGCTTTTGGTTGGTCTCATGTGTTGTTGCCTCAGCACCAAACCCCGCCCTCAAGGTGACTCCGGCAGCGGCGGCGGCGGCGGTTGCGCTTGTGACGGTGGCTACGGTGGTGTTTGATCATTATCACTTCTCTCTCTCTCTTCTCTCTGTATTTTGCATTCCTTTAATTTTTTTTTATATAGTTTTCATTTCATTTACAGTATTTGTTTTTGTTGTTTTTTTGGAGTGGTGATGATGGGTAGCCTTCTTTGTTGTATAGAATTGATGTGAGTTGTTTTTCGTTTTTCGTTTTTTTTTTTTTTTTTTTTTTTTTGTGAATTTTTTGGTTAGGATTTATAGAGATTTCTTGATATTTTATTTATACAATTAGTGGAATTGGGAAATTTTGTTGCATGTGTATAGTTTTGAATTCTGTTGAGAGTAATTTACATTAAGACCTCACGACTATTAATAAATATTATTTTATCCTTTATTTATAAATTTATATATTTTAGTCCTCTCAATTACAAAAATGTATCAATGACTATTTGCAGTCCTCCTTCAGATTATTTTCAAAGGGCACAGCTTCTCTTCAGTCTAAATCTGAATTAGACGGTGCTATCCGGTTCTTGGGGGCCCACTACGGGTTGTGTTTCGATAATCTAAACCGTTGAATATGTAGAACTCGTCGAGTACTATATGTCTGTAAAAAATCACGTTGATCGGATATCAATAGCTATATGATCAAATCAGTTTTTTGTAAGCCGTTTATTTTTCGCCGTCCATTTTTTTTTCATAAAAAACTGATTTGATTATATAGCTATCGATATCCGATCAACGTGATTTTTTACAGGTATATAGTACTCGACGAGTTCTATATATTGAACGGTTTAAATTATCAAAACACGACTCGTAGTGGGCCCCCAAGGGCCGGACAGTACCATCCAATCTAAATTTAGACTGGAGAGAAGCTGTGGCCATTTCGAAATGGGTGAGGTTTTCATAGTTGCAAGGTGAATATATGCAGATCGATGAAAAGTAAATTGATCCTCATTAGATAAATTGATATTCATTACTAGTTAAGGGGCTGAGTGCAAGTAAAACCCTTTTGTTAATTATTTTTCTTTAATTGTTTTCTCTTAAATTTCCTCTCATTTGGAAAAGGATTTTGTACATGATAAGATGTTTAAATAAATTGTACACCATTATCAAAATACGTGCATTAAAAATATAAATGATGTCTTTCAGGCTTTCATGACACATATTTATGCATTAAAGATACCTATTAACAAGAAGT
Organism: Camellia granthamiana; assembly: GCA_036172215.1. Taxonomy (NCBI): domain Eukaryota; kingdom Viridiplantae; phylum Streptophyta; class Magnoliopsida; order Ericales; family Theaceae; genus Camellia; species Camellia granthamiana. Next base: position 10,888,186 of record CM069905.1, read on the forward strand.
TTTTTAAAAGACCAATTAACTTAAGTGTAATTGGTTATCATAATTCTCTTTAAGTGTTTAATTTTAAGAAAGAGATTATGAGATTAATTTAAAAGAGAGTTGAATTAGGAGGTAAATACTCTCTATGATGTGTTTGATTGAGAGATTTGGAGAGGGATTTGAAAAGGGAAAGAGAAAGAGAAAAGTTTTCACACACATTTTCTCTTTCCTTTTCCAAATTCCTCCCAAAATCTCCTAACCAAATATAGCATTAAGAATTTAGTTTTAAGGAGGAGATTATGATTTTAACTCTCCTTATATTGTGTTTGGTTAGAGGATTTGGGGAGGGATTTAGAAAGAGAAAGGGAAAAGGTGTGTGAAATTAGGTGAAATGTAGGTATATTTTATTTACATTTCACCTAACTTTTCCCTTTCCCTTTTCAAATCCCTCCTCAAATCGTCTAACCAAACACAGCGTTAACAGAGTTGAATTAAGAATATGGGAGACAAACCCTCAATATTTTGCAAGAGTGATGCAAGGGTCAAGATGTTTTGGTCTTGGTTTGTTTGTTTGTTTTTTTTTTTCTTGCCATGTCATTAGTATTCTATTAAAGTATCAAAATTAATGCTCTAAATCATTGCTGTTGTTTTGAGTTTGCAATCCAACCTAGTTTTTTTTTTTTTTTTTTTTTGAACGAGTTTGGTGAGTAGTAGTTGTTAAGGAGAAAACCTATGTCATTGATGAGAGAGCTTTTTTTTTTTTGGTCTAGAAAAATGATATTACCACCGAAAATTTAAATTTCAAATTTGTTGATATGAAATAAAATATTTTGTATTCATAAATATATGTGAATATTTTTCTTTTGCATTGGTGATTTTGGTAATTTAAAATTTCAGTATATATATTATTGTTAATACACGAACAGCTTTCTATGAAAAAATTAGTTACACATAATTTGTTTCTATCCAACATGTAGATGAAACATTTCTTTATCATTTTAGTTTGTCATCAAATTCTTTTATTTTCATTTTTTTTTTCATTTTTGAGTGGAAGGGTCGAAAAACATGTGAATCTTTCTTTTTTGGGGTCAATGAAGTCAACGTATGGATGTTAACCCTCACAAAGCCCAATTTAAAGATGACTAAAGAGCTAGGAGTCTTTACATTCATCTTCCCTCATGCATGTGACTTGTAAGGAGTGTGATTCATGCTTTTCCAAAGATTAGGTTAAAAGGCCTTGTTAAAGTTGACCGCCTGGCTTATTTTAGGTAGTTAGTTAAAAATTATTTTTTTTATTATTATTATTTTTAAAAAATTATGTAAAAAATAAAGAGATTACACTATTTAAAAAAGTTAATTTTTAACTAACTTGTCAAAATATATGTTGATTAGAAATTAAATAATATCAAAAAAATAAAATTGTAATATATGTTTTAAGATTATTTACACACAACTCCCTCAATTTTTTTGTGGATATTACTTGACTTTGTATATATTTTGACTCTCTTTTATCTTTACAGACCCTCCAAACTACATATAAAAATGATGTGTTTATATAATTTTCATAATTAAGAGGATCAGTTATATATATGAGTTTATAAATGAGAAAATGAAGTAATATATATCAACATTAACTACTTTTTAAAACGGTGATTAACACTTCCTTAGCGAAACCATTTTAAGGCTAAGGGTATTGGTAAACAAAATACAGCAAGACCATGAATTTAGAATTATTTATTCAAAATTTATTTAAAAAGAAAAATTAATAATTTAAATTCATTTTATTCATATATCTTATATTTCATCAATTTAATCTCCATCACATATACTCATTCTGAATAAATTTTGACACTTTAAGTCTGAGACCTAGCTTTTTTCGACAAAATATTAAATAATTATATATTTTTTAACTATTCAATTTTACAAATAAATTTACAAATTAGGACCATTTTGACAAACTGGTTAAAAGTTAATTTTTTTTTTTTAAATTACATCACTTTTCTTATTTTTTTAAATAATTTTTTTTAAAAAATATCAAAAAAACTAACTTTTAATCAATTTCCTAAAACAATCCTTAATGTTGTAAGCGTGCTAATCAAACCCTTTTTCAATCAATGAATCCGAGTAGTTGGTGATAGATACACACCTATTGCTTCGTTTAGGAAGTGGGTTGATTTTTTAGCTTTTTGAGTTTTTTGGTTATTTTAACTTGGGACTAAAAAGTCTGATTTGGAAAGAATTTTTGACTTTTTTGACTTTTTGTGAGAGGATGAATGTAATGATTATGGATTAGATGTGATGTTTTGTCTTATTAGATTAAAAAATTTATTTTATTTTTTGTGACTAAAATAACCGAAAAAATCTCAAGATTAACTTCCCAAACAGAGCCTATATTACCTAAAAAAGGATAGACACACTTTTTTTTTTTGTTACAGGAAAATCCTCCCTACCCTCCCGCAGGTCCAAAGCAGCGCCCCTTGCAGAGATCACCAAGGTGTCCTGTTAGCCGTTCCGAGCGAGGAGACTATAGCCTGGGAACTTGTCCCAACCTCCCAAGACAAGCTCCGCTTAAGTCAAGACTTGCACAGCGGGGGAGCATTGAACCCACACCAAGTGCTGACGAGACAACTTGAGGTCCAACCTCCTAACCAACAGTGCTACGCCCAAGAGATTAGCCCAAGAGAAAAATTAAACTCATGACCTTAAGGCTTAAACCCCAAGATTTTACCACAATACTACAATCCCTTGGGTTATAGACACACACTTATTATAAACACACACTTACAATGCTACGACCCCTTGTGTCTATCCTTTCCCAAAAAGGATAGACACACACTTATTACTTGGTAATTATAAATGTTAGGTAAATCTTAGGCCTCAAAACACAATTATTATAGTTTTTTAGTTTTGCAAGTCACTTCACTGTCATTAAAGACATATATGCTGTCCCCCACCATTGAAGACGAATTGAAAATTGGATCAAGAAAAAAATATTTATAAAAAATTTATAATTTTAATTATTAATAATTAAAATATTTATATGTTTTTTCACTATCCACTTATCATAATTCTCACTTGAAAATTTATCCATAATCATACCATACTAATTCCGTCTTTAACAATTAATTATTCTAGTATTTTTTTTATAAAAAAAAATATGTAAAAAAAGAATTTTTTTTAAGATCCCTAGTAATAATAATTTAGAAGATAAAGAACACCAAAAAAAGGATGATGTCTCAAGTCTCTCAACTAATAACGCGTGCTTTTTATTTTCTTCTTGGACCAAAATATCCTTCACAATCAACGGGGAAGCTGAACTAGTTTCGACGACTGATCAGTTCCAATCTTCACATCCAACCATCTTCACGAGCAACAGAAGAGTAGAATTAGGGTTTCCGAATCATTTTTACTATCGACATTAGGGTTTCATTATATTCTGCGAAAATCTTTTCCATTCTTTCCTCACAAATTTCTCTGACCCGTTTTCACTATTCATCGTCATCTCAGTTCATCTTCATCATAGTGTATCTTCATCTTAGGGCATATCAATTCGTAATTAGGGTTTCATACTCACTCTGATAAGTTTTTCTACAATCCAGGGAGTTTTTCCCCTGTCCGAAAACACAGTTAATTGCATTTTATATTAGCCTTCCATTAATTAGGATTTCAATTTCGTAATCAAAGATAAATGAATTTAAAAAATGTTATTTCTCTGCGTTTTGAACTTATTCTTGAAGATTGTTGTGTGATTTTGTCTGTATATTTCTCTAGTTTCAGAATTTCTCTAACATTTGCTTTATCTATGTTTCTTCTTTAAATTTTCTTGGCATGTTTATTTCCCATTTCTTTTTGTTTATTCTCCCATTTTCTCTGGCATGGTTAATTTCTCTGTATTTTTCTGTATAATTTTCAAATTCAATTCATTCAATCTACTCTATAAATTTCTCTGGCATTTTAACTTTCTCTGTAATATGTAATTTTCTCAGGCATTTTCATTTTCTGTGCTTGCTAAATTTATGTTTTTTTTTGAAAATTTTGTCTGGCTATATTTTATATCTATATGTAATTTTACTCTCTTGTTTGTGTCTATGTTTCTCTGGCCTTTATAATTTTCTCTGACCATATCACTTTTCTCCCTTGTGTGTGTCTGTCATGCTTAATTTTCTCTGGTTATGTCTGTCAATTTCTCTGGCATTTTCATATTATGGAATGAAAATTTTCTTTGGCTTGCCATGTTGAATTTTCTCTGGAATGTGTAATTTTCTCTGTTATTTTCATTTTCTGTGCTTGCTAGATTTATGTTTCTTTCTTGAATTTTTTCTAGTTGTATTTTACATCTATATGTAATTTTTAGCAATTATTAAAAATTTCTATGTCATGTTTATGTTGTTTTGTTTATTTTCTCTGGGAATAGAAATTAACTGTGGCTGCATGTATTCCACATTACTTTTCTCCATTGTGTCTGTCTCCCATGTTTAATTTTCTCTAGTTGTGTCTATAAATTTCTCTGGCAATTTAATATTATGTGGCTTGCTAGATTTGTGTTTCTTTTTTGAAATTTTCTCTGGTATATTTATTTTGTTCAATTCTTAATTTCTTTGTTCTGTAAGTTTTTGTGGCATGTTTACGTTGCTTTGTTTTTTTTATCTTGCTAATTATGGAATGGAAATTTTCTCTGACTTGCCATGTTTATTAGTACTCTAATATTTAATTTTCAGTGTCTAATTTTTTCTGGTATTTATAATTTTCTCTGACCAGCTTAGTTTTCTCCCTTATGTGTAATTTTCTCTAGTATGTTCAATTTTCTCTAGGATTTAATGTTGACATCTGTTGAAAAATTTGAATTAAAATTTACACCAATGGTTGTGTCTTTTGAGTTGGAAAGGTGTGTCCTTTTGAAGGGTCACAACCTTTTCGAAGAGTCACATAGAAATCTATAAATTTCATCTCCCTCACTTCAATTAAAAGAGAATTAGTCATTTTCTTCTTCATCTTTGCATTTATTCTTCATATTTTCTTGAGTCTAATTTTTATATAAAGAAAGTACATGCACAGCAAAGTTCGTTAGGCTTGCAATAATAGTGCTGCTAGTATAAGACATTGATTGTTATATCCTGGGAGATAGACGTCCATTGAATCCTAAGCACCGGTAGGAGGACGAATCTGTCTTACGGAAAAAGTGTCACACACTCGACTCGATCAGGTTTTATCTATTTATGTGCTATAAGTTTTGTTACGTTATTTTGTCAATTTATTTCAGTTTTGGTTTTGCCCAAAAACCATTTACATATTTTTAAATTATATTTTCCATATAGTTTGGTATTATTTTTCTTGTAATCTTAAGACAGATTCGATTTTTGGGGAAATATAATTGATTGCTTTTGTCCAAATTGTGTTTTAGTAAATGTATACGTTGTCTCAGTATCTTTTCCAAAACATGTTTCTATTTATGAATATCATGAGTAATGCTATGTTTTGAATTGATTCAAATATGGATTTTGTTCATCTTAATTTTAGTAATTTAGATGATATTTGTTTCTGAATGAATACTATGATTTGACTTTGTTTGATTAATTGCAACATTCTATTAATGGGATCATTTTTGAATTTGTGGTTTTACTGATAGATTATAACAAGTTAGAATTGTTTCTGTTTTATATACAGAATACAATATGATAGATTGCAACTGAATTAATGATAGACAAAATTATTTGTGTTTTTACTACTTTCACATGGTTTATGTAATTTGATTAATCAGTGGGTTTTCTGGCTATAATGAACAATAGCAGTAAAAGTCTGTTACAGACGTTTGAATCTCTAGTTTGTTACTGTTATCAATTCCATTCTATTTCAAATATTTTTCCTACTTGAATCTGTGATCGAGTCAGATTCTATGTCTTGGTATGTTGTTCATTAGCATATTTGTACCAATAGAATTCGTTTCTATTTTATGAGAATAACTTCTTCGTTGTATCTATTTCTAGAAGTTTATTTTGTATTCTCCAGTTGACTTTTAACCGGTGTACTTTCATATTTCTTTTAAAACCGAATGGTTTGGTTTGAGACATAAATTTTGTTATGTTTGTATATACATGGAAAATAAAAGATTGCAGTATTTGTTTCAATTATAAGTGATTTTGAATCTATCATGTACTACTGTATATCCTTACTAAAATAGTCTGTTTGGAAAATTTTGTATTGTGAGTCAATTGGTTGATTTTGTTGTCAAATATTAAATCAATAGATTTATTTTACTGGTATCTTCTTGTTCGTTTTTGTAAAAGCAAAATCTTGCCTTCATATGAATAATTACAAATTACACATTTCTATCTGTTTGGTTTGGTTTACATAAATTGTTGTTTTAGTCCAAATCATATTTGGTTTAGATAGAATTTGTTTCTGTGGTTTAGCCGACGAATCATCCGAGATCGTTCCGGTATAGTCTTCACGAGAATTGCAACACTAGCCAATCCATTTTGTACTTGCCTAAGTTAAACACTCGATCAGATCGGCAATGGTGAACTCACTCGTTCGGATTGGAATCGTCGAAGACGATCTAGTGAAGCGAGCGCTAGCGCATTTGATTCGGCCATCGTCGCATCAACAGAAACGAAGAGATGATTTTCAGCCACTGACCGAGTCGGCTCTCGATCATGTCCAAAGCTGACGATCTCTGAACACCAATCGGTTACAGGTTGGTCCTTTGATTTATAATTTTTTGTAAGAAGAAGGCTTTGTGTTCTTCTGGTGATACTGTCAGATCTCAACAAAGGTATCGGATTTTGATGAATTTAGATATAGATTTTGTACGACTACGATTCCAATCCCTAAGAAGTTTTTGAGATATGATTTACTGTAATTGATAGCAATCTGATGAAGATGATTGATGATGAGAAGAAGGGGATGCCATTGAGGCCGAATTGGGAGATGAATGTGTGTGTATGGTCTCGTTTGGACGCTTGTACAGTCAAAAACCAACGTGTTGTTTGGCAGTAACATTAACCTGGCAGGCAACGAGATTTCGTTTAAAAACTTAACTGCAAATGAACCCAAATATATACCTAGTTATATCTGGGGGCCAACTTATGGTTAAGTTGGTGTAGTTTAATTTTTTTGTCCAACTTTGACTTTTTGGTTTAATTTGTTAAACCTGGATTTTTTTTATTTTTTTTAAATTTTAATTTCCCCAAATTGTAGTTTAATGGGTTGGCTCCACTATTATGTTTATTTAATTTAAAATCCGTGTTTTGGATTTAAGAAAAGACCCACAAGAGTTAGTGTATAATATTTGTGGAAGTTTCAGGAATGTATTTTAAAATCAAATTATGATTTTTATTATCAAAGTCAAAATATTATTTTTGGTTTGTGATCTCTTGAAGTTGAGAAAATATAAAGTATTTGTTATATACTTGGTAAATTTTCTGAATAAATAAATTAGAATTTCTAATTTATGTAACTTGTATTTGAATGAAAATTTTATATTGATTGGACAATTTATGATTCAAAACAAAGCACAAATCATGAAACTTATGATATAAGAAAGTAATAATTCTAAATATCTAAAGTATTGATTGTTTAAGTCCCACAATTTAATTTCTCAAAGTTAGCGAGAATGGTTAGTTTATATGTTAAAGTGGGTATCCGGTTATTTGAAAGGATACATAGGTGTCTGTTTAAATACTTACTATTAAAACTATGGCCTAGAGTAAGGCCAAGTTTGGCATCCTCAAAAAAATCTAAAAAGTCAAAAAGTCACTATCCTATTTAAGTCACATCATCTTATTTAAGTCACATCACCTCTCTAACACATCACTTCAAACTCAACCCAAATCCAACCCATATTTTATAAAAAGTCAAAAAGTGCACTTATTTAGTCTTCCCAAACTTGGCCTAAATGAAGATTACTCTTGGTGAGGGTTTATCTCTTAGAATTGAAGAGATGGTTCTCAGTCTCTTGTAACAAAAGAGATTGAGTGGCTTGGTATTTTTGTCAGAGATTTTTCTTGAATTTTTCAAGATGCAAACTTATTATCAATATGAGTTAATAGTTATGACAGTGATTGTTTGTCCGGACATGTTAGTCACATTATAAACTTATTTTCTGTATTTCCAGTTCTGGAAATTTTTGTTTAAATTTGTTTTCTGATTTTTAGTTCTAGAATTGTTTTTAGAAACTATTTTTAACAGTTTTGACTGGTTTTCGGTGTTGAAAATTTTAATTTATTTGTGTCCATGCCTACATTTGTTATAGAATTGATAATTAATGTTTACAATTCTTTGTGATATGATGTCATTAATTGATATATTTGATATATCGATTTGGTATTTGGTGTATTATATATGGATGTCAATTTTTTTTATCAAAGTGTTGATAAAAATGTGAATTTATGTATTTTGACATAAGAAGAATTCTATTCTTTGGAATAATGACTGAAATTGGTGTGGTGACCAATAACTCCGTAATGAAAGATTACATGAGTTAAAATATTTCATGGGTGAAAGACGCTTTGGTAATTATCGATGTAGTCACCAATACTGGATAAGATAAATGAGATGTAAATGTAATTATACAGTGATGCTTATATTCCATGTTGAGATTGGAATTAAAGGTTGCAGTAAACTAAAGAAATAATGTATGGCTAAAGAAATGTTATTTGACCCACAACCAGTATTAGCCATTCTTCCTTTGTATTGCAAAAGGAAGTTATGAAGTCTATTTGTATTTTAGACACATTAGTATTGTGATTATATTCACAAAGCAATTTATATCTTGTTCAAGCACGCCAATTAAATATTCTGATTTACATCAGAATTATGGGGGGTGTATTAATATTTTTGTGTAATTTTACATCAGCAAGAGAAATTAAGTTTCCTTAGAATGCTTCAAATATTGGGATGCTTGGGGGATTTTACCAAAGTAACGGTTCCGATAATAGTTCCACAAAGAATCTCAATTCTTTCTATAGGACAAAGTTGAAGTAGAAGCAAAAATGGTTTCATTAACTCCTAAGGAACTACTCTATGTTTATTATTTAAATTTGAAAAATAGGAATGACATAGAGTAACGGTAAGTCTCGATGTAATCAAAGACTTAATACCGTATGACATTTGCTTTTAGTTGTGAATATTGTCTAAGATTAATATAATGGATTCACTAACTACTCAATGATATCTAACTGAGAAGGTCAAACGGAAAATAGCGGCTGCTAAACAAAAAGTTTGACCAGAGAGCAAATGAGGGAAAGTTCATCGAGGGGAATGTAATTAAAGCCTATTACATCAGAGTCATCATAATGGTAACTCTACTTAGATGACTGGAAATCCCAAGAACTAAGTTTAAAGGGACAACTAAGTTATGTGTAGCTCGCCAGAAATCACTAAAGGAGTCTAACTTCTATCCATTCCTATGATGAGAGTGATATTTGCAATATGTGTTGTATGTAGGGAACTTAGGGTAAGCTATGCTTTTAATAATCACTTATATCTTGAAAACCCTAGACGAGTATCTTTCAAGAGGAGTATTTAAGAGACTTGAAATAAGGATCACCTATATGAATGTGAAAGGGCCGCTTCTATGAGAATTGATAAGGCAAAATTCTCTAAAGCACTCATGAAACACCAAGACATGCCCAAGGCCAAAATGGGTACAACTGTGAGAATTAAGTTGTGTTTGGAGATATTCTGTGTGAATTCTATTGTCTTGGCTTACACAAGCGGCTGAACAGTTCAAGACATCACGTCCACTGATTAGCTAGTAAGTCCGATAGGCTTTCAATAGGGAAGGTTCAAAGCCGAAAGCTACCTATCCCGATGCAGGGTATTTCCTTAATATACTCTCTCTTTGTCTGCATATTGTTGCATGTCCTTTCCGTAAATTTCATTCATATGGGGGATTGTTGGAAAATTTGAATTAAAATTTACTCCAATGGTTGTGTCTTTTGAGTTGGAAATGTGTGTCCTTTTGAAGGGTCACAACTTTTTCGAAAAGTCACATAGAAGTCTATAAATTACATCTCCTTCACTTCAATTAAAAGAGAATTAGTCATTTTCTTCTTCATCTTTGCATTTATTCTTCATATTTTCTTGAGTCTAATTTTTATATAAAGAGAGTACATGCACAACAAAGTTCGCTAGGCTTGCAATAGCAGTGATGCTAGTGTAAGACATTGATCGTTGCATCCTGAGAGATAGACGTCCATTGAATCCAAAGCACCGGTAGGAGGGCAAATCTGTCTTAAGGAAAGAGTGTCACACACTCGACTCAATCAGGTTTTATCTATTTATGTGCTGTAAGTTTTGTTACGTTATTTTGTCAATTTATTTCAGTTTTGCTTTTGCCTAAAAACCATTTACATATTTTAAAATTATATTTTCCATATAGTTCGGTATTATTTTTATAACAACATCTTTATGTTTTCATTGTCTAGAAATGACAAAACGTAAAAGCAGCAAAACACCAGAAACACCAAGAAAGAAACAAAAACTCTCTGAGTCTTATGATCTTAAATCAAAAAGCAGCAAAACACCACAACCTCCTCGCCAAAAAATAGAAGTCCAAAATGATGAAGCAACAAGCATCAAGATGAATACCCCAACTTCAAAAGACTCAACCTCAAGGGAGAAAAAACCTGTTAAACTCCAAAGAAAAAGAGCTCATTATAGCATTCAATACCGATCTAACCTCTCATATGTTATCTCCTTTTTTCAAACACTTAAATTCAATTCAAACCAACTTGAAGAGCTTCAAAAGACTCCATTCTAGTATTTGATCCAAGCTCTAACCACTGGAAGGATGGATCCAATAAAGTCTAGGAAATTTGATGATGATGTAGTTGCAATAATCCAACGTTACAATGAAAAAACGAAAGCATTCATAATTGGTAAAAAGAACTTGACCTTTACAACCAATGACATGACCTTGATTTTTGGTTTGCAATGTGGTAAAGGAGCCATGTCATTAAGATAATCAAAAAAGCCAAACACTGCATTCCTAAAGCGAAGATTCCCAAAGGACACATGGCTCACTGGTCCTGTTCTTAAGAATGCCTTGGTCAAAGCAATGAAAGGCAAGCAACCAACTGACTTCAAAGATGTAGCAATCATTGTTACCATGTACTTGTGTCTCACCCTATTTTTTGCAACAAGTGGGAATTCAATAGGGTGGGTTTTTATCAAGTATGTAAAACCTCTTGAATCAATGAAGAAGTATGATTGGCCAGAAGCAATCACAGCAACATTAATCGATTCTATAACAACATTGCACAAAACTCCAGAAAAAGTTACGGGGTGTGTCATTGCATTGTTGGTAAGTAGAATTTCCATTCAAATTTACAATTATGATACTTATAAATTTGTGTGCTTAGCAAAATTTAATTACTTTAATTTCCATCACAGTATTGGCTATGTGAACATGCGAATATCATTGACTGGGAAAACAGTAACACAATTGAATTCCTAAGATATGCCAAGTGGAACTTGCAAAGCTTGACCAAATAGTTGCAGAAGACACCAATCCACTCTCTTGCACCTTGACAGGTTAGATTTCTATCGCCACTAAAGTCTCAGTGAAATTCCGAAATTTCTAGTTTGTTTCCCTCCTTGTGCCTTGCTTGATTTGATCAATTTTCTCTGTGATGCAATATCTTATATGGAATAACTTATGTACCTTGACTGATTGAGATCAATTTTCTCTGAAATTTCAATTTATGTTGGTTCTTTGATTACCACTAGTTTATTTCTGTCCTTGTAATGAATTCTCTTTAGAATCCAAATTTCTCTATTAACTTATATGCATTGATTCATTTTCTCTAATATTTAAATTATGTTACTTGTTTCATAATTTTCTCTAGCCCATAAAATTATTTCTCCTTGTGTGTAATTTTCTTTGGCTCGTAACTTATGTACGTTGACTAATTGAGATTAATTTTCTCTGAAATTTTCATTTATGTTGCTTCTTTGATTACCACTGGTTTATTTCTGCCCTTGTAATGAATTCTCTCTAGAATCCAAATTTCTCCGACCACAATTATAATAACATTAACTTATATGTCTTGATTGATTTTCTCTGATATCTAAATTATGTTGCTTGTTCCATAATTTTCTCTGGCCCATAAAATTATTTCTCCCTAATTGATTTTCTCTGACCACTAGCATTTGGTTGATCTTATTTGAATTTTTCTCTCAATGAAATTTTAATATTTCTCTAATAAAAGAGCCTCCTATTACAAATAGATAACAAGGAACTAGTTAAAACCCCATTATAGGAGTTTTGTCTTGGTAAAAAGAAGAAGAAAGAAGCAAAAAAGGCATTGGCCAAATTCAAGGAGACATAAGAAGATTCATCTGAAGAAGAAGGAGGGAATGAAGAAAGAGAAGACAACAAAGAAGAAGAAGAAGCAAGCAATGGAGAAGAAGATCGAGCAAGTAGTGCAGAAGAGGAAGCTACAGAAAAAAATGAAAAAATTGAAGACAAAGAAGAAAATGAACTGAAAGAAGAAGAAGACAATAAAGAAGAAGATGCAGGCACTGAATCTAAAGAAGAAGAAGAAGAAAACAATGAGGAAATGGATGAAGAAGAAAACAATGAGCCGATGAACTAACATCATAATAGCATTTGTGACTCAACAATACATCAGCCTCAAGAATCTGAGGAATCAAAGAATGCTCAAATTGCTAATCTACATCAAAGACTAAAGGCACTTTCTAAATCCAAAATAGAAGAAAAGAAAAATTAGAATCAATTACTCGAGGAAAAGGACATTGCAATAAGAACCTTGACATCAAAAAACTCGGAACTTCAAGAAAGAGACAACACAAACTAAATGAAACTAAGGATGTTGGAGATTCAAAGAGAAGATAATACAAAAACAATTCAATAATTGAGGCATTCAATTTCAGAGATTGAAACTGAAAATGCTAGATTGCATGAACAAATTCATGAACTATCCGTCCAACTAGCAACACAACCTTACCGATTACCAACACAAGTTCAACCCCAAGGTCAGTGAAAATCTTGAAACACAAAAAGTTATATTCTTGTGTCAACATAACTCAAAGAAATTTTTATTTACTAAAATTTTCTGTCAATGGTAATTTTCTAAATTTAAATTTCTTTGACCACATTAGTTTGGCCAGTTTGATTTTTGGTGCTTATTTGATTTTCTCTGTCTATTTGGTTCCATACGTGTGTAATTTTCTCTAGATTTTGTAACTTCTCTGACCACATTGATTTTTGGAGTTTGTTTGATCTTCACTATGTATAGTTGGAATGTAGTAGAATAACAACCAATCACCCAACAAGAAAAACTGGCACACAAACAACAACCAAAACAAAAGACAAAAGTCTATGGTAATTGGAAAATATTGAATCAAATACATTTACATATTGAAATATGATCTGTTACTTCAGAGAAATTTAACTTTTACTGATATTTTCACTGTTTGCAGTGAAAAAAGATCCTACATCAATGATTAAGAATTTAAAGGCAAAAGAAAGAAAAGAAACGCAAGATCCAGACTTTTAATATCCTAAAGTTGTGAAGATCACTAGAGGTTCAAAGGAAGCTATAAAGCCAATAGAGCAAACCACCAAAGACAAAAAAAAGTACTTGATGCCGATAACTAGGTCTTGCCTCAACCAACAAGCATCAGAAAATCTTGGGTTTTTCCACAAAGTCTACCGGTTGCAACATTGGTAAAAGAACATGTCAAAGATATCTTGTAGCACATATCAAATGTGTTTGGACTAGAGTAAGTACAACAAATAAAATATAAGATAACAAACAACAATTTACTAACTTATATTGCATTAACAACTATTGAATCTTTTCTTTGTCATCTTGTAGGGCTTTAATCCGGACAAGTGAGTTAGATCTCATTACTTTGAAGATATCAGAAACCTAAAAAAGGAAAAAGAAATTGCCAACAATGTAAGTCTTTCATCAAATTTCTCTGCAATGTTCCATCAGCCTTTATAAACCAATGTTACAATTATAAATGATATTTTTCAGGTCATTTATGGTTATGGAGAGATCCTATTTGCTGACCAAAGGAAAAAAACACAAAAAGCAACTTCATTTTTTTTCACATGCATGAACTTGGTATGTTACTACTCTTTTATTTTATTTTCTCTGGAATTTACTTATTACTTCCTCTTGTTAAGACACTTCTTGAAGCCAATTGTGTCACTTGTCTAATTTTCTCTAGCTAGTTGTGTGTATTTAAAATTTCTCTGTGCGTATATTTCTAAAATTCTTGTCATTTCAACTTTCTCATAACCATTTTTTAATTTTCTCTGACCGCAGAACTTCATCAAGATGACAGAAAAATCAAACTTTTCAAGTCTCATTGTTTGACAGGCATCTTAAAACCGCATGGAGGAACTACAAGTTCCTCAATTTCCCAATAAATAGCAGGGGCAATGAGAAATCAACTAATGTAAATCACTGGATCTTGCTTATCTTGGACAAAAAAGACAATTTATGGAGGTACTACAACTCACTAAGGACAAGGAGAGATGATACCCACGACAAATATCTCAAAGATGCAAAACAATTGGTAATGAGTGCAAATTTCTCTGATCCATGACAATGTTTATGTGATGATAATTTCCATAGAATCCTATTAATTTGTGTCTTTGTGTCCTTGTGTATAAACTTCTCTGTTATTTAAAAATTATTTTTTTTTGCAGCAAGATTATGTAGAGAATTTTTTAAAAGTTTTCCTTGAAAGAGAGACACAATCACAACCCTCTTTCAAATTGATAGACTCACAAAACACAAATTATGACTTTCAATATGTCGACAATGCTCCACAACAAGCCAGTGATTCGTAAGTTTCATACAACATCTATAAATAAGATAATCTAGTTTGAATGTTTCTCAAAACTAACTATACCTATAATTTGTATGCAGTGTGGATTGTGGCCTCTTTATATGCTACATAATGAGACAATATATCAACCATGAACTTATCAACTCAGCATTGTTGACACAAGACGTAAGGTTGATGAGGGCAGAAATCACAGAGAGATTTGTGACCAAAATTGGTTGGTCATGGATAGAACCAATTCAAATACCACCAAAAGAAGAACCAAAAGTATAATAGTAAAAGCACACTAGTGAAAGGAAGACAATGTAATTAAGAATAACCTTGCAATTTTTTTTTTCATGCATTGAAGGAATTATGATGTTTGACATATATGTATATATCTTTTTTGACTAATGTAAAATTCAAAATTTCATAGCTATCAATGGTTAAATATATATTTTTTATAATGCATGCTAAGTGGTGATTGTCAACACAATCTACACAGAGAAAATTATTTCTGAAGAAATTTCTCTAGTTTGAAGTTACCAGAATTTCACAGAAATTTATCTCGTCTCATGCCAAGAGAGTGCCTATATGATCATGTAATTTGTAATGCACTGTGTTGGTGTAAAACAATGCACAAAGTAATTTACCACCATCAAATTCAAAAAACATAATGCACATAGTAATTTTCTCTACTATTGGCAAATTTCTCTAGATAAATTTGACTTCACAAAACACAATGTACAGAGTAATTTTCTCTGCTAGTAGCAAATTTCTTTGGATGAATTCGACTGGTATTATAAACACTGCCTATAATATGTTTCAACAAACACAATGCACATGGTGATTTTCTCTGCTATTGGCAAATTTCTCTAGATGAATTTGATTGATATTATAAAGGCACTCACAAAGTATGTTTCAAAAAACACAATATAAAAAGTAATTTTCTCTGCTATTGAAAAATTTCTCTAGATGAATTTGATTGGTATTATTAGATACACACTGTCCAAAAGTACATTTCAAAAAACAAAATACACAAAGTAATTTTCTCTGCTACTGAAAAATTTCTCTAGATTAATTTGATTGGTATTATAAACACACTACCCAAAGTATGTTTCAAAAACAAAAGTGCATTGATCCAGATATTATAGAACAAATTTTAGAGAAAATACTAATCACAACACACAACAGATACATTATTTTTGTAATAAGATTCATACCCAAACAATTTTTTCTCTGTTAACCAACATTGAAAAATGTAACATAAATTCCTCTAATATCATCAAATGTATTATTCAATCAATACAATGTATTATCCTCAACTATTTAACAAAGGTTCCTTGCATATCTTCTTATTATGGCGACCAATACTTTCACATCGACTACACTTTATCACCTTTTTAAACTCTCTAGTAGAAGCAATCATGTTCTTCTTTGGCCTCCCAGCTTGTCTCTTACTCAATGGAGGTAAAATCATAGTATCATCAATGCTACACATGTTTTTAACAGTTAAAACTGGGCCAATCAAAAACAAGTATGCTTGACGATACATATCAGCATGAAAAAATGGTTCAACAAATGAATTAAAATTCTTTCAACTCCTAAAAATTGCAGCAACAACATGTTGACATGGATACCCATTTATTTCCCATTTTCAACATGAACAAGTTCTTAACCCAAGATTAACCATAACTGAAGGAAAACAATGCACTTTAAACACATTATCAGATGATAAACTCACATTCCATGTTCTTCCATCCATAAAAGCCTTCTCCAACACACTATCCATACAAGGACAAAGAACTTTATTCCATTTACTAGAAAGAAGCCTCCTATCAGACCTCATATTCATGATTTGCAACCGTATCATGTCCACCAAATTTGTTATTGGCAAGTGCTGAGCTTCTCGTATCCATAAATTGAATAACTCAACAACATTTGAATACATTTTACTATAACGATTCCCCTTAAAATATGCATCACTTCAATTTTCATATGGTATACTTCTCAAGAAAACACTCACAATGTCTCCTCCCTCACTTTTTAATTCATTTAACTTGAAATGGAATGATACCTTTGTTGGCGCATATACACATTCTGAAAAATTGGACACAATTGTCTCCCTAACCAAATTTGTGTTTCCACACGATAACCCATCCCTCAAATTTCTCTTTAGATGTTCAAGACAAAATCCATGATAGCAATTAGGGAAAAACCTAGAAATTCCTTTCACAATTCCATAATGTCGATCTGATATGAAACTTATCACCTTCTCCGATCCCAACAATTCACATAAATGTTCAAGGAACTAACACTAATTGTTTTTATTCTCAGCATCAACAATGGCAAAAGCTATAGGAAAAAAACCTACAAAACAAATAGGAACAAGCATATTAGATATACACATGCAGAGAAAATTAGAACAATAAACAACCAGAGAAATTTCACACTGCCAAAATCTAAAGAAACTTCACACAATGGCCAACTAGAGAGAAAATTCACACAGTGGCAACATCCAGAGAAAATTCACACAGTGGCAACATTCAGAGAAAATTCACTTAGTAGCCAAATCCAAAAAAAATTCATAGAGTGCCAACATCAAGAAAAAATTCACGTAGTGACCAAATCCAGACAAAATTCACATAGTGGCACATTTAGAGAAAATTCACACAATGGCCACCTCCAGAGAAAATTCACACAGTGGCACATCCAGAGAAAATTCACACAGTGGCCACCTTTAAAAAAAATTTACATAATGGCCACCTCCATAGAAAATTCAAAGTGTCAGAGAAAATTCACAAAACATAACCACAAAAATAAAAAATTCACTCAATTCCCACATATATAGAAAATTCACATACCTAGAGAAAATTAGATATATTTACAGTTACCTTCATTTGTATCACCCTTTCAAAAATGTTCTATCAAGAAACAACAATGACCGACAATATTTGAAACCAGCAATGCATGCATGAAAAGCCACAAACACTCTTTTGAAACGCTTCTTATCTTCCAAATCTAACTCAAAATGACTACCTAGATTGTTCTTCAATGCCTCATCAAAATACCACCGTAATTGATCAAATGACAAACAAGAATCCTCATATGTACTACCTTTTGCTTTTTCAACCCCCAACCAACCACAGTTATAACTAATTGCAAACCCATACTTGCCTTTCATTTCTTTGACAACATCCACTGGACGAGTTAAAGGTTTTGTACTTATCTATTCAAGTATCAGCCCATAAACTAAGCTGGAAGTCATCCTACCATGTTTACTAGCATGAACCGCCACACCACACGTATGTTCATTGTTCAAAGTTCTTATGTAAAAGAACCCATTAGTTTTTTCAACTGAAGTATGTACACGCCACATACATCCCCTTGATTCCTTATATCCACATGTTGTAACCCTCAGTTTGTCATTTTTAACATACATAAACTGAAAACCAACCGCAATAGCATACTTGCACAAAACAGTACGAAACTCAACCACACTATCCTCAAACGTTTGTCCAACACTTCCAATATTATTTCGCCAACCAGTTGACAATAACACATTTTCTTAGTGAGAACAAAACTCAGAGAGTGAATTCCTTTTAATATCCACAAGCCTATCACATTCACCATGCACAAATTTACCCAATTAGACCCCACTTCATCCTCTTGATCAGAAGTATTACACCTAATAACTAAAATATCAACTATATCAACACCACATGCACAAACAACCCTCAACATATTCAGAAAATCAATATTATTTCGAACCATACAATTCGGATGGCCTATAATAGAATATGAAATACACATCATCTCATATTTCAAATTCTCCCATGTTTTACATGAAATGCCAACCAATTCCTCAAAATTCAATTCGCATGAAATATTAATCACAATAGTATCATTCCCATATTTGCACAGTAACAACACTGCACTGTCCATCTAAACTGAAAGAAAAAACACAAAAAATAACTTGTTCAATATAAAAACACTTAAAAAGAACAACATAAAAGTCCAGAGAAATTTAATGAGTCCAGAGAAAATCACAGAAATTTACAAACTTATAATTTTCTCTGAACTTAAGTAAAAGTCCAGCGAAATTTACAAACTTATAATTCACCTTCAAGATAACAAAAACAAAATCACAGAGAAAATTAATGAGTCCAGAGAAAATCACAAAGAAAATCAATGCTAACTATTAAACACAATCATAGACAAAAATCACACAAAATATTTGTTATGAAATTATAATCTTCTCTGTGATTTTCACTGGATTACAATCTTACAATTTTCTCTCTGTGGTTGTGCAGTATTGGACTCAAATCAAAATCCAAAGAAATTTAGGAACTTATATTCACATTCAAGATAACCAAAACAAAATCACAAAGAAAATTAATGATTCCATAGAACATCACAGAGAAACATTAGAGAGAAAATTCATGAGTCCAGAGAAAATCACAAAGAAAATTTATGAGTCCAGAGAAAATTAATGCTAACTATTAAACACAATCACTGACAAAAATCACAGAAAATATCTGTTATGAAATTGTAATCTTCTATGTGATTTTCACTGGACTACAAGCTTACAATTTTCTCTGTGATTTCGTTGGATTATAATCACAAACATACAATTTTCTCTAGAATACAAAGAAAAGTGTAGAATAAATGAAAAAAGAAAGAAAAAAAAAAGAAAGAAAGAAAAGTAGAGCACAAAACTTAGGAAAGTGTAGAAAACTCCATTATCAATAACAAAGAATGAAAAATCAACTTCAAAAATAAAAAACAACTACATTGAGCTGGCTTTTCTCTCACATTGATCAAAACTGAAAACAAAAACTTAATTCAAAATACACTAGAACAACTTATCTGAAATCGGAGTCCTTATATACAAATCAAATGAAAAATAAAAAAAAAAACTTACCTAATTCAAATCCATTGGAAATCAAATCAACACAACTTCAACTCCTGTACGATCAACAAAAACCAACTTCTACACAATTACAAAATCAACTTCTACGCGATCAACGAAAATCAACTTTTACATGACTACAAAATCAACTTCTACACGATCAATGAAAATCAACTTCTATACGACTACAAAATTCCTATAAAATCTCCACGAAAATCTGCATCGTCAAGCTCATCCCAACGTAATCTCCTACAAAAATAGCAACGTAATCTTCAGTTTCCAAAATTGAAAACCACGTATATTATAAAGAATGGTAAAATAGGTATTTTATAAACTAAAATAACATTGAGGGACCTTAGGCATCAAAAAATATTATTGTAGATCTCTCCTCATACTAAAAGCTGGGTAAGGATCTTAGACCAATTTTCCTTAAAAAAAAATAAAAAAAGTGATATGATAACTTGTAATAATTTTTTGACTAAAATTTTTTATTGCCAAACAAGGCCTTAATTAGAGTATTAGTTGGTATACTAATTAGTATTTCTAGCATTACTCAAAGTTTATTTACATTAAGAAATGTTATATAACACCATAGATATTTATGATTTTTTTTTTTGGAAATAATTATTGAGAAAGTTATAGGGGATTTTTTTTTTTTAAGATCAACGGTATTAAGATTTTATAGCATAAAGGACATCTAATATTTTCCTAATATCTAAGGTCCCTCATCATCGATCTAGAGAAAATTTGATCCAAGTTTTTTTTCTGAACTTCCCAGAGAAATTCTTTTTTTTTTTGGGTAAATAAGTCATAAAATAAAATAAGAGAATGTATAAGATTTCAAGGGGCACGCCTCAGGCCCTAACAACTATACAAAACTATAAGCAAATATACAAAAACAAAGAACAAAATCTTGTTCAAGAGCCATATATATAAAAAATAGGGACCTTGAACAATAGAAAATACCATACTACCAACATGATAATTCAAGCTCCATAGCCCAAAGCAGCAGCATATATTCACCAAAATTCTGCACTAATCCAATAGTAGCATCCATATGGGCTGTAGCATTAGTTGCAGCATCCAACAATAGCATCCAAAATTCTGTAAAATTTTGCAAAAGGACAGACCATATGTGCAAAAGCATCATACAACATTTGTTTGGCCCGAACTCTACAAAACCACCCAGTACAACCATAGAAACATAGCAGCAACTACAGGGGCATTAGCCATAGCCCAACAAAACCAAGAACAGAGCTAAAAAAAAAAAAAAAAAAAACAACAACAACAACAACAACAACAATCTGTAACCACCACGCCACCAGCTATAGCCCAAATACAGCCACAAAGATACAACAACATTGTAGCAATAGCAGCCAGCAAGCAGCAGCTACTAGGGCAACAACATTGCTCCAGCAACAACCTAGCTTCAACTAGCACACAGTAAACACTAGCTGGGGAAAAAGGATTAAAGGCAGCCCAAAAAACAAGTTCTGAAAAATGAACCAAACATTACAAGATTGTAATTTCCAAAGAAATTCTCTCCAAACCAGAGAAATTCGCCTCATTACGTGCAGAGAATTACTCTGAGTTCAAACCAGAGAAAATTAAAATTTCTTTGAATTCAAACCAGAGAAATTTCAACACTATCAACACAAAATTTCTCTGGTTTGTAGAAAACATTATATTCAGCACTGTTAGCACAAACAATATATGCATACATATATATATGATTCATACACATATATATATGCACAAACAATATTGTTAACTCTATTGCTCTCTCTCTATATATATATCATATATACACATATATATGCATCGTCTATACAGTAATGGCTTCAGAGACCAAGGAAGATGGTTTGAAGAAAGTATTACCACACAAACACAGCCTAAACAAAGACATACCTTGTGATTGTTCCACCACCATCGCCATGACCTCCTTTTCCTCCTCATCTTCTCGCTCCGCCGGCATCAGTCCAATCGGGCTCATTTCCAACCTCATCGACACCGAGCCTTTGTTTCGACGCTCTCGATCTGCCGCGATTCCGTTCTTCCGTCCTCGATTCGTCGGAGTCAACAACAAGCCTCCGAAGAGGAGAAATCGAAGCAACTCGTCGATTAGGTCGGTGTTCATGACGCACAAGAACAAGAGAGAAGATAAAGAAGTAAAGAGGAAGGAAATCGAAACAGAGAATGATTACGAGCAGTGCATGATGATGATGAGATCGAGATCGGTGAGTTGATTCAGGAGAGTTAAATTTCTGTGTGATATATGGGTGGGAGGTTGAGAGACTTTAGACATCACAAAATAATATTGTGAACCTCTTCCATTACTAAAAATGGGAGAAGGACTTTAGACTAATTTTCTCAAAATTATATCTATTTATGAATTTTTATGATAAAAATTGTGAATATTGGTAGTGTTTTATATCACTTTGTGATAAAGTTACAAATACTAAATTTATTATCCACTCTAAAGTTACTATTGGTGAAATTATGAATGGGTAAATTATTAAAAAGAAAATATTCTAGATGTGGGTGTTGACTTTCGATCACAAAACCAAATGGGGAACTCAGCTGGAAAGCACCAGTAGAATAGATTAAGCTCGAACAACTTGGCACAAAAAGATAAGAACCTGGCGGTGGTTCGTCCACCCGGGGGCATTTCGACGATCAAGTCAGTAATCAAATCTCTCAAAAATAGCAAATTGTGCTTCACTCACAATAAAGAACTTACTGCTCACAGTATATCACACATAAAGACCTATCTTAGACCCACGATAGTGCCCTGCTTTTATAGCCAACACTGTCTTGATCCCTACAGAAGCCTCACCTAAGTGGACTCAGGCTCAATGTTTATCCTGGACTCTCAGCTAGATAGGGATAAACTCCCTAAAAGCTTTATCTTTATCTAGACTGAGACCCTTCCCTATTCTAGGACTCTTGTCATTTATCCGCTCATCTCAAATTTTGGTATTTTCGTAGATAACCTCGGCCTAGCCGAGATCACCTCGGCATCATGACCAGGCCACGTGGCACCTCGGCTGACACTTCAGCGTCACCTTGGCCACGTGCTGTTATTCACAAAAAATGTCCCCATAACTACCCCCTAGGTTCTATTACCTCGGCATCCTGAGGTGATGGAACCTACATCGCCCACTCCTAGATGATGTTGGCTAAAATTCACTCTTTCCTTCGACCGAGATCATGACTCGTCGGTCTCAAGTATCCAGGACTTAACTGTCTATTGTAATCGATGACCAAGAACCAAAAACCAAGTTCTTTAACTGGGATCGTCCCTCTGGCCGAGGTTGTTACCTCATTAAATCAAGAACCCTAAGGGTTTTTTCTGCGCATGAGCTGTTATGCATGGTTTTTCCAATCGTTCTTTCCACGCGTCCCTTTCTTATTGGGTCGTACCTGACACGCGCTATCAGGTCACGTCGCTTCTACGCACGCCGCTTGACAAGCACGTCATCCAAGGCGTTTAATTACGTTTTGCTGCCTTTTTGCATTTTAACAAAAAATCTTTCTATCTCTGTCTTTTCACTTCGCATTCTCGCACTCTCTCTCAAAGTTTTCTTTGTCTATGAAATTTTCCTCAAACCTCCATTACCGTTCTTTCGAGCTTTCTGCGATCATCTGACCACCACTTTCAACGAGCTTTTACCATCGGGCTCTAGACAATACCATCATTGGACTCCGGCGAACTTCATTCCAGCCTTTATTTGATAAGTTCATGATTTCTTTCCTTGTAATCTCAATCCTTCATTTTTTATTTGTTGCGTATCTGTCATTTGTGCATATTGTCTGTTGCTATTCTACATCTATTTTGGTTGTTTGTATTTCATTCCTATCTTCAAGCTTTGCTTACTGTGAGTCATTTCCCGTTTCTTTAAATTTTGTTGTGCCTTGAGCTTTGTCATTGCATTTGCTTGTGATTTGTATACATAGCTTTCACACACTCACACAGCGTTTGTAATTCTTCTTGTTTTTGGATTTTGTCTGTCTTTGATGCTTCTTGACTCTGAATCATTTTCTTTTCCTGTTTCTCTTGATTGTTTTCAGATCTTTGGTCTTTGATTCTTGTCTCTGTAGTTCTAGGTTTTGGAATTGCTAGAAATCACATACTTAGGAGAAACTGAAACAAATCCCTCCTTGAATTTTCAAAACCTTTGTCCTTAATACCTGTTTAGGGTTTAGCCGAGCTTTCCTTAACCTTTCTCTTGAAATCTTGCACAGACACCTTAAGCCGATATCATGGGTATGTTTAGGTGGAGAATAGACACCTCTGCCAAGCTGGAGTACTTTAGGCAAGAGTTTTCCATTCCAGCCGACATTCAGATCAGGTTGGCTGGAGAAGAAGACTTTATCATGCCAGTTGGGGACTCCATGCCCTTTCCTATTGTAGCATTCATTGAGTGTGGACTTTGGCTTCCCTTAGACATCCTTTTTAGGGAAATCCTTCACTACTACAAACTCAACCCTATGTAGCTAGCCATCAATTCCTATAGGGTTATTAATGGTATAATTGCTCTGGCTCGCCAAGAAAACGCTAGGATAACATTAGGCGATATCCAATTTTGTTACACCATGTGTGGCCTAAAGTCTAAAAAAGGCTACATTTATTACCTCAAGCCGAGATTCACAGCATACAAAATCATAGGCGACCTCCCAGACTCCAACAAGGGTGCTGGAGATGATTACCTGATTGTCTCAGGTAACTGGGAATTTGCTCTTGATGATGATCTTCATCTCTTCCCTTTGCGCCGATCGGTGTTTAAAGAGGATGAGGGTAAGAACTAAGTGTTAGCTTCTCTGTTTAAGACTTTATCACTTTATTTTCCTTATTTGTTCTAATGTATGTTTTCTGCCCTTTGCAACTCTTCCTCAACCATCAAAGGACTTCCGTCAATCCTTCTCTCCCAGCACAGACCTGAAAAGGCTGTTGGGCCTGCCAATTGACCTCTACAAAGCTTCTCTTCTACTCAATTATATCCTACCATACAAGTCAGCTCTGTCTGACGTTCCTAGGTGCAGCAAGACTCCTCCGTTTGCTTCAAATCCTCAAATAGCTTCATCTCCAAGGCCAGATCAGGCCTCCACCTCTGACCCAGTTGAGCCGCCATCCACTTCTACCCCTTAACTAATTCCTCCATTCCAGCACCAACGTTGACGCCAAGCTCTAGTTTTCGCTCCTACCGACAGAACTCGCAGCCGTCGACGCCGAGAATCTGAGGCATCAGCTCACTACGTTGCTAACCCTCCCATAGCCCTTTCAGTAATCCACTTTGGCTCCAAGGTCACTGTTACCGCCACCGCCAAAGAAATGGGCCGCGCAAAAATCATTACGGACGACCTGCTTGCTAACATTCCCAGCGTGGTGTCAGTCCATTCCTCTTCTTCTTCCTAATCTTAGCCAAAACCTAAGGCAAAAAGGATAAAAAGGGCCAAGGCCAAAGCCAAACCAAGTGCCATTGAGGTGGAATCAAAGGACTGTAGCTTGAGTTTTTCGCACCCCTCCTTTCGGAGAGCTCGAATCGGTCCTACAGTTCAAACTTCTATCACGGTTCTGAATCTAATCTCACGAAGTGCAATATAAGACTGATAAATCACCAAAGAGTCCAAATCTAACGATTGGTTTTGGAAAATTGATTTTAATCAAAAAGCGCCAAACATGGACTGCTTTGCCGGATTTCAGAGTCGCCACCTAAATATTTTATTTTTGAGAAATTTAGGAAATCTTGATTCGCGCCAAAGGCCACGTGTCCGTCATCACCAAAGTTGCCTCGGCTCGAAAACTTGGGTACGAGGGGGGAAGGTCATGAAATGAGCACCCCCGCTCGCCCGATCAAAGGATTGGACTCTACTAAGCAACACATGTGTTCTTATTCCGATTTTTTAGCTAACTTATTATGTGATGCGCACAACATACAAGTATAGACTAAATCGCTCGATTTGGAACAAAACATCTCATGTTTGTTTTTCGAAAATGATTTGAAAATGCTACTCGCAAGTAGGCTAAAGAGTGGATTTGCCACCAAACAAGGTAGGCTTAGAACATGATGATTTGCCACTCCAAGTGGGCTTAAAACTTACATTTTGATGAATTGTTCCAATTCAAGTAATGAAGCCTTCATCCATAGGCATTCATGCATTTAATCACTTAAGCAAATAGCTTCATGGCAAGCATGCTATCATGGCAGTCACTTACACACATACAGTATGCTAAAACGTGAACACTTATAATTTACTCCAAGCCAAAATAGAAAACTAGTTAGAAATCAATGCATGATCCTAGCTATGTTAAGATGCCTAATGCAACACATGCAATAATGTTGTTAAATAGGCTTGGCTATCTAATCATGGCATATGGATGCAACAATTAATAACATGTTTTGACACGTATTCAAGTAAGTATTGAAATTCAATGCAGTTTGAATGATGTGCCGAGCCCAGTGCATGCAATACGAATGAATGATGCACGCATGCAATGCATAAGTGTCACGACCCAAACCCGGCCCTATGGGTTTAGCACTGTAACCGGCCAGTAATCCGAGATTACCGAAGGCCTGCTTAACAGTAATACAGTAAAACAGAGTACAGGGCCTGGCAGAAGCCAATACAATAAATAAATAATGTCCAATGAGTTGTGACAGTCTGTATGCAAAAAGACTTTTCATGCATTCTTACATTCAGAACAGTACAGTCTATACAAACATTTACAGTCATTCAGTACAGGGACCTAATCCCTTGATAACAGTACAGTACAGTAAAGTAGATAACAGCCAATACAGTGATACAAAACAGTACGGAGACAGACGGGGGAAACAAAACACCCCAAAGCCATAGCATGGCAAACTCGGAACCTCGCAGTGAGGCACAGTAGTTGACTTGACAAAACTGGAGTCTAACCCACGCTCCTAGCTTCGATTTGGTGGCTGAGCACCTACATGTATATATAAACAGTAAGCTAAAGCCCAGTGAATAACATAATGTGTAAAGAGGTTTAGAATGAATGTCCTTACAGTAATGAAAACAGTTCATTAAATCAGTATTTCAGTCTTTCAGTCAATCAGTCGTATGTGGTACACCCATTAGCATAACAGTACAATAAGCAGTAGGTCTTAAAGACCGAACAATAGTGATGGCCATCAGTCAGTAAACAGTAGTGGTTCCACGAGGGAACCGACAGAGATCTCTGTAATAGTAACAGTAAACAGTAGGTGCTAAGGATGCCACAGTACAGTTCAGAATATAGGACATACATTCATTCAGTAAACAATATCAGTTCAGTAAACAGTTCAGTTCAGTATTCAGAAGATAATCATTTTGAACATATCTTTACACAATTGTTACTCACAGAGTTTGGGCTACAGTATGCTAGAGCGTGTCTCCCCAGTCGCCAACCCTACACAGTTAACAAATTGAACACACACTAAGCTACACAGTTGGGAAAGATGATAACTTAATCCCTAATTTGCCTCTGTGTGTTCTACATCTAAATCCTCATTAAGATGTCTTAAACTAGGCCTAAGAATGCCTAGGATGGGATGAGGATGCAAAGATGTGCATAGAAAACAGTTTCAGAAATTTCAGTGAAAACAGAGCCCCGCTCGAGTGTAGGTTTCCCCGCTCGAGCGGACATGCTAACAAAGGGACCCGCTCGAGCGTCAGATTCCCCGCTCGAGCGGACCAAAAAGTACTGGATAGGTGAAATTCCCGCTCGACGCCCGCTCGAGCGTGTCACCCAATCCTCTGCTCGAGCGTACATTCCTCCGCTCGAGCGGACTGATGAACAGTGCAGATGCTGGGAGCTCGAATTTCCCGCTCGAGCGGCACTTTCCCCGCTCGAGTGGACTCCCAAAATCTGGAAATTCCAGATTTGAACTCCAAGTTTAAAACCAAGTTTTGATGCTCCAAATTCAATCCTCTTGGGCCCATTTTCTGGGAAACTCTTGTAAACACATAGACTAACATGTTTCAAAACTCAATTTAAGAAAAAAACTTCTCCCTCTTTGCTCTAACTTCTCTCTCTGCTCTAACTTCTCTCTCTAAAAACCTCCTCCCCAGGCCTCTTTTTGGGCCGGTCGGCCGCCGCCTTTGGCTATGGCGGTCGGCTGGCCTAGCTTTTTCCGGCGGTCGTTTGTTAGTTTTCTCCTCCAATAAACTTGATTCCCCCATTTCACCCACTTCGGTTTGTTTTGAGTTGCTGCGGTTGGTTTGTTTTTTTCTATTTTTTGGTCGTTCA
Organism: Camellia granthamiana; assembly: GCA_036172215.1. Classification (NCBI taxonomy): domain Eukaryota; kingdom Viridiplantae; phylum Streptophyta; class Magnoliopsida; order Ericales; family Theaceae; genus Camellia; species Camellia granthamiana. The sequence continues at coordinate 10,916,139 of CM069905.1, forward strand.
AGATCTTCATTCGTGCACTCTCTTGTGAAGTAGGAGCTTGAGGGGTGAACACTGGTTTAGATTGGTGGTCTAGCTTTGGTGCTTTGTTTGGGCAGAAACTAGGGTGTCGTAGTAGGTCCTGATCTGTCCGGTTTTCATTCGTGCGCTACTCTTCGTCTGAGAGTTTGAGGGGTGATCTTATTCCAATGTATAGAGGTGTCCCAACTTTTCTTGTCTCAACAGTTCATCCTTTCAATCCTTTGATTGGTCTTTTGAAATGTAATGGGAAGCTAATACTATTAGGTGCCGGTGCCGCAGATATAGTGAAACCAATTGATTTGGCAGTTTTATTGACTGCTGGAAGGAGGCTAATAGCAGGTAGCAATTCAGGAGGGATGGAGGAGATGCAAGAAATGATAGATTTCTGCAGTGGGTGTGCGTTAGCGGTGTTGGCTTTTGGAGTTGCAGTGGGTGTTGGTTTTGTCTACGGCATAGGCGTGGGTGTGAAGAAGCTTTCCGGTGTTGCAGTAGGGAAGTTGCAGAAGGGAAGTTGTAGCAGGGTTGTTTGGGGCTGAAATGCCAAGTTCAGTGGGGAAGATGCCGCAGCATAGGTGTTGGAGTTTTCTTGGGTGGTTGGTCGTGGTTCGATACCGGTGTCGGCCCTTGGGGCTGTTGGCTATGGAGCTTTCCGGTGGTGTGGCCTAGGGAGTGTAGCAGCATAGGTGTTGTGTAGCCTTGGGAGTGAAGCAGATTAGGTGTTCAAGTGACTGGTTGGCCTTGGGAAGGCATCATCATTGGCAGTGTAGGCGTGGGAGTGCAGCATAGGCGTGGGCTGTTGGTCTTGGCACAGGCGTGGGCAGCATAGGCGTGGGAGTGCAGGTGCTTTGGGAGTGCTGTTGGTGTTTAAATTTTTGAGTTACCAACTTGGGAGTTAGTTAAGGTTTTTTTTTTTTTTTTTTAATAGCAGTTTGGGTGTTTTTGGTGGGTTGATTTTGTGGGGAATCATGTATTTTATTTTTTGTTAAGTCCTTCTTAACGTTTTTTGTTTAAAAAAAAAATGTGAGGCCAAGGGGTTGGTTGTATGGTTGCGAGTAGCAGTAGTAGGGGTACTTTGTACTGTCCGAATCTCTCTCTGTGCATTTCATCTTCCTGTACCTTTAATTTCATGTTGATTAATGAAATTTTTCTTTGCCGATCAAAAAAAAAAAAAAAACTCAATTTAAGAAATCAAGGCCCAAGGGTGTTTAATTCAACTCCAATTCAAACAATTTTTCAAGAACAATGCTCAAATAGAACGTGCATGGATTAAACTCATTTCAAAGCTTCAAATGCTTGCTCAATTGAGCTCATTCCTTTCAAAATAAGGTGGAATCATGGACTACTCTCAAAACATGGACATGCATGTGAGAAAATCATGAACTATGACCTCAAAATTTAATGATAACAACATGCATGTATGGAATGAGCTATAATACAACATGCTAGGATTAAAACATGCCATAGCTCTACAATTTGACATGAACCTTGTAAGAATCACCCTTAAATACAACATGAGTGATTGAAAATCATACCTAAGGCTTGAATTAAAGGTATGGAGGCTCAATTTGCAATCTATACTTCAATTCTACCAAGATCCAACCCAAATCTCTAGATGAACAAGATGAACACACTCTTTCCTCTCACTCTCCCTCTCTAGTCAGCAATAACAAGAAATGTGGCTGAGGAAAAGGTTTGGTTCAATGTATGCAAGTCTCTAAATGTGTAAGGTAGTGGCCACTAAGTGGCACTAATGAAAATAAGTCTAATTCTTTTAATTTGGCTTAAATTAATCTAATTTAATATCGTTTAATCATAGCAAATCAATTTTCAATTAAATATACCATAAAATCACATAAATTCTCATGATCCTAAATCATCAGTCAATTTCCGGTTCGGCCGCCGATAAGGCCTTCAATTTGCAATTCAAACATAAAAACATAAACAGATAATCTAGCAATCAACAGATAGAAAATGCATTTAAACAGTTATAATCAGTCAATCAGCTTCAGATTTCAGTCAGTCAATTACCAATCATATTCAGTCCCAGTTTAACAGTAATCAGTAATCAATCGGTAATTTATCGGTAATCAGTATGAGGGTTGTTACAATAAGTATGCTAATTGAAACATGCCCTAAAACTAACCATCAAAAGCTGGTAAATAAAAGGGAGAAAGACGTGGGGTTGGAAGACATTCACACACTCACACACACTTATTATAGCATTTGCCCTCTTGACGGAGGGTCTGAATGAAAGAGAGCTAACTAGCTACAATAATTAAGCTAACTATTACAAATCATAATTAATTAACTATCTAGTTAACTAATTACAAACACAAATGAATAGCTAAACACATTAACTATTTAAGTACAGGACAATGAATTAACCATCAAAGCAAAATAGTTAAAAGGGCCTCGCAGGGCAAAGGATGCATGCATGTTCAATCGCCTTCCTCCTGAAAATCCGTCGCCTTCCCTTCGGTTGCCTCTGTTTGCATTTGTCTTGATTCCGAACACCGGACCAATCTCCAGGTTGTTTCTACTCCAGAACCAGAACAACTTTGAACCACCTTCAAGCTGGTGGACTGTCGGCCACCAGGGGAAGCTGTAGGCCACTTAAAGTGGTCGGTCGACCACTTCCTCTGGCTGATCGGCTAATTCCTCTGGCCGGTTGGCCACTTGCTCCTGCACACTCTAGTTTTGCTGCAAACAGAGTACAAAAGGGGCAAGGCAAGGCATTTGCAGGGTATGTGTGTACAACCACCCTCCTTATCATTTCTCAAGCTCAAAGGAGTGCGGTACTCGACTCTCGGGCCACCAATCGAGCATCGCAATGCACGATGGCCGAGAAGCCGAGCTTGTACAAGTCAATGAATGCACGAATAGCACACAAGACTCGAGAGACCTCCACCCTATCATACACGATCAAGGATGTCGGCGACTAAGAAATGAGGCACGTTTCATCACTTCAAGTATGAAACGTCTCTCATTTCTCGTGTTTGGATTAACATCTGATCCAAACACGTGCAATGCAACACAAACATGTTATCTTGGCATGTTTTACTTCGATTCATTTTGTTTACTCGTTTTAGATTACCGATAAGTCCTTTAACCAGTTAAGTCCAAAAGTGAGAAGTCCTCTAATGGGAAAGAGGGTCTAAGCCACAAGCTTCTTGAGCATGAAAGAAGCATCATGCCGTTGGTTAGCAGAAACCTTCGAGAGAGGGCTAAAACCATTAGCCATGAATGCCTCAATTTCGTGCTCAAACCAACAAAGGGCTTAAGACCTCTTTCAAAGTGATACAACAAATGAAAGATGGCATGCAATGCTATACATTCCAGCACTGAAATAGTATGCTAAATGACATCGAAACATGAAAACGATGCATGCAAGATATGCTTAGAGTCGAAGGCATCGAAACTAGCAAAGAGCATAGCACTATAGGCATATAATACTAAGCCTAAATGACCAAACCAACCCCGGACAGAGGTTAAACATGCCAAAACAGTGGCCAAAATGTGCTGAGATGATAGCATGAAAGGCAAGAAATGCGTGCTCATTTGTTGGCTCATAAACGAGGCATAAGGCTTAACTCTTAAAAGCACTTAAAGAGCGATATATATGAGTGTATGATGGAAGTATATGCTCTGAAATACCATGCCAAATGATGCCATATCATGTAAATAGCTCAAATAAAGCATGCCAAGAGACTTGAAATACAAAGCTAGTCAAGGGCTTTACACTACAACCATGCTAAGCAATGCTTAAATGACCTTAAGCACTCAAAACAGACCTAAAGCAGGTCAAAATGGTAGTAAAAACATGCTAGACTTGCAACATAGATGGCAAAAAAGATATTCTCCCGTATTAGCTCACAAACAAGGCATAAGGGCACAACTCTTAAACACAATGAAAGAGTGATAAACATGAGAGTATGGCAGAAGTTTATGCTCTGAAATTACATATCAAATGAAGCCATATCATGCACACATCATAAATATAGCATGTTAGCGGTTTCAAAACTTAAGACTAGTGAAGCCATCTATGCCATAGCAATAGAAAGCAAGCCCCAAAAGGCCAAGAACACTCCAAAAAGTCCTAAAGCATGTCAAAATAGTACCAAAACATGCATGGAGTATAGCCAAGACAAGCTAGAATGAAAGGCCAAAACACCAAGTACACTAGGTTAAGAAGCATGATTGCACTACAAGTGCAAGAACCAAGCAAGAGGTGATCCAACCAACTAAAATCAGAGTTGAAGCATGTTAAATAATGGCCAAAAACATGCTGGAGTAGAGCCAATACATGCTAGAATCAAAGGCTAAGACATGAAGCATGTTAGGCTAGCGAATAGGATTACACTACAAGTGTATGAGGCATGCATAAGGTGACTCAACCAAGCCAAAACAGAGCTACAACATACTGAAATAAGACCAAAAATAGGCTGAGATCAAGCCAACACATGCTAGAAAAATATGCTCAAGTATGAGGCCAACAAGACATGGAACCAAGAAGCAAGGAGAGAAGGCCACCCCCTCCTACTTTAGACCTTAAAACATGGTTTCTACCACTGAAATTCCTCTGAGTTCCAGTGGTAGAAAGGCCAAACAAAGGGTGCTTCTAAAGCTTAAAAAGATTGTACCAAGCTTAAGCAAATAAGGCACACAAGAGGGTAGAACACCCTCAACACCAAAGAGGTCTCAAACAACCATTTTAAGCACTTAAAAATAGAACTTTTTGTAGTTGAAAGCTAAGCCTAAAATAGCATGCAAAGGTGGCTAAGTAAGCAACTAAAACAAGGCTCAAAAGGGGATAAAGGGATTACCTTTGAAGCACAGCCACAACAGTAACTTCTTGAGTCAAAAACCAGCCTTTAGACTCCAAACAAGACCTCCAAGTATCTCAGCAACAAAGTAAGAGTGTTTGGAGAAGAGGTTGTGTGCAAATATGCAAAGAAAATACAATTCTAAGCACAATGTAGAGAGAGAGAAAGAGAGTAAATTTTTGCTCTTCAAAATTCTGAACCCCTCTCAAGGGGGAGGAAGCTCCCCTTATATAAAATTACAAGCCTCAAGCTTGTTTGACAAGCTAGAAGCTTGTTACAATTCCTTCATACACGTGTATGGAGGATGCCTTCTGTGCCCAACAACTGGCACAGCTGGTATAAAAAATATCTAAAAAAACAGAAAAATGGCCATAGGCCACTTCAAGTGGCCGACCGACCACTTCTACTAGCCTACCGGCCACCTCAAGTGGCCTACAAGAGGAGAAAGTGGCCTACACCCACCAAAAGTGGCCGGCAAGCCCTCCACTCCCTCTAGGCAAGGGTTAACAAGGTATGGTCCAAAAACAAACCAAAAAGAAGAGAGCTAAGAGGCCACAAGACAAGGCATTTAGTCGATAGCCCCGGAAACTAACTTACGGGCCACCACAAGTGGCCTACAAGAGGGAAAAGTAGCCTACAGCTACAAAACATGGCCTACAGGCCTCTCTCTCCCTCTAAGCAAAGGCACCAAGGCATGGTCCAAAAACAAACCAAGGAGAAGAAAGTCAAGAGGTCCCAAGACAAGGCGCTTAGCCGAAACCCCCGGAAACTCGAAACGAGCACAAACGTGTGCGATCATCGCGAGCACAAACGTGTGCGATCATCGCGAGCACAAACGATGACGTTTGAGTCATAAGGTCGGTCAAAAATAGGGTGTCTACAAGGACACAGTGCCAATTTCAAAATTGGATGAAGTAGAGAAGTCTGCATCTGCCGAGAAGAGGCCTGCCAAGGCCGAGGCATCTGACCAACCGCAATGAAAAAAGCCGAGCTTCGGCGGGTCTTCTGAGCCCTCTAGTTTTCATGCCGATGCTCCCTGGACCTCATCTGTCAATGTCGGAGACCGACCTCTTCTAGCTGGGGACAGTGCTCTCGACAGTCTAGAAGTCAGTGCCGCCATTTCCACTGCCATTCTACTCCCAGCCGACATCAATCGGATGGCCGAGCTTTCTGAGTATGAAAACTATGCGATGATGATGTTGTGTCTTGGTAAGTCTCAACACTTGTAACTTTTGGTTTAATTTCAACTTTGGTTTTCATACTTAATGAATTTTCTTCGCATTCTTGCAGGCTATCCAGCAGGGTCACTCCCTTGAAATCAAGACCGATGAGTTCAAAAAAGAACTGATCAATAAAACAAAGGAGGCAGCCAAGCTCTTGTCTTCCTTAAACAAGGCCGAGGCTCGCATCCGAAGCTTGCAGGAGCAAGCGAAAGTTGCCCAACTGGCCCAGAGCAAAGCGAAGATCATGCCGAGGCTGCGAAAAATATTGCTGAGGTAGCCTAGGTTGAGGCAAAAGAAGCCAAAGAAAATGAGGCCCAAGCCCAAGCAGAACTATAAGCGGTGCTTGCCACCAAGGCGGCTGAGATAAATGAGACGGATGAGAAGGCCAATGCTGAAGGGGCAGCCGATGTCCGAGATGAATACGAAAAGCAAGTCAAATAGGCATGCGACAGGAGTTACACCCTTGGTTGGATGGCTGCTTTGAAGGAGTTGGCTAATCCTGACGACTCGCCCTTCTGGGATGAGAGCCGACTTATCATGCCATTCCCTCCTACTCCAAGCCAGTCTGAAAATGAGGCTGAGGGGGACGAAACTAAGGTCGAAACTGGTGCCGAAGTTTTTGGTGGGGCCAAATCCCCAACTCTGAATGAGCAAGTCCTAGACTTGACTCAAGACGAAGAGGACGAGGTTCAAAAGACCACTTCCAAGGCCGAGGTCGAGACTGCCAACAAGAGCTTGGATGACACCTTGTGTGAGATCAATGCCGAGGTCTAAGTTGAAAGGTCTACTCAGTTGCCTGCCGAGGCTAACATAATGCTAATTGCCGAGGCAGGGCAGACTGTGAAAAATGCATGAACTTAGGATTTTCCTCCTTTTGTACTTTTTCTTCTTACTTTTGAACAGTTATAATATTTTTCTATCTAAGCTTTTCTTTTGGCCGATGTGCGTATTTGTAATTGAACAAGTTGTCTTTTTGCTAGGCCAAAGTGCCTTTTTGCTTATGAACAAGTTCCATCTTCTGAATGCAAGTCTTATATTTCCTTCTAAGTATTGAATGCTTCTCTTCATGTATGTTTACTGTTTTTGTTCTGTGCATGCTTCTATACTTAGAATATTTTCTGCATTTCTTCAAAGCATAACTTAACTGTATAATCACCTTGGGGTGGGGTACCTTGTCTATAAACCTTGACTATTTGTTTCGGCCAACACTTGGAATACCTCGGCCAACACTTAAAAATATTTTTACAAGTGCTTGTTTCTTTAAACTTTATTCAATATATTTGCTTCACTTCCACTTACTGTCTTCTATCAAGACTTCATCCTTCTAAGCTTGACAGCCTGGTTAGACATCTTGGATAATATGTGCACCGAAAACACTTTTCATAATCACCTTGGCTAACTTGGACTTGTAAATTTCTCTGAAATTTCAACAAGTCCCCAGCTCTATTTATCGTTCTTTCTTCCTGCCCCCTAATGTGAACCTAAGTTCCACTTAAGTTCACATTATGCGTTTATAGTCTTTCGCCGAAGTCAGATTCAAATAAAGACTATCCGAGGTGTTCAACCTTTGTTTCTCTGTTAATCTGACGAAAGCACACTGAGCTCCACTCTAAGTTTAACCCTCCCAACATGGAAAACCTAGATTAGTTCAACTTAGTTAAACTCTATTATATGCAAGTATAATTCAACTCTGCCATATAATAAGTCTAAGTTATTCGTTATGTTTCATTCGGAAACATCACCAACTTAGTTCAATTCTATTATATGCAAGTATAATTCAACTCTGCCATACAAAAAGTCTAAGTTATTCGTCATGTTTCATTCGGAAACATCGCTGTAGGACTGGTCAGTCCTATCACACAAATTTCAAAATCAAACTAGAATTTTATTACTTTGACTAATAAATTTATGACATAAACTTCGAAAAAAAAAATCTAATGATAAAAAAACTTCAAGTTGTAAGTGTTCCAGGGTCTTGGCAACTCTTTGCCCTCAGTGTCTATAAGCCGATATGCCCCATTGCCGGCAACTGAGATGATTCTGTAAGGCCCCTCTCAGTTTGGGCTGTAACACCCCCAAAATAATACAATATATACAACCCAAAACATTTATTAATTACCACATACATTAGAGTAAATAGTCATTTCATTACATAAAGTTAATGTTACAAAAGATTTTAGTACAATTACATGCCCTATAGGCTTACACCTTTCCAAGCCTTGACTTGGTTATAACAAAAATCAAGCCCTAGGCTATACAAAAAAATACACAATCAAAATGAAGAAGCTCTTATTCCCAAAAGTCCCTCCAAACTATTGTCTTGGTAGAGGTACACCATTATTACCTGAAAATATTTTTCCCAAATAGGGTGAGCCACAGCCTAGTAGAAATAATCTAACACAATATATGAGGATTAACAAAAATATAAGTACATGTGCATACACAATGCCCAGGATAAAACATTCACACCATTATATTGTCATGGCATTACAATTTCATACTCCATTTCATTTTCCTCCAATTCATTTCAATATATGAGCCAATTTCATAATTTCTTTAATAATCCAGATGAGATTACAACTCAATGGTTCAACAATCACATCATCAACATACAAACACTTCAAACTGCCATTTTACGAATATTTCGTCTGCGGGATCGGCACCCATGTATAATTTCGAGACTTTCATCCAAGACACTCAGGCCAACTTAATTATAATAGAGTCCATCCCCTTTCTCCTTCCAAACAATCATTCATACATATGCAATGTATTTAAACACATAATCAAACAATGGAGTATATCTCCATTGCACTCCCAAATAATCATACATATACAATGTATATAAACATAGTCATATTCAATGACAACCAACAAGAGATTAGTTTCAATTTACCTAATCCGCATGCAATTTCTACAACAATCATAGCTATCCTCCACCGATAGCCCAATACAGATATTTCTAAACAGATATACAATCTCAAGACAGATAATTTATTCAAAATTTTCAAAGATGTGAAGTATTACATACTCAATTCCACCTTCTATTTCAACACTCGCTCAATTTCATGTTTACCAACACCAATTTCAATTATTTATACAAAATAATATGATAGTCATTTTAGGGCAAAAATCCCATTTTTTCAAATATCAACCCAAGCATCAAAATTAACCATTTTGACACAACATAATCTCATTTTCATATCCCATACTTATCTATTTCATATTCACCAAAAATTCCTCTTTCCATTTTATACCCAAACCCTAGGTTTGTTCATATTACCCCCAACTCCCACCATTGTTACACAATATACAAATAACTAAGTTAAAAGCCATAACAAAGTGTAGAAAATCCCTACCTCAAAGAGAGAAGACGAGCCAAGCAAGAGTGAAACTCCAAGAACACTGAAACCCACTCCTATTCGGATCAAAATGAAGATCTTGAGGCGCTCTACCTTTTTCTCAAAGGCATTAGGGTGAAAAGATCAACGGATCTAAATGAAATAGAAGAGAGAATGTGAGTTTTAGAGAGAGAAACTCAAGATTTAGCTTTTTGGAAAGTTTTAGAGAGAGAGAAAAATGAAAAAGTGAACTAGAACATCATTTTCACGGACTGTTATACACGCAGTCTACTCGAGTGTAGAAAGTGATGCTCGAGCGTTAGACACAAAGTTCGGCTCGAGTGTGAAAAAATGGCGCTCGAGCGTCCTATGTACTCTTCCAGTATTTGCAGAACTGCAAAAATACTGAGAGTTGACAAATCCCGCTCGAGTGCAAGAATGGCCACTTGAGCGGAAGAGCAAAATTTGTGAAGCCCGCTCGAGCACAAGAATTCCCGCTCGAGCGGAAGAGCCAAAATCTGGGTCTCACAAGTTTAGAAAAACACACAACCAACCTGTTCCAAACATACAACCACAACTTGATAACCAAATAAAGGAGAGATAAGGGAAACAAGGTAGAAATCACTATTTAGAACTATACAACTCGAGTCCAGAACACAACAAGTGACGGGCCAAAACCTGAATTGCTATATGGGCTTAGTTTTCCCTCCCTGGGATTCTTCCTGTTGCTGACGACCTTTCTTAGGACGAGATCCCCGACCTTAAACTCTCTTGGGTTGACCTTCTTATTGTAAGCCCTAACAAGTTGTTGCTAGTATGCCCCCAGCCGAATTGCTACTCTCTCTCTTTTTTCCTCTAGTAAGTCAAGATCTCGAGCCAGAAATGCCCTCATTATTCCCATTTTCTACTCCTTGGGTTCTAATCCAAGGGATGCCGACTTCCAATGGGATAACTACTTCAGTGCCATAAGCCAGTTGATCTTCTCGATGTAGTCCGATATTCTCAAAGTACATTAGGCAACTCTTCCACCCATTTTCCATTTGCTGCTTCCAGCCTCTTTTTGATCCCATCCAAGATAGTTTTATTGGACGCTTCTGCTTGACCATTGCTCTGAAGAAAACTTCGAGTAGAGTAGTAGTTCTTGATTTTGTACTTTACACAGAAGCTTTTGATGAACTTACTGTCAAACTGTGTACCATTGTTTACTATTATTGCCCTTGGAATCCCAAACTTGGTGATGATGTTCTTCCATATGAAGTTCTTCACATCAATATCTTGGATCTTCGCAAGGGGTTCAGCTTCTACACACTTTGTGAAGTAATCAGTTGCTACTAGCAGAAACTTCCTTTGCTCAGTTACTTAGGGCAGTTGTCTAACAAGATCCATGCCCCACTGGCAAATAACTAAGGGCTGGACACTGGGTTCAAATTTGTTGCTAGTTGATGTATCAAAGGTGCGAACCTTTGACACTTTTCATACTTTCTGACGTAAGCTTCAGCATCCTTCTGCATGTAGGGCCACTAGTACCCCTGAGTAATGGCCCTATGAGCAAGTGATCTGCCCCCAGCGTGGCTTTCACATACCTTTTCGTGTATTTCATACAAGAAGTCTTCAACCTGGGAGGGATGTACACACCTCAAAAGGGGACCAGTAAAAGACCTTCTGTAGGGATGTCCTTCTGCTGTTAGGCTAAACCTTGCCGACTTTAGTCTGGTCTTATGCGCCTCTTTACGATCATCCGGTAGCTTGCCGTCCAAAAGAAACATCACTATTATATCCATCCAACTTGGACCCATCTCCACACACATTACTTCATACTCTGTGATTAGTGGTTCCACACTTGGCCCTGACAAATAATCAACTATTATTGTCCTTGCCTTCCTTGATTTCATTGCACTAACCAGGTTAGTCAAGGCATCAGCATGACTGTTATCATCTTGGCTAACCTGTTGTAGTTGGCAATCCTGAAACAAGGCTAGCAGTCTAACAACTTCTTTGACATAGGCTATTATTATTTCATCTTGGGCTGCGTACTCGTATGTTACCTGGTTCACAATAAGTTGGGAGTCACAGAAGACTACCACCTCGTCAGTTTCCATTGTTGCTGCTAACTTCAACCTTGCGATCAGTGCCTCATATTCTACTTCATTGTTTGAGGCCTTGAACCCCAAACGAATAGACTGCTCTAACGTTTGCCCATCTGGCTATACTAACACTACTCATGTCCCTGCTCCTTGACGGTTTGAACTTCCATCAATAAACATGTGGAATAAGTCGCCGATGTAGATGTTGCAGGGCTTTGGTTTCTTTACCTTATTCTGCTCTACTATTGTGGGGTTTTTCATTCCCAGCTGGATTCTTCTTGTTTCCCTGGACACCCTAAGCCGCGGCTCATCGGAGCCCGACGTGGGACAGTACCAGGTGTGAACTCGACCACAAAGTCGGCCAGAACCTAGCCTTTAATTGCCGTTCTGGGCCCAAACTCTAAGTCATATTGGCCCAATCTGGCTACCCTGCCTGTCAGATCTCCTTGTTGCAGCAGGGACTTCAAGGGATGCTCAATCAACACCACAATCTTGTGGGCTTGGAAGTAGTGATTTAGTTTTTTTGAAGCCATCACCAGGGTTAATGTTAACTTTTCCAGGGGTAAGTACTTGGTCTCTGCACTTGCTAAGGTTTTACTCACATAGTATATGGCCCTTTGTTTTCCCTTCTCTTATCTGATTATCACTACACTCACTGCGTGCTCTGAAACGGCCAAGTATAAGAATAGTTCCTCTCCAGGTACTGGATTTGACAGAACTGGAGTTGTTGTCAGGTACTTTTTCAAGTCGGCCAAGGCGATTTCGCATTCCTTTATCCACAAAAAATCTGTGGCCTTCTTTAACAAACTAAAAAATGGTTCACACTTATCCGAACTTCTTCTTATAAACCTATTTAGGGTCGCGGCCCTTCTAGTCAATATCTGTACTTATTTTGTCGATGTCAGGATTTTCAAGTCAATGATGGCTTTGATGTGATCTGGGCTTGCTTTGATGCCCCTTCTAGTAACCAAGTATCCCAGGAATTTACCAGACTCGAGTCCAAATGCGCATTTCGAAGCATTAAGTTGGAGCCTATATGTTCTTAAGCTATCAAAAACTGCCTTCAAGTTGGTGAGGTGATTCTCAGGTACTTTGGTCTTCACGACCATGTCATCAATGTATACTTCTACTGTTTTGCTAATCAGATGTCTAAACATCTTGGTTACCGATCTCTAGTAAGTTGCTCTTATGTTTTTCAGCCCAAAAGGCATAACTCTGTAGCAGTACAACCCTTTTGGGGTGATAAATGTAGTCTTCTCCTTGTTAGAGAGGTACATTGCTATCTGGTGGTACCCTCTATAAGCATCTAGGAAGCTCATCATTTCATGCCCTGAAGTGGCATCTACTAACTAATCAATCTTGGGCAGTGGGAAACTGTCTTTGGGACAAGCCTTATTCAGGCTGGTGAAGTCTACGCAGACCCTTCACTTCTTATTATTCTTTTTCATAATTACTGTATTGGGCAGCTAGGTCAGGTAGTTCATCCCTCGAATTGCCTTGGCTTCCAACAGCTTGTCCACTTTATCCTCTATTGCCTCCACATGAACCAACGTCGGCCTCCTTGCCCGCTGAATGATAGGTTTAGCCAACCTGTCCACATTTAATCTATGGCATGTGACCTTGGGGTCAATGCCAAGCATCTCGTAGGGCGTCCAGGCAAACACCTCTATGTTTGCTCACAAGAATGCTTCTAGCTTCATTTCCTCCTCCTTGGCCAGGCCTGAGCTAAGAAGGAAGAAGCGCTCTTCATCCCCTTGTTGGACCGGAATTTTCTTCAAGGCTTCATCGCTTTTGTCAGTTGGTTCTTTGCCAACGTCATCCAGGACCTCTATGTCCTCATCTTTAATTTCTATTGTTTTTGTCTCTTGCACGTTGTAGGTGGATTTCATTACTGCCATGGAGTAATTTTTTTCTTTCTCCTGATTTCCTTTGACCTCATCAATTCCATGATTCGTTAGGAACAACAATAACTGGTGCAATGTTGAGGAAACAACCCTCATTGCGTGCAACCATGGCCTCCCCAAGATAACATTGTAAGGGCACGGAGTGTCAATTACTGTGAACTCTATGCTTACGTTCTTGGTGCCTACATGCACCTCCAAATTTGTTGCTCCTAGGGGCCATGTCGGCATTCCATTGAACTCGACCATTGGGCTGTTAGACTGCTCCAAATCATCTCAGTGAAGGCCGAGCTCCTTGTAATATCTAACATAAATGATGTCACAAGAGCTGCCTTGGTCAATCAGAATGCGCCTTACCCGGCATTCTCCAATTTTGAGGGTTACTACCAGAGCATCATTGTGTGGATATTGCACCATGTCTAGGTTTGCTTTAGTAAAGGACACCATTGGTCCCTGGCACTCGTCTGTCCTAGGCCTCTTTTGCTGCACCTGATACACATGTTGTAAGTGTTTCACCCTCTGAGTCTCCCCACGTATCTCGTTCTCATTGACCCTTGAGTGAATCACATTGATCACTCGAGGTCTATCCACTTGATGTGGTTGTGGTGGAGGTGGTGCTTCTGGTGCTTAGGACAATCTCACCTATTCTTCTCTCGTTCTGGCCTCATCTACTAGGTCCCTCAAGTGACCCTGTCTGACCAGGTCCTCTAAATGCGTTTTTAGGGCTCTGCACCCCTGAGTTAAGTGTCTATCCTCATTGTGGTAAGCACAGTGCTTCCCAATACTTCTTCCCATAAATTTGCCAGGAATCTTCTCCGACGCTCTATAATACGGCTGGTTCCTAATCCTTTCTAGAACTTTATAAATCGGGATCCTGAACACCATGGTGACTGCCTGTGCAGTTCTCAACCCTGTTTCCTGTCTATTAAAACTCGTATTACCTCGGCCTCACTTCGGTGAGCCGTTCTTCTTCTCTTGCTTCAGTGCCTTCGTTCCTGGCGTATCCTCTTCTGCTCTGGCATGTTTCTCGATCCTTGCCATGAGCTCCTCCATACTCTTTGGCAAAGTCTTTGCCAATGACTTCCGAAGCATGCAATCATCCTCCAGGCCGTTTTTAAAAGACATGATCGTTAACTCCTGGTTGCATCCCGGTATTCGATTGAAAACCTCATAATACCTTTTGGTATAAGCCCTAAGCTTTCACCTTTACCAATTTTCACAGCTATCAGGAAGTCTACCCTCAGTGGCTGTAACTTGTTTGTAACAAACCTGACTACAAACATCTCGGCCAAGCCCTCCTAACTCTTCACAGTTTCTTTCGGCAACTTGTGAAACCAATCCAAAGCAATTTCCCCAAAGGATGAGGGGAATAAATTGCATAGCAACAGTTCGTTCCCGGTATACAGTGCCATTGAATTCAGGTACAAGCCGATATAAAAGTTTGGATTGGACTTACCGTCATATATATGGAACCTCGGCATATGGAACCTTTTTGGGGCCTCAAACCTATCTAATTCCATTGAGAACGGCGTTCTCGGCTTGACCGAAGATGTAACCTCGGCATTTTGCCACTTCCTCTAGAGGTAGTCCCTCAAATCCTCCTTAGTCTAGCTAGGAGCTAGACTGTCAACAGATTTTAGCCTTTTTGGTGCGCTGCTCCCGGTGTCATCATAAGTCCTCTTGGACTTTTCTTTATTTACCGTATCAAAACAAAGTTTCTTCCCTTGAACATGCCGATGTTCCTTGACATAAGTTCCTTTGGTACGAGGTGTCCTCTGAGACTCCCCTCTCATTGACTTTGCCCGCCCGACGTCCCATGAAGGCCGATGTGAGCGTTCCTTCACCTTACCATGCTGAGGGACTGCTGGACTGCTTTCTGCCCCCCTTTCTGGACATCGTTCTTGGTCGCTGGAATCGGCTTGTCCTTCAATGAAAATGATGGTTGCATGACGTTGTTTTGCATCATAAAGTTGACAACCAATTGTAGGTCTACCAACTTGTTTGTCATTCCCTTCATCTCGCCATCCCTCTTCAGGCATCTATCTTTCTATACCTGGAGGTCACTTTCGTTGTAGTACTTGTCTTGGCCTGCTTTCTTTGGTGGGTCTTCCTCTTGGCCGACGTCCTTCTCCCCGGGATTATAATCCCGTGGTCCTTCATTAGGGTTTTCCTCCTCCATATTAGGATTGACATGTTTACCACTCCCACTAGGGATGTGGTCCTTCTCTTTCTATTCGTTGTTGGCCATCTATTCTCCTTACGTTCTCACAGATGGCACCAAATTATGGATGCTGATTTCTGACCACACAACCAAATGGGGAACTCAACTGGAGAGTACCGGCAAAATAGATTAAGCTCGAACAACCTGGCACAAAAAGATAAGAATCTGGTGGTGGTTCGTCCATCTGGGGACACTCCGACGATCAAGTCAGTAATCAAATATCTCTCAAAGATAGCAAATTATGCTTCACTCACAATAAAGAACTTACTGCTCACAGTATATCACACATAAAGACCTACCTTAGACCCCACGACAGTGCTCTGCTTTTATAGCCAACACTGTCCTGATCCCTATAGAAGCCTCACCTAAGTGGACTCAGGCTTAATGTTTATCCTGGACTCTCAGCTAGATAGGGCTAAACTCCCTAAGAGCTTTGTCTTTATTTAGACTGAGATCCTCCCCTGTTCTAGGACTCTTGTCCTTTATCTACTTATCTCAGATTTCGGTATTTTCGTAGATAACCTTGGCCTAGCCGAAATCACCTCGGCATCATGACCAGGCCACATGCTGTTATTCACAAAATATGTCCCCACACTAGAGTTTGACTCTTATACCAAAATAAATTTTGAATTTTTAAATTTATTAATTTAAACATTAATCTTTTAATTTATTTTCAATGTAAACTATTAGTCAACAAGAAAATAGTATTTTAGCCATTAAACTCAATGTATGTATACAATAAAGAGTATTTTATCCATTAAACTTAATGTATGTATACAATAAAAATTCTTTTTTCTTGTTGATTTTACTTGACAAAAATAAGCATTAAAAACTTATGATTTATTTAATTGTAAATCTCATGCTTTTTTTTAAAAAAATAATTTCCCCAAAGTATTACTTATGTTTTTTTTTAAACACTTCAAATAAATGATTCATTTATTTTTAATATAGTGAAACTAGAATGGTTATACGAGTTGGTTTGATTCAATTCTAGTTGAGGGTTGGTTCAATTATTAGTTTAGTGTTAATCCCAACTAAACGATCAACGCACACACCCATGTCATTGTTTGTTATCATTTCTCAGGAGTGTGAACATTATTTACTATACTTCTCTATGTCCAATCAAGATACTAATTTGAACGTTAGAGAGTCTTCTCGACCAAAGTAGGTCGAGAAGATCTCTGGGTTTAGATTATTATTATTGACGTGGTCAGGCCTATAAAGGCCATAACCCACTATGAACAACTTGAGCCCATCACTTAGAACCCAATACATAACCCAACTGATGAGGTCCAGAACAGCTGGAAGCCAACATGGCATGAAGAGCCAATGATATTTAGACATGTCGCAGGTAAAGGACAAGCCACGTCAGCAGACAAAGATCTGCAAAGTTATTGCCATTGCACATTGCCATTAATGCAGCCCCTCACAGCATTTATTACGACAACACCTCTCCGTCGAGACAGAATAGCTTCACCATGAACAAGGTGAGCTAGAACGTAGACTTTCGGCCAAGGTGACAGGTCGAAAGGGATAACGAAATGATCACTAGAAGATATAAGCGGAAGTCGAAGACAAGAAGAATGTTAAGCTTTCTATCTCCAATCTCTCTCTCTACACTCTACTTCTCTTTCTAACTTGCTCGTCGGAGGGTTCGCTGGGGGACTCCCCGTTCCCCGTTGAACTGGTGTGCAGGTTCTTTGGTGGGTTTGATCACTCGGATATTGGCTCGAGAAGCGTGGATCAGTTCGACCCGTTCTGCCAGGAACCCGTTGTATCATAACTGTACCATCAATTATTATTATTTATTTTATTTTTTTTAGGACAAAAGTTTAGGCACATCATCTCGCCATCTACTTGTGAAGATAATTCCATCCTTGATAGAATGTAGTTAGAAATTTTATTCTTTTATTAAATAAAATTTGTTGACAATGGGATATTTATAATATTTAGAACTACAAGAAATAATATATATTTTAAATAAATCTCGGAAATATATTTATAATTTATCTTAAAATATAGAAAAAAAATTACCATAAAATATATCTATTGATGAAAGAATATTTTCGTCGCAAAAGTTCAAATTGAAAAAGAAAAAAAAAATAGTAAAGGGTTAAATATTAAATTTTTTAGTTAAGTGGCATAAACACACAGAATGATTATTGAGGGGCAAAATGTGATTTACCCTAAAATATACTTGAGAGTATTGTTATTTAAGATCAGAAATTAAACCTAATTTTTAGACTATGTGATAATCAATTAGGATATTAAGGGATTTTCCTAGAGTCCGTTTTTTTCTTAAAAGTGACAAATTCTAATTTTTTGGCTCATAAACTCTTTCAAAATAAATAAATCTTTAAGGACAAAAATTTTCAGATTTATATTTTGTGTGATAAATTTACCCATTCACATATACACAATGGTTAGTGGAAAATTGTCGCCGATCGAGATGATCAACGGTGGCCGGTGATGGTCTATGATGACAGACAATGGTCGAGGATGGTTGTGATAATGTAAGAGCTCTAAGTTGCCTAATATAAGAGCCCACTTCCCAAAAGAAATTGACTTTTTTAGCCTCCGTTTGGGAAGTGGGTTGGCTTTTTGGCTTTTTGGCTTTTTTGGCTATTTTAGCCTGGGCTTAAAAGTTTGGTTTGGGAAGGGCTTTTTGGCTTTTTGGCTTTTTTGACTTTTTTTGTGAGAGGGGAGTGTAATGATTATGGGTTGGATGTGATGTTTTGTTTTTTGTGGCTAAAAAAGCCTATTTTGTCTTTTGTGGCTAAAATAGCCAAAAAAGCCCCAATAAGTTCTTCCCAAACACCACCTAACTTTTTGGCTATTTTAATGTGGGATAAAAGTTTTTTGGTTTGAGTTTTTTATTTTTTTGATTTTTGTGAAATAAAAAATAAAATGATTATGATTTGGATGTGACATTTTGCTTTATTGACTGATTTAGCTTATTTTTGTCTTTTTTTGATTTTTTAGCTAAAAAGCTATTGCTAAACAACTCCTAAGAAAATGATAAAAGTTGAGAATATTATTGCCATATATTTTTAAATATGTTGAATTTTGTCCTTCATGAATTAAATATTTTTAACTTGTTCTTTTGGCAATAAAGTTTGAAATTGAAAGACTTATTACTAAAAGGAAAATGCTATCAACCCCAAAAAATTTACCAAATCTGTGTGAGATCCACACAAACTTACATGTGTATGCGGGTCCCACACCCATATAAGAGGTTTGGTAAAACATTTGGTAGATTATTTAAGGTCCCTAGCATTACTTTTACCAGGTTTGGTAAAACATTTGGTAGATTATTTAAGGTCCCTAGCATTACTCTTACCAAAAATTTCAGATATTAAAGATAACACACTCTCTCATATCTTTACTAATCGATGATGTTATATTGTTGGCTTTTTGGCTTTTCGGAGGATAGTTTTGTAAATGCGAGCGTGCCAGCAAGGATCAATCAGTCCTTACAGAAATTATAATTGCCAACCAATTTATCAGACGATTGTGTTTTTTAGTTCTTTCAGCCTCAATGAAGAGGACTTTTACTGGTGGCTTGACTTAGGAGAAATTAAGAAAGATAACAAGCAATATGAAGAACAATCGCAGTATTTCATTAAAAATGAACACTTACAATAGTCCAAACTCAGCCTCGAAGAGGTTTACAGCAACAGTCTACTTGAATCTACTTGAAACTACTCCTAGGAATCGAAGTGCAGTGCAGATATTTAAAGGACAAGTATTTAAAGTGCAGGTATTTAAAGTGCAGGAAATGTAAAACTGGGAAAGAAAATATAAAGTAAATGACTGGTTTGTATGATCTGAGTCTGGGGGTTTTTTCTGGGGACTTCCTTGCTATTTATACTTGCCAAGGATGACCTTCGAACTGCACTTCAAACCGTCGAACTGCTCCTCCATGATTGCTGATCATGCTGCCTTAGAAGTAGTTCCACTACGCCATCACTTGCAGTTAAACTTCCCTCTTATATTTGAATTTGAATATGAGTAACCGTTGAGGCCACGTCATCTTTCGTTTCTTTATTGATCTGGTGCTACTCGGATCACGTGAGAACCAATTGTCATCGCCACGTGTACGATCAGGATTGAAGATATGAATCATCTTCCCATAATACCCTTATTCTGCCACGTGTCGAATTGTTACTGGCTTTTACAAAATATATAGCCAACATTACCCCCCGCACTAATATACCCAATACTTGGTGATATTAGTGGATTAAAAACTTTTCCCGCGTTTTTGGAATGTGCACGGAATCCACTTTCGGGAAACATAACCGTCACCCATTTGGTGATCATTAGCATTAACTCTCAAATTATTGAATATTTCAATATCTTTAGCATCCGAACGGATTATGGCTCAATCAACTTCTCATTCTACTGATCAAGCATACGAAGAGCCATTGAGTAATGCTGTTTCCCCTCGAAAGAATCTTCACGCATTCATTAGCCATCTTTATCCGCCCTTCCATATTCAGGTTGTGGAGGCTTTTGCGAATTATCAAGCTTTGGACTATGCGCATATTGCCATTAACCCTTCGATTCACAACTCCGTAAATACAAGAAGTTCTTCCTCTAGCATCCCTTTGTACTTTGAACAAACTACCCTCAAATCTTTGCTTCGATAAGTTACAAATATGGATTCGGGAAGTTCTTCTTTGCACACCTCTGCATGGGATGAAGCTATAACTTCTTCATCGTCTGGGACTTCTAGTTGGACAAACTGGTCGTCCTCTGAGACTTATGATGTAAGCGAGCGCATCAACCATCATTTTGTTGAGTTTACTGATCCCTTGGAGTTTCCTTCCTTCGCTCGAAGTTCAGTAGTCTACCCTTACGTGCCCATTGATTTTCGACGTAGTTTAGAAGAAAATCTGCTCGTAGCCTGGTATACCTCATCCATGCCTACAAAGATAATGCATCCTACCCGGCGCCCGGAAGAAGCACAAGGATACAGTCCTTCATTCTTAGCCAAGAAGGCGAAGATTTGTTCTTCTGATTGGCTTGATTACATTAATGCCTTTGTTCCTTCCACTCCCACGCCATCTCTTACAATAGAGGCATCCACACCTTCTTCTTCATCTTCTGAATTTGAAGCCTCTACTCCTTCTTCTCCTCCCGCTCTTTCCTGGATAGAGAAACTAAGGCTTGCTCTTCCAATGGACAGAGTCTTTTCACCTTACAACCCTCCATTATCCCCTTCTCCAACTGAGCGGAAACAAGCTCAACTTCTGCTAGCGGCTTTCTCTCACTTGCCTTTCAATGTTCTTGAGGATGATACCCCTCTCAAGAACTTTCAATGGGCTTGTGATATTTTGACCAGGGGCCATATCCTTAACCCCATCGCCCAAGCTGAACTTTACCTATTTCTGGACCAACTTCCAGTGCTTCTCCACTGGCATCGAAATTCTCTGGTTGCTACGCAATCTTTGGATCAACTCTCATCCCTACGAATTCATGCTCAATACGAAGCAGAGAACTTCCTCGAAGAGTTCGATGACTTCAGAAATAAAGAATCTGCGTATTGGGACGATTTGGTTATAGATGAGCTGGAACAAACACTGAGGGAGGAAGCTTTCGAAATAAAGGCTGAAGAGCTCTATTATGAAGTAAGAGCACATCAGCTTATGCAGCCAACATTGGAGGAGATAGAAGAAATAATAAAGAAAGAACAAAAATTCATTGATCATTGTTGGATGAAATTCCATGACCTTGTTATTTATTCTATTCCTTATTTTTATGAGCTAGAATTCGTACCCAGATAGGGTCACTTGATGTAACTGTTTTGGCTTTAGTACAAACAAAGTCTTTTTACATTTGTCATTGTTTGATTTTGTTCCTTTTGTCTTTAAAAGCCAACCCATAGCTTCGAATTAAACAATCTCATCCTTCGAATCTGGATTTAATTGTCTAATGAAACGCTAAAAGAGCCAACATGTCAGTTTATGGGGTGTTGTTGACAATTCTGGCTGTTATTACCTGGAATTAATGCTCTGAACTTATTAACATCACCCTTCAGAACTAACTATAACCAATATATGATCATAGTTAATGTAACCAATCAATTTCAAATTAACTAGTTTGCCTCGAAGAGTAATCCACATTGTTCTGGTTCAAAAGCAATTCCTCTTTTTATATGTAATAAAACCAAATATTGGTTTCAATGCGTCGAACAGTGCTCCTCATCCCTCAAAGGATCCGAAGACTTGCTTTGAAGGTCATTACTTTGATAAACGGGCCCTAAAACCCCTTGAAGTAGACCAATACTTCGAACAGTCCAGTGTATTCGAACATGAGTACGCTTCGAAGCTGGCTTCCGTACTTCGAAGCCATTTGTTTGAATTTTGGCGCCAAAATTTGGCTTCGAAGCCAAACGTCTTGCTTCGAAGCTGGCATCAGCGTCCGGAATGTGCTCTTCCCTCCAGAAATTATCAAAGGAACTCCTCGTATTCGTACTTTTAGTACATAACGATTTACGCAATATATCTTTCAGACACGGAACCTTTTAAAAGCCCCTTTGCTTTGTACTCTGAAATCACTTGCTCTTTTGACACACAAACCCTACCGATCTCCTATTAAACCCCTCTTCCTTATTACTTGCTATCAATGGATCCTTCCTCACTAAAAGTGTTTACTGACGATCGTATCAGTCCTACCTTGGCTTTGAAGCGATGTATCGATGAAGAAATCACTAAACTGTCATCTGGTGAGTCAAGCCACATAGATGGACGTCTTTTCGTGCCTCGTCATAGCGACAAACAGGAATACGTTCTTGGCCCTATTTTTTGGGAAGCTCCTGCTCAACTCGCAGCCCTATATCCTCGCTTGGAGGACCATTTCCTTCTTTACGAAGTAGGGCTTGATTGGGGAAACTGGAGGGTGAATCGTCCTCACCGTTGCTGGCCGACAATGAGGACTGAATGGGAAGAATGGTATGACAGAGTTGTACCTGCAAGAGAAGATGACCTGCAAGAGCTCTGTATCCTCGATGCCCTTCGTCTTTCCAGGTTCATCATTCCTGAGGACCCTTTCTTGATACCTGCTGCCTTATGTTTCTGGAATATGGCTTTTAATTTCTTTCAATTTCGGTGCGGCATGATGGCCCCCACCGTTCTTGATATTTGCCATCTCTTAGGGCTTTCTCCCCATGGTTCTCCATTTACTCCCAACTATCCAGACCTTCCTGTTAAGTTTTCCCTTCCGTCCTTAAGCTCCTCTTATAGTGATTTTGTAAAGTCTGAAAATAAAAGGGAAGGTCCTGTGAGGGACAGAGAGCTATTTTCCTTCATTTTATATTGGTTATGCAAATTCCTCTTTTGCACCTCATCTCAGAGGATTATGCCTGAGTTTGTCCCTCTCGCGAAGGCACTTGTTTTGAAAAAACATATAGCTCTTGCTCCTTATCTTTTAGGTCATGTCTACAGAGTCTGTTCCCAATTTTGTGAAAAACCTCTTGATGCCAACCAAGGAGGTCCCTTCTGGGTGCTTCAACTTTGGCTCTTCGCCTATTTCACTGACCTACACCCCAAATGTCTAAAATTCCTTGTTCAGGACCCTAGTACTTATGGGGAAAAGTATGCTAGGATTGCCCTTTACCCTGCTTCATTCGCTTACTACTTTACCTTTTTTTATCAACTCCCCATTTCTCCATCTGCCTCTTTCTTTTGTCCTTTTGAAGCCAATAAAGGACCAACCTGGCTGCAAGCTTTCCTGGCTGATAAAGAATGCTCCACTTCTCCTCACAAAGACATGTGGGCCTCTATACTACTACCAAGGGAATTGTTCATTGGTAGTCTAAACCCTCGAGCTTACAAATGCATATCTGAGGTGTACTGCCCTTCTCAATTTGCCAGACAATTTGGACTCACTCAAGGGATACCAGTTCCTCTTTGCAGTCTCTCGAATGTCCATCTTACTGTCAGAGATTCGAAAATATCCAAATCGAGACTAGAGACGGCCATTCTCAAATTACTGAAAGAGTTGAATGAGTTCCAATTTGTCCCTTTTCTTCCGTATGGTTCAATCTTGAAAAGATTCCAGAACTGGTGGACAGTCAATATGGAAGTGCGCTTATCTGAACATCCCCATGACTTGCTGGTAGGATTGGGAGTGCCTTCGAAGGCTAAGTCAGCGACATCTCATGAGGCCGCCACAACTAAATCTACAGCTTCATCTCCTCCAGCTAGAGTTACTAGAGCTACTTCGAAGAAGGGTAAACATTTTCAGACTTCTCCTTTTCCTTTCTTTTGAATCTTTTGTTCTTTCCCTTTACACTTTTGTTCTTTTGTGCAGGGCCTCCACACGAAGAATCTCCCAAGAGAGCTGAAACTTTAGCTGTTCTCAAAAAGAGACAACAAGAACAAAAACACAAAAGGAATCTAGTCCTTCCTCCTGAGGAATCCGAATCCTCGAGAGAAGAAGAGGTTGAGCAAGAGCCCTTGCAGAGAACAAAGAGACAAAAGATAGTTGCCTCCCTTCCTGATACAACTAAGCATCCTTCTTTCGAAACACCCACTATAGTAACGGAGAAAGCACTTACCTCTGAAAAATCTGAAACTCAAATTGAAGAGAGGGAGATTGATAAAGAACCAGTAGTATCACTGCCAAGGAGGCAGAGAAAGAAGATGACTGTTTCTGCTGCTGACTTGGTGGAAGATCCGATTCATAAAGCCGCTGCCAAGGCAGTGGAACAAGAACATTCCAAAGCAATAATCGTTTTTGAGAGGGCTGAGAAGAAACGGCAGCAACAGTTTCTGAGAGATGAAGCTGCTGCTGCTGATGGGTTACAAAGAGAAATTGTTCGAAGACAACAAATTGCCGAACGTTATTCTCTTCGAAGTTCTCCCATCAATATCAACATTTCTGAAACAAGTAATTTCTTTCATTCTTCTGTTGTTTTTCCTTCGTCAGCTTTAAATATTTGAAATTTGACATTGCTTTACATTGCTCCCTTCTGCAGTAACAACTACTGCACTTATCTTTCCCATGGGGCCTCTTCCAGTTTCAGTTGAAGTTGACCAGATGCAAAATGTGAAGACTGTTCAAATACAACTTCCACTTCCTAAGCCTACGCCTCATGTACTTTCGTTGATTCCCACCATTCCTGCATCTCTTTTCCTTGGTCTAGAACCATATCTTCCTTTTTTGGCTTTTAACCCTCCTCAGTATGCTTCTTCGAGCCTTGCTCTTCCTTCTTCCAAGGATATTCCAGTTGATTCTCCCACAGAGGGTACTGGTAGTTCTCCAGTTCATAATTTATCACCTATGTCCACTTCCAGCCCCTCTTCACTAGATTCATTGGTGGCTAAAACCATAGAGGCTGCCAAAGATGCTCCATCCATTTCTCTCATCCCCATGCAGCCCTTTGTATCTTCCACCACAATACTTTCTATGCCCTTCATGTCTAGGGATGAGGTAGACATCTTCGAAGGAAGACTCGCTAGTCTTTTCGATGTACCTTCTACCTCTCCAACATTTAGTGCTGAAGCTGAGCCATTAGTCTTGGCTAACTCCTTGCTGGAGATTTTCGAGAGTCCTTCTCCCAGCAGCAAGCCTCCTGCACCTTCAATAGATCTAGACACATGTTTGGAACTGCTAACTTCCTTTTCGAGGATTCCCTTCGAGGCTCTACAAAGGCCTATCATTAGAAATGGGTTTCTTCAGTGTTGCAACATTGCTGAACAGTCCAGCATGAATGTCTCAAATCATCTATCTCAGGCTGCAGCTACTATTGATTTTTATCTCAACATCTGTCATGCTGCTAAGACTGCGGATGAGAAGCTGGTTAGAGACCAGAGTTTTGTTTCTCAAGTGCATACTAAAGTAGCAGATCTCAAGGAACAACACTCTTCTGTCTCCCAGTTTCGAATCCAACTGCTGGAGAAAAAAGCTCAACTTGAAGAGGAGTTGGCTGCAGTAAACCAAGCCTTGGTTCGAACTGATACCAAATTGCAACTTACCAACCAAGAGCTAGCTGACCGAAAAGAAGACATGGCTGCAGCTATTCAACTGTTTCCAGCACTTAGCCATAGGAAGTCCACTGTACAAAAACAATTAAGACATTGTAATGATTTTTGGGCCAATCTGTGGCACAATGTATTTAATTCTTTATAAAAGAACAAATTTTGTCTATCATTTGAGTAGTCTTATGTTTTCGTAGTTGATGCTTTATGTTATTCCTTGTGTTTCCCAAATGGTTGGAAAATAAGGTTTTAAATATCTGCCATTAATCTTTTTGGGATGTACATAACCATTCAAATTTCTTAAATGATATGCCCCAAAAGGCAGAACTCTATGAATTTGATATGGTCCTTCCCAATTAGGTGACCATTTGCCAAACTTATGGCTTTTAATCCCTATTGGGAGTATTGTTTTCCATACCAAATCACCTTCATCAAAGCCAATGTGTTTGACCTTTTTATTATAATTCTTGGCTGCTTTCTTCTTCTGGAAAAGAATGCTATTTAATGCCAAAATTCTGGCTTCATTTATGCCTTCTAATTCCAAGCACATGCTTTGATGGTATTGCTCAGGATTTAACTGATCTTGGCATCTTACCCTTAAAGATTTAACATTGATTTCCACAGGTAAAACTGCATCATGCCCATATACCAAGGCATAAGGAGTAACCCCTGTGCTTGACCTAGGAGAGGTTCTGTAAGCCCATAACACATCCAACAACAGGTTATGCCAATCCCTAGGATTATCCTCCACAACCTTTTGTATTCCCTTTTTTAAGGACTTATTGGATGATTCGGCCTGACCATTAGCTTGTGCATAATAGGGTGTGGAATTAACAAGGCTAATTCCAAACTCTGCCACAAAAGACTTCACCATTTTCCCATCGAACACAGTCCCATTATCAACTGTTATGGTTTGTGGAATGCCAAATCTATGGATCAGATCTTTGATGAACCCAATAACCTCTGTTTGGTCTACAGCCTTGTATGGCTTAGCTTCGACCCACTTAGTGAAGTAATCGGTAGCCACTAAAATGAAACAATGATGTTTCGAAGAAGGTGGGTGTATTTTTCCCATCATATCCATGGCCCATCCTCTGAATGGCCAGGGCTTTACTACTGCATGTAGGTCAGTTATGGGTACATGCCTTATTGTGCCATGCTTTTGGCATGCCTGGCAGCCCTTTGCATATTCTATGCAGTCTTTAAGGATAGTTGGCCAGTAGTAAGAATGCCTTCGAAGCAACCATCTCATCTTTACGCCGGGTTGATGAGCACCACAAATGCCTTCATGAACCTCAGCCATAGCTGTTAATGCTTCTCTTGGGCCTAAACATTCCAGCAATAGGCCATCTCCCCCCCTTTTATAAAGAGCATTACCATACATGATGTATTGCATAGACTGCAATTTAACTTTTCTGCTGGCCTTCGAAGATGGACCAGCCAAATACTGCATTATTGGATGCCTCCAATCTTGTTCTTGCAAGTCATTATGATTGACTTCTAAGACTACATTCCTTTTATTCAAAGGTGGTATCAATTTTTGATATGTTGTTTGGCCTATGCTCCTTTGGGTATTATCCCTTCTCTTGAAGTTCGAAGCTTTCTGAGCCACATCATTAGCTCTATTGTTCAAGAATCTTGGAACATGGGTTACATTTGCTACTTGAAATTGAGAAAGCAGATGTAATGCAACAACATAATATGGTAAAATACTTATGCTTTGACACTTGAAAATCCCATTTACTTGGTTAACCACCAACTAAGAGTCTCCAAATATATCAACTGCATGTACTTGTAATCCAATAAGGATCTCTAGCCCCACTATTAAGGCTTCGTACTCAGCCTGGTTATTGGAACAAGTAACTTCGTCCACTCTGAAACCATGTGTGGTTTCTACCCCTTGTGGAGATTTAATCACAATACCAATTCCAACTAAACCATTGGCTTTCGATCCATCGAACCACATCTGCCATGGCTCAACACTGGTCATGCCAAGTTCCATTACTTCTTGGTTCTCTGTTTGAGATGGATGGTCTGCTAGAAAATTGGCTAAGACTTGCCCTTTTACTGCCTTTTGAGGGACATATTCTAAATGAAATTCTGATAAGGCTAGTATCCACTTGCCAATTCTTCCCCTCAACATAGGTCTTGACAACATATACTTAACCAAATCTGTGGTTGCAATCACCAAGACAGTTGTAGGTAAAAGATAATATCTTAATTTCATTGCAGCAAAATACAAAGCAAGGCACAGCTTTTCGACAGCTGAGTATTTACATTCACAAGAATTTAAAAACCTACTAAGGTAATAAACAGCTTGTTCCCTGCCTTCTTCATTGTCCTGGGCCAAGAAAGCTCCCAATGAATCTTCTGCTGCAGCTATATACAACTTCAAGGGCTTGTTTCCCTTTGGTGGCATCAGTACTGGAGGATTGGCCAAGTAGGCTTTAATACCTTCGAAAGCAGTTTGATGCTCTGTTGTCCAAACAAATTCTTCTTCATCCTTCAGCCTTAACAAGGAAGAAAATGCTTTAGTTTTCCCAGCAGTGTTAGAAATAAACCTTCTAAGAAAGTTAACCTGCCCAAGGAACCTTTGTAATTCTTTCTTACTTGATGGAGGCTTAGCTTCGATGATGGCTTTGGCTTTGTTCTGATCAATCTGTATTCCTTTCTTGTGCACCACATAACCCAAGAAGTTTCCAGATGATACACCAAAGGCACATTTGAGAGGATTGAGTTTTAGCTTGAACTTCCTCATTCTTTCAAAAGCTGTTTCTAACTGAAACAGATGTTCTTTCATGGACTGGGATTTCACTATAATGTCATCAATATAACACTCTAGATACCCTCCAATGAGATCATGAAAGATGGTGTTCATAGCCCTTTGATATGTTGCCCCAGCATTCTTCAGGCCAAATGGCATTTTAATCCATTCGAAGGTGCCAATATTTCCAGGACATCTGAATGCTGTCTTGTGGATATCCTCCTCCGCAATGCAGATTTGGTTATAACCAGAATGCCCATCCATCATTAACAAAACTTGGTGCCCTGCTGAACTGTCTACCAGTAGGTCCACTATAGGCATAGGGTACTCATCTTTGGGAGTCGCTAGGTTTAAGTTTCTGAAATCGATGCATACCCTCATTTTACCATTCTTCTTAACTACAGGTACAATATTAGATAGCCATTCAACATACCTGGCTGTCCTAATAAAGCCTGCCTTAAGTAGTCTAAGGATCTCTTCTTTGACCTTCTGAATTACTTCTGGACTCATCCTTCTCGGTTTCTGCTTGTATGGCTTGAAATTTGGCTTCATAGGGAGTCTATGTTCCACTAATGACCTATCCAATCCTGGTAGTTCATTATAAGACCACGCAAAGCAATCTTTGTATTTCTTTAGAACAACCAATAACTGGTCTCTGTCCAGAACGTTCAAACAAGCACTTATGTAGGTTGGCTGTTGTACAGAACCTTCCCCTAAATTCACTTCTTTTAAGGGGTCTTGTGTCTGAGAACTTACTAGAGCTTCCTCTTTGATTCCTTCTACCTTCGAAGCATATTTCTTGCTTTGCTCCACTCGCAAGTTCTCTGGTTCCACATCCTTACCTTCTTCCTCATAGACAAAATCTGTCCATAAGGCATCCTCCTCTTGTATCTCCTGGACCTTTGTCTCAATGTCCAATGCGCAATATTTCCCAAGGGTCAAAACTCTGACCTGTAACTGCTCTTGTTTACAGCCAATCATCATGGCTTCTCTTTCTTGCTCCTGTACTTTCTGGACTATTGCTTCTACGTCCAATGGTGAGAATTTAACCAGAGCCAAAGACTTGGCTTCTTGCTCTTCATCTCTTTGCCTATAACCAGGCATCATTGTCATCTTTCACGACAACCTCTTCATCAGCACTCTCTTGGACTAAGTGCTTTAGGTGTGTCACTTCCTCATCAGCCGTCACTTCGGCTGAGCCATCAGCTTTCCTCAGTATACTGAGTGGTGTTACTCCCTCAATATACAACTTGGCCTCTGCAAAGTCTGCACAGGCTATGAAGGGTTGAGGATCTGCATCAATTTCCTCTGTCTCTCCATTACCCAAGGCCATCATGATCTTCTGATGCAAAGAGGAAGGCACACATTTGTTGGTGTGGATCCAATCTCTCCCAAGTAAGGCATTATATTTGGCATTGCTGTCGATGACGAAGAATGCTGTCATACAATCCCTGGTTCCCACACTCAAATTAATAGGCAGAATCCCTTGAGCCATCTGTTTATCTCCAGCAAAACCAGCAATAGTCGTGCTGGTTGGGATCAACCTGGGATTCTTTTTCCCTAGTTTCTTCAAAGAAGATTTCGGTAATAAGTTCACTGCTGCCCCATTGTCTACCAGGACTCAGTTTAGCTGTATCCCATCAAAGAAAGCCTTGATGTACAAAGGCTTGACATGCTGGGTCATGGAATTTGAGGGATATTCAAAAGGGTATGAGAGGTTGATGCTCACTTCTTCCTCGCTCTCATACTCAATTTCCATTGGAGTAGCCATTTCAGGAGCATCCTGTACCATACTCACTTGTGACTCCTCACTAGACACAGGAATTGGATCCATGTCTTGGTCACCATGACCCTCATTTTCAGCCTGGAATTCATGAGGTAGTATGTGTACCATATTGACTGATACAGGGGGAAATGAGCCAAACTGAATGGCTGACTGTACCTTCTTCCCCTCTTGGCGACCTTGCTCAGTGTCCTTAGCAGCATCCTCCATGCTGTACTCTGGTATTTCATTGATAACTGATCCCTTCGAAGGATCCTTTTCAACTGGTTCTTCAGTCAGAAATGTATGTTCAGCCATGAAGGCTTCGAACATTTCTTCTTCTGCCATTTCCTTCTTTTGGCTCATGTCAATCTCGTCTCCCACTTCGCTATCACTTTCCATCAGAGCCTTCTCCAACCCTGCCAAACTAGACTTCTCCCTGGCCTTTAGTTCAGAATGAACTTGGGCCAATTGTTCTCTGCTACAAACCACTTTGCTTTGCAGAGTCGGTTTTGGAGTATGGTCTGACTTCGAAGTTTTCTTTCCTTCTGTCTTGACCTGTGAAGAACTCTCTCCACTTTCTTTCAGATCTTGCTGGTACTGGGTATACCTGCGTTGAATTTTCCTTCTTTGTGATCTGGAAATGACTGGGACCATGTCTGGTTCCTTTGTCTTTGGATGTTTAAGTAATACCCAATTGTTTGGGGCCACCAAAGGAGGCTTGACCATCCTGCCTTGGTTTCCAACATCCCTTTGAGTAGGCGCCTCCCTAGGTTTGTTCTGCATTACAAACCAATCTGGGACCCCTGGTACCCACGAGCTTACTGATCCAGATGTCGAACTGTTTCCTTCTACCTTCGAAACCATCTTCGAAGCTGGCTGTGACGGTAAATGCTTGGCTCTGACTTCATGTTTCGAACCTGATTCAGTCCTTCGATGAAAAGAGCCATTTTCTGTCCTTCGCAAGGTTGGTCTAAAAGGCCAATCTCTGGCTTTACTCCCATAACCTGGACCCCTCTTCAATCTTCTTTCAGAATGGCTGCTTTCTACTCTGTAGTAGTTAGGTGGCCTAGACTCATACACAGGCCTCTTGCCTTTAGCATGCATTCTGTCCACTACAGGTTCCACCACTAATGGGCGTTGCCTGTCACCAGCCGGATACGGCCTTTTGTTGTGAGCATTGGTTGATTTAGGACGTCTCTGAACATCCTTATAGTATTGCTTCCCATCAATTGGAAGCCCCTTTAACCATTTGTAACTTAATCTGCATCTAGGACACATCCTCTGCACTACAGCTGCTTCGAGAGAATCATCGTCCAGTGCTTCTTCATCAGAGTGTTCCCTCTGACGTGAGAAACCTTGTCCAATAGTTGGTGGGTTTCCAATTTCCTTCTTGGCAGTTGTCTGGTTGGCAATATGCATTTGCACGTTGACCTCTTCCAATTCCTGCAGAGATAGATTCTGAAAGTTTGGTACAACCACATTAGCCGCGCTTTCTCCAACTTCTGGAAATGGGTTGCTGTCAATTCCCATGGCTTTTTCTGTTTTGGCTGGGAACTTCAAACTTCCTTTTCGAATTTGCTCTTGGATCCTGTCTCGAAAAACAATACAGGTTTTAGTTGAGTGAGACCAAGAATTATGCCATTTACAGTACACTTTTCCTTTAAGTTCTTCTGAAGATGGCAGTTTAACTCCTTTTGGTAACTTAAGGAAATTGGCTGCAAGCAAATGATCAAAAATGTCATCTACTTTTGTTAAGTCAAAAGAATACTTTCGGTGAAAGTCTTTCTTTTTAAACTGTTGGTCGATGGTTGTATCCTTATGAATTAATGCTTCACAGATTACAGGTTCTTTGCCCACAATCTCTGCTGCATCAATCTCATAATTGGGATCTCTATAATACGTCTTATACGAAGCATTATTTCGATCTTGTTCCTCCTCTAGTAATGCTTCATATCGAGACACCTTATAGGTTAATTCGACCAAATCCCTAAATTCAGTTGAGTCAAATTTCTTTCGAAGCCTGAACTCTAAACCGTTTTGAGCCAATCTTACAAATTCTGACTCTGGAAGGATGACCCTACATTTATTTCGAGCCCTTTTAAATCTGGCAATAAACTGAGTAGCCTTTTCTTCAAGCCTTTGACTCAATCTTGCCAAGTCTGCCATGGACACCTCTGGCTCCGATTGGAAGAATTGGGCATGAAATGCCTCTTCCATTTGTTGCCAATTTTGAATGGAGCCAGGTGTCAGGTTGATATACCATACAAAGGCTCCCCCAGTCAGGGAATTTGGAAATAATCTCAGTTTCATGTAATCATGATTAGTGAATTCACCACATTGAGCAGCGAATCTGGCAATGTGCTCTACTGTTGATTGATTTCCAGTTCCATAGAACAAGGTAAAATCTGGTATTCTGAATCCTCTTGGATATTCATGTACCCTATCTACCCATTCTGGGTATGGTTTTCTGTATACAGGAGTCTGGACCCCCCGAGCCATCGGTCCACACATCTCCCTAACAATATCAACAATTTGGTCCCTAGGGACCATATTCTGTGCCTGCTGAACCAGTACTGGAGGAACAAACACAGGGTTTGGTGGACAAACTTGTGCTTGTGGCCCTCTTGGTCCATAAGGTGGTACATTTGGGACTGGTTGCCCCTGTGGTACAGGTTGCTGTTGGGGATATGGGTAACCCCTTTGAGCCTGTCCTGCGAAGGGACCTGCGAAAGGTGCTGGAACAGGTGTTGTGTCCCTTCCATTTACAGGAAAACTCTCCAACCCCCCGGGTATAAATTCAAACAAAGGATTATTATATCCCCTAGTGCCAGGTATGGCTTCGAACATGGGATTTGTAACCATTCTCATGCCAATTTCTTGTACTTGCCCAGATCCACCAACATGTGTGGCTTCATTGTTGGGTACTGAGGCATTTTGGCCTACTACAGGCCTTGAAATGGGTTCATACCAAGACTGAGGCGATGGTCTTTCATAATTTTGAGTACTAGTCTGACCATTAGATTGTCCATTAATTTGCATAGGCTGTTTTTCTCTAGCCAATCTTTGCTGAGGGACATTTAAAACTTCCTCTGTGTGTCTTGTATTTGTTGGTTGGTGGTTATTCATTCGATCCAAAAAGGATGTTGCCCACCTTTCCATGGTGTTCATTAATTGTTGTCCCATAGCATCTACTAAGCCATCCCACGGATTTGTTGGCTGAGTAGATGGAACGGTGGATGTTCCAATTCCTTGGTTTCGTCCAATATTATGAACATATGGTTCTTGTCCAGAAGTACTGGTCTGTTCGACCATAGGTTCTGATAACATAGGAGCCTCCACAGGATGTGTTATCACATTATCCTCTGGATTAGGTATTTCTACCTCTCCTTCTACGCCTTCTTCCAGACGTTCATTTTCTCCTTGTCGTCTTCTTCTAGCCATTTTAAATTAAGTCCCACCGGGCGTGCCAAAAATATATGTTGGCTTTTTGGCTTTTCGGAGGATAGTTTTGTAAATGCGAGCGTGCCAGCAAGGATCAATCAGTCCTTACAGAAATTATAATTGCCAACCAATTTATCAGACGATTGTGTTTTTTAGTTCTTTCAGCCTCAATGAAGAGGACTTTTACTGGTGGCTTGACTTAGGAGAAATTAAGAAAGATAACAAGCAATATGAAGAACAATCGCAGTATTTCATTAAAAATGAACACTTACAATAGTCCAAACTCAGCCTCGAAGAGGTTTACAGCAACAGTCTACTTGAATCTACTTGAAACTACTCCTAGGAATCGAAGTGCAGTGCAGATATTTAAAGGACAAGTATTTAAAGTGCAGGTATTTAAAGTGCAGGAAATGTAAAACTGGGAAAGAAAATATAAAGCAAATGACTGGTTTGTATGATCTGAGTCTGGGGGTTTTTTCTGGGGACTTCCTTGCTATTTATACTTGCCAAGGATGACCTTCGAACTGCACTTCAAACCGTCGAACTGCTCCTCCATGATTGCTGATCATGCTGCCTTAGAAGTAGTTCCACTACGCCATCACTTACAGTTAAACTTCCCTCTTATATTTGAATTTGAATATGAGTAACCGTTGAGGCCACGTCATCTTTCGTTTCTTTATTGATCTGGTGCTACTCGGATCACGTGAGAACCAATTGTCATCACCACGTGTACGATCAGGATTGAAGATATGAATCATCTTCCCATAATACCCTTATTCTGCCACGTGTCGAATTGTTACTGGCTTTTACAAAATATATAGCCAACATATATGCACCAATTAGTATATCAATTAGTGTATAAACATATATTATGATATTATTACTAATCGCATCTATTATACAAGTTATAAATATACAAAAATTTTAAAATTATGTCATATCATCTATTAGTACACTAATTGATATACCAATTGGTGCATATAACATTATTCCTTTTCTAATTGGAAAATGCTATAGATCCCAAACAAATTACCAAATAGATTACCAAACCTCTCACATGGGTGTGGGACCCACACACATGTGATTTGTGTGGGTCCCACACCCATGTGAGAGGTTTGGTAATTTATTTGGTAATTTGTTTGGGATCCCTAGCATCACTCTTTCTAATAATCAATCAATAATATCACTCATACGTTATTAAATTTAGGAAGTAAATTTGTATATCATTTTCAATATACCTATAGTCTTTAAAATAAAATTTACATTCCGAATAAATGATTATGGAAGTTTTCAATTTATTAATTTTGTGAAAGTGATTGCCCAAAATGATGTAAAATTAAGGGAGTAATCAAGTGAGGGCACGACCATTGTACACCTCTGGTACCCTTCTTCATCGGACCGAATAATCAGCTTTTTCGATCAAATAAAAGAACAATCAGCTTTCGAAAGCTGTCTCTCCCCCCAAACACACCCTGTGTCTCTCCCCCCTCTCTCTCTCTCTCTCTCTCTCTTAAATTACTCATCGGATAAAATGGCGTGCACTCCACATTTTCAATCCCAACAAGAAGGTAGGGTTTCAATTTCGCTCTCTCTCTCTTTCCCTTTCAACACTCCTCGTACCCTAGTTTTCTTTCTCTAAACACTCTCAGTTCTCTGCGCCGTAGCACTCTGGTCCTGAATTCTCAAACGACAATGCAAGAGAATTCGATCTCGGCAAATAGAATGCTGGTTGGTGCGTTGTTTTTCCTTTTGGTTTCCGAGAAAATGTCTGAAAATTTTGATTTCTGAATCCTATTTTCTTGGTAGCCAAACAGAGAATTAGCTTGATTATTAAGCTAATGAAATGTTGGGTTGGATTTCAGGTGATTGTTCCTCCGTATCCGCTGATCAAGCACTGGGTTTCAGTTCTTAGAAATGAGCAGACTCCTTGGCCCATCTTTAGTGAGTGATGAGTTTCACCATTGTTTTGTCTTTAATGAGAAGTTCATTAGCTTTTTTCTCTGCTGTCAAGTTTGTTACTTTTTGTGTGAATTTTAGTGTTTTCCGCAAAAAGTCTTGATCTGGATGCAAATTTAGTTTCCATATCCTTGCAATGCACACTGTTGTCTTCATGATTTTCGTTCAAATGTGATTATAAAGCTGTCCTCTTTTTTCACTGACAATGAAATAATTTGAGAATTTATGAATTGAATAGGAAACTTCAGCCAATGTTTGTCATTGAGCAAAATTTTGCAATCTTCCTAGACATGGAGGAGTAGTTGGCCATTTTAATGTATGGTGCTTAAATCAGGACACACTTTTAGCCAGCCCTTTTTGCTACTAGGCATGCATGATGCAGCTTAGTTTGAAATAGTACTGGAAAAAAAACTGAATTGAATAGGTGATCGACTTTGAATCTGAACCGATATACTTGGATTGGAATTTGGAACCAATCCAAGGCATAGTTAAGCATCTGTGTGAAGTTTACATTGGGTTTGTTTGACGCTTTAGTTGAAATGCATGCTGACTCATTGGTTATAAATCACGCCATGGTAATTCCATAGAAGAACAATAATTCATTTAGAGTATGTCGATTTAACAGATCATTGAATACATCAAATCTGAATTCTTAGGTATATTTAAAACATTATGATATTTGATGTTACTTTTTAGACACACTTGATTGTAAATCTTGCTTGCAGCCTAGAGCACTCAGGCATGGTTGTGTGGTATTTGAATCCTACAGTGAATTCAAATGAAAGATAGGAGAAAAGTGGAGGATCAGAAAGAGAATTGGTAGCACATACTTGTGATAGGGTATGTCTTGGTTTATGTTTCACAACTGGTGGAATGAGAAAAGCTTTTTCATTCCAACAAAACCCCGAATAACCTGGAGTGATTGAATGCACATGGAAAGTGAAACATTTGTCTCATTTACTACTTATTAACATTCAACCTTTGGAGGAAGCCCTACACTAGTAAATTAGTACTTGAAACACGCAAATACCCTTTTACTTGTATGTAATTCTAATATTAACAAAATATATTCATTATACTAGGCTTTCTTCTTGGGTTGGGTTGGGTTGGTTTAGCTGGTTTTTTAATCCACTATTGTACTAACATTTGTAGGTTCTCTTGCTAGTTCTGTGTTCAATCTATAATGTCTCTTCAAACTCTACCAAATTAAACCAAAAAAGTCAGGTTGGCTTAGTTCTGGGCCTGTCTTCGAAGGAGTTCTTACCATGTGTGACTTTTGAGAAGAACTAGAAGCGTTTAAATTCCTTTGTATTAGAATTTGCAAATTTATTTTATGTATCTTGATAGTATTTGGTAAAGTTTTAAAGAACTACTTCTTCATGTCCCTTTTTGGATTATGTTTCCAAAATATAGTCTTGCTCTTTTAAGGTTTTCATTTTCCAAAAAAATTGTATTGCTTCCCATGATTTGTTACAACTTACAAATTTTAAATTTTTTCCTTATTAATACATTAACGTATCTGTTATCATATTTATTATAGAAAATGCCATGGCTGAGTTAGGGAGGCTGCTCATGTATGAAGCATCAAGGGATTGGCTGGTGAGTTATTACATTATGCATGTTGTTTTACTAACAACATTAGTGTTAAAAAACTAACAATCAAAAATGTCTTGATATGGATGAAGAACGCAAGAGGAGGACCTTTGATGGGAAGGAAGTTCCTATTTTTATATTGAAAAGTGGATTATTATAGTTGGTTCTCGAGGAAATTTTGATCCATCCTTGCACCGATTTTTGGATTTTGTTGAAGAGTTTGAGTAATTTCAATGTATAGATGAGATAGGTCTTATGGACTTTTGTATACGGGTTGCACCCCCTTGGTGCTTCTTATTTTATGATACACTATATAAAGACATTGTAAAATTAGTATTTTGGCAGAGCTAATGCATGACTCTGAAAATGTGGACATTGATTTATAGGGATAAGGTTTATCCGTGTGGAGAACTTTCCTTAATATCAATTGTAACCTGTTTATAACAAGTTCATTAGAGAATTGTTGGAATGTGGTTGTTAACATTTGATTGTATATGTCTCTTATCCTATATATTTACCACATAAGAGTTACAAGAAATGCATGAATAGTTAATATGAGTGTTACCTATGAAGCACGGACATGTCTCTGGAGGCAGCGTATGGGTGTCGGACACGTGTCGGACACGGACACGCGTCGGACACGCGGTAGACACGTGTCCGACACTCGACCTAATGTGTCCCTGTTTTTTTTTGAATTTTTGCAGGCGGACACTCTACAAGACACGCTTGACACGTCGTGGACACGTTGGAAATAGAAAGAAACCCTAACTAGGAGACAGAGAAACCCTAACCCATTAAAGATAGAGAGAGAAAGAGAAAGAGAAAGAGAGAAAGAGGAAGAACCTGTTGAAGCCTAGATCGAGGCTAGATCGAGTCCTCTTCGTCTCTGATCGAGGTATTTCTTTCGGCTCCAGTCGCCTCCTCTCTCTGTGTTCGTCTCTCATCGTCTTCATCTCCTCTCTCTTTGTTCTCGCCTCTCGCTCTCTGATCGTCATCTCTGATCGAGTCCTCTTCCTCTCGTCTCCCATCTCCTCGTTCTCTGTTCTCTTTTTTTTTTTTTTGTTACAGATCTGTTCTCGCCTCTTCCTCTCTCCCATTTTTTTTGTTGGACTCCCTTTACTTTTTCTCCCCTCTTCATTTATTACCGGGTGACTTCCTCTTTTGTTCTTTTTTCTTTTTTATACTTTTTTTTTTGTAAATAAATAATATAAATAAATACAAATAATATATTTATTTTTTTGATTTTTACATATAATAAATAAAATAAATAAATAAAAATGGTATATATTTTTTAATTTTACATATAATAAATAAATAAAAATAAATAAATATAGTATATATTTTTTAATTTTACATATAATATATATAAAAAATTATATATATTAAACGTGTCCCCAGCGTGTCGTGTCCCCTATTTTTTTAAAAATTTACGTTTTTACGTGTCGGTGTCGTGTCCCGTGTCCGTGTCCGTGCTACATAGAGTGTTACTCAAAGAATCTAGCCAAAGCTATTTGTTATCTTGGAATATATGCATCCTAGCAACTTGACAATGCTCTCTCTCTCTCTCTCTCTCTCTCTCTCTCTCTCTCTCTCTGTGTGCATATGTATACATTTCTTCTTTCTTCCTCAATCTCCAAAGAATTTGCTTTCTAAGGGGATTGTGGGAAGCTTGGGAGGAGGTAGTCTGTGAGCAATGTTGGGAGCCTGACACATCTAGTGTCTGCATTTTATATGAGCTTTCTGGGTCATTAAAAAGTGGATGTTTCTGGGTCATTATATGAGCTTTCTTGCCTTTTTATGTGCTTATGAATAACTATTGTTGCTATGCTTTTATTGATGGCAGCCTACCATAACAGGGGAGATTCGGTCACCAATGGGTCCTGCCTCTGTACAATTTATTGATCCAAGGGAACCTGTGGCGGTTAGTATATTACTCTTCTCTGTTTTTTCTTTTTACCACTGTTACTCATTTCATTGTAATGGATAGACTGAATATTCCCTATCCTGCCACTGTATATAGAGTCTAGGAAGTTCCCCCCATTATGCTCGTTGCAACTTGCAAATGATTAGGACATACTTTTTTTTTTTTGGCTATTTGATATTATTGGTGACAAATCATGATACAAATTTATGAATGTGGTCTCTGTTTGAAATTATTTAATCCTGGGCCCTTGGTAGAGTAGAGCTTTTATGTAGTCATCACCTGATGCACTATTTTTTTGGCTTTGCAGATTGTTCCTATCTTGGGAGCTGGTCTTGCTCTATTAGAATATGCATCATCAATTTTACCGGCAACAAAAACATACCATTTGGGTTAGAATGGTTTTTGCACTGTCATGTGGAAGGGGTTATGTTATTTTGATAGGTCAACTTATCTGTATCCTTTTAGTTTTGAATATGAATCATCTACAAATTTTATCAAAAAGCCTATATTCTTTAGGAGTTTCTGATGGGACTAGGATCTTTCTTGTGAATATTGCATTTTGTACATGTAAAATCATGTTCACATACTCGTTACCTTTATTCAATTTGTGGTTTTGTTTATTTCAATAACATTTTGTGAATCCAATTTATTTTATGTGGTATATATGGTTCCTTAATTTTGAAGTTTCATTAAAATTTTAGGTAATTGACCAAGTCTGTGAATAATGTTATTTACGTTTTGCAAATTAAGGAAACACTTCAGCCAACTGTATATTTGAACAAGTAAGAGTTCTCCATTGTAGAAACTTGGCTTTTCCCTTTACTCTTCATTTTATGTTGTTCCTCTTTGTTTCGAACATGTTGTCTTGTTCTTTTCTCATTGCTTTCATTATGGTATGATTCCAATTCAACCAAAAGCCTTCATGCTTTATTTATGTTATGAAAAATTTTTCTTCCTTTCACCATATTTTTTGGTACTTGTCATTGTTGGCGCAAATCTTAAGTCCTTAGTTAATAAACCACACTAAAAGTACATGTGTGTACCCTATTTAACTTTATTTTCAAAGCATATGAATACCTAATCTAAACATGTAGATATGTTTAAATGTCTTAACCATTCATTATAAAAACAAAAAACAGTTTTTGGGTAACCCTGCTTCTGATACATTTTGCATCCTGTTTTGTAGGTTACCTGAAAAATTTCCTGAAGGATCTCAAGTATTTGTTGTAGATCCCATGCTGGCAACAGGTATTTTTGCTATGGCTAGAGCTCCTTTCCTCATGCTTAGTATATTTTTTCATAGTAATTTCTTTGTTTCCTTCTTTTTATCTCAGATTGAAAAAACTGTTTAAAGTTGCACGGTTCCTCTAATTTTTATATTATCCTTGTAATAATTTTGATATAT
The DNA here is from genome assembly GCA_036172215.1 of Camellia granthamiana. Classification (NCBI taxonomy): domain Eukaryota; kingdom Viridiplantae; phylum Streptophyta; class Magnoliopsida; order Ericales; family Theaceae; genus Camellia; species Camellia granthamiana. The sequence goes on from CM069905.1 coordinate 10,956,578, forward strand.
AAGCTCTTACTTCTTGGTCAGATCAAATTTGTATTTTGATTTTCGTCTATTCTTTCCTTATGGATTGCAAATTGAGATGCATTTGATAGGGCCGTTGACAAATTTAACACTTTCTGGAAGAGTAAATAATGTAAACAAAAGCTGAATGTGAGTCTCTCTCTCTCTCTCTCCAGTGAATGTTAGTACCATGGATGTATGAACTATTTTGTATAGCATCTGTAGCTTAATTTTTGCATGTGGAGTTTTTTTTATTGTTTTTGTTTAATATTCTGGAAGAGATAAAAATAAGCTTGACTTGGGTCAACTGTCAACTTTATATTAATTTGTTTTGTTTTTTACACAAATAAATGTTAGGTGGTACAATAGTTGCAGCTCTTAACCTGTTAAAGGAACGTGGGGTCGATAACAAGCAAATTAAAGTGGTTAGTAAAATGACTCTCTCTCTCTCCCTCTTTCTCTCTCTGTATTTTTCTTTCCCCTATTTATGCTCCTATTGCACATATATGTATTGGGATTATTTATGTCAACTTTGAATATATCTAAATGCTCGAATTGCTATATCTAGAATTAGTTACCTTAGCGCTAGTGTTGCATAGTAAGACGTGAAAGGAGTCGGTCTTCATAATTTTTTCCCATACAGGCTATCAATATTTTCTTCAAATATTCTTTCTTTTTCTTTCTTACAAATGTCGAGACCCTTGTTTGGAAAATCTTGCTGTTTTGGTTAACTTATAATCGGATATGTGTAGACACAAATTTTAAAACATGAAGTGTTTTAATACATTTCAAAATTTTATGTTACAAATGTCCACTGTTTAGTTTTTTGGACTAAACAGTGTTGATTATTTGAATAGTAGGTTCTTATTTCCGATCTGTATTCCAGATCGTTAATTACACATTTTATATAAATGAAACCTCCGATTAATGAAGAACAAAATAAATAACATAAGACAATTTCAGAAAAATAAATATTTTATTGAAATTGTCATGGGTTTTGAACCCTCGAACAAAGTACAATTCTTGCGTTTGAAACTCTTTACCTATTCATCGCCATTCTGCGTTTGTAGCATAGTTGCTTGAGTTCTCTAGGCTTCTTTTCTTCTAGCTCTTGATTTCTGTCTCTCTCTCTCTGATATTCTCACTTTTTGATTTTCTCCTCCTCCGTCTTGTGTGATGGTCCTCATATTTATAGAGGGCCATCAGGTGATAAGAATGCCTCGTCTTTTCAAATTGAATGATAGCACCATTTTAATCGTGTATCTGATTAATTGGATTGATCTTTGGGGTTTCATCCAGTGTGGTGTCCTTGCTGTAGGCTCTATAGGTGTCATCTTTCGTAGGCTCCATGTGTCACTTGAGCATTTTGAATAACGTCGTTGAGATACGACGTCGTTTTATTTATACACTTCAACGGAGCAAGTTAATCATTTTGGGAAGTGATTGCCTACAACAATCTTATTGTAGGCTCTATGTGTGTCATTGACTGTAGTTGAAATTTAAACATAAATTTGGTTGAAATTTATGTGCTAACAAATGCCCCCTCGTGACTTGCACAAGTGAATTTTCTTAACTGTGCGAGTCACGGCAAATTGGCACTTTTATCTAGATCCTCTTTAGGTCTTGGATGTGATTATTTTTTGGCCTTAGTCCCTTTCTGCCACTTTTCAAGTTTTGTATTTTTTTTTTTAATGAGTTGATTGCTCCTTATAGTCCATAAGCCTTTTATTTTTTTTGTTGCATGGGCCACTTTTTTATGGACTTCGGCGTTTTCATCGACCTTTTGTTTTTTTTTTTTGCATCGGTCTCTTTTCAGGGACCCTTTTTTTTTTTTTTTTCATAAGAATCATAGGTAAGGTCCAAAGATTTAATTGGACCTTTTCTTTTGTAGGCCTCCAACTTGCCACTATTTTTTTACAGCAGATTTTTTTCTAGGCCATCATGGATTTTTTTAGGTCATCATGGACCTTTCCTTTTCTAGGCCACCATTTTTTTAATTGGGCCTTTTCTTTTGTGGGCCTCCAACTTGCCACTTTTTTTTATTTTTTTATTTAGGATCAGATTTATTTAGGAGTTGTCTAAATGGAATAGGATGGATTGGCATTGCTAGGATTTCTAATCCTACACAAACTCTTACTTCTTTGGAGTATTTCAAATCCTACATAAACTCTTGCTTCTTTAGAGTGTTTTAAGAGACCACTAACTTTTTTCTTAAGCAAGACTTTTTACTTTGTATAACACCTATTCATGCATACAACCCATATATTTTTTCTTGCAGCTTTGTTTCTCCCAGAGATTTTTTTTTTTTTTTTTCCAGAAAATCTAAGTAGCACGGACACGGACACGAGACACGATACGGACACGATACGGACACGACACAGACACGCGGACACGCAATTTTTCAAAAAATGGGGGACACGACACGCTGGGGACACGTTTAATATATATAATTTTATTTATATATTATATGTAAAATTAAAAAATATATACTATTTGTATTTATTTTTATTTATTTATTTTATTTATTATATGCAAAATTAAAAAATATATACTAATTTTATTTATTTATTTATTATATGTAAAATTAAAAAATAAATAATATTTTGTATTTATTTAATAAATAATATTTTGTATTTATTTAAAAAATAAATAATATTTAAAAAATAAATATATTATTTGTATTTATTTATATTATTTATTTACAAAAAAAAAAACTGTATAAAAAAGAAAAAAGAATAAAAAGACTAGGGAGGGAGTGACACGGTAATAAAGGGGGAGGGAAGAAAAAGTGTAGAGTCAAACGATGAGAGAACAGAGACGAACAGAGACGAACAAGGGAGACGAGAGAGACGAACAAGCGACGAGACGAGAGAGACGAACAGAGACGATGACAGACGAACAGAGACGAGAGCAAGCCAGAGGCGAGAACAGAGACAGGAGATGAAGACGATGAGAGACGAACACAGAGAGGAGACGAGCAGAGACGCGAAAGAAATACCTCGATCAGAGACGAAGAGCACTCGATCTAGCCTCGATCTAGGCTTCAACAGTTTCTTCCTCTCTCTCTCTTTCTCTTTCTCTTTCTCTCTATCTTCAATGGATTAGGGTTTCTCTGTCTCCTGATTAGGGTTTGTTTCTGTTTCCAACGTGTCCACACGACGTGTCAAGCGTGTCTGAAAGAGTGTCCACCTCCAAAAATTCAAAAAAAAAACAGGGACACGTTAGGTCGAGTGTCGGACACGTGTCTACCGCGTGTCCGACGCGTGTCCGTGTTCGACGCGTGCCCGACACCCATACGCTCCCTTTAGAGACGTGTCCGTGCTTCTTAGCAGAAAATCTTTATCCTTACCGGCAACTTTCCAGCCATTATCTTTTTTCTCTTTCTAACAAAAGTTATTCTTCTTACACTTTAAAGAAGACAAAAAAATCCCTTCAAACTCCTTTAAATCAGGTATGCTTTCCTTCTTCTTTTGTTTGTCTTTCTTTTTCTTCTTTCTTCTTTTTTTTTTATTTTAACAGCATTAGCCTCTGTTTTTTTTGTTGTTTTAGAATCTGAAACCTCCTCTTTTTTTTTACCTTCCAGTAGAAATTTTCTTCTCCATGAACCTTTTTTTATAGCCCATATGAACCCATGTGTATAACTTACTGTCATTAGCAGATATGGCCTAGATATGAATAAAGAGAGCCCATTTTTGCTAGACAACAAACCTAAGAGATTGATACAAGCAGTTGCTTTTTTTGTTTTTTTAACAGCATCAGCCTTTGTGGGTTTTTTTTTAGAATCTGAAACCTCCTCTTTTCTTTACCTTCCAACAGAAATTTTATTCTCCATGATCCTTTTTTTATAGCCCATATGAACCCCTGTGTATAACCTGCTGTCAGCTTTTTTTTGCTGCTGCTAGAAGAAAGTTTTAACACCCATACCAGGATGTCACGCTCATAAATTTTGCATGTAGTCGCATCCCTTGACCAAACAAGACTTCTATCTCTGCACTTTTTAAGGCTTAACAGCATCAGCCTCTTTTTTTTGTTGTTTCAGAATCTGAAACCTCCTCTTTTTTTACCTTCCAGTAGAAATTTTCTTCTCCATGAATCTGTTTTTATAGCCCATATGAACCCATGTGTATAACCTGCTGTCATTAGTAGATATGGCCTAGATATGAATAAAGAGAGCCCATTTTTGCTAGACAACAAACCGAAGAGATTGATACAAGCAGGTTCTTTTTTTTTTTTTTTTTTAACAGCATCAGCCTTTTTTTTTTTTAGAATCTAAAACCTCCTCTCTTTTTTTACCTTCCAACAGAAATTTTCTTCTCCATGAACCTTTTTTTATAGCCCATATGAACCTGTGTGTATAACTTGCTGTCAGTTTTTTTTTTTTTTTTTGCTACTGCCAGAAGAAAGTTTTAACACCCATACCAATTTCATGGATGTCACGCTCATAAATTTTGCATGCAGTGGCATCCCTTGACCTAACAAGACTTCTATCTCTGCATTTTTTAAGGCATAAGATTTCTTTTCTTCAAGAAAGAACAAGTTCTTTTATAAAGCTATGCAATATGCCTTTTATCCATAGCATCTTTTTTCTTCTCTGCTACTGCTACCATATATATATATATATATTTTAAAGCAGCAATCTGTTTGGTTTTTTTTTTTTTTGGTTACTCACTTTAGCAGGATTTTAAGCAGCAACCATCTTGATCTTTTTATGCACTTCAACGGATTATATTGATTTTTTTGCTTTGAACCTCAATGGTGATCTTTCAAAAAGCTACACCATCTTAATTATACACTTCACATGTAAAAATAATTGCATAGGTCCCTTTTGTATTGCAATTGTTGATTGATTAAAGTGCAATTGTAAAAATATGAATAGACTTTTTTTTTTTTTTTTTAAACCTACTGCCTTTTATTTTATTTTGTATTAGTAGCAGCCCCTTGTACAATTGGCCCAATTGAACAAAACATGGGATTTTTTTTTTTTTTTTTTTGAAAATTGAATTTTTTTTTTGAAAATTGAAAATCGAATCAGCTTGCCCCCTCGTGATTTGTGCAAGTGAATTTTAATTGTATGAATCACGATGACTAATTATTTCATGTCTTTTTATCTCTTTTGCAGGCAACATGCAAGGCGTCAAAGTTTGTTTGCAGGTATCATTGCTCCTTTCAGCCTAATGGCAATGAGTAGCCACAATCCTTGGCAATGATTGTGTCCTTTCACCCCAATGTCTTGATTTCTTGGTAGTGAATGTGTCCTTTACACCAATGGCTTGATTCCTTGGCAGTGATTGTGTCCTTCACCCCAACAGCTTGATTCCTTGGCAGTGATTGTGTCCGTCACCCCAACGGCTTGATTCCTTGGCAGTGAATGTATCCTTCACCCCAATAGCTTGATTCCTTGGCAGTGATTGTGTCCGTCACCCCAACGGCTTGATTCCTTGGCAGTGAATGTGTCCGTCACCCCAATGGCCTGATTCCTTAGCAGTGAATGTGTCCGTCACCCCAACAGCTTGATTCCTTGGCAATGAATGTCCGCCACTCCAATGGCTTGATTCCTTGGCAAGGAACTTTCGTCAATTTCTTTATATTATGACATTTTGCCTTTACTAACCTCTTTTTTATTTTTAAAATTTTTATTATTATTTTTTTAAATTTTTTTTAGGCAGCATGGAAAAGACATTTTAATATCTTCGACGTGACGAGAGGGATGTATTGGATAAATCTGGTCCGAAAATAATTTAGCACAAACCTATCACTGCTTTATTGTCACCCACCGAGTTGGACCCCTACATCCCTTTTCATACGGCTTCTGAAGACTTGGTCTATACAGGAATTCGAAACTGCTATGAGATTCTCGAGAAAGGGCACTTCAAATCAATCGGTTCATTCCTTGTCTCAATCCTCCGTCCATGTTCTGAAGACCTTGACTGCTTCGAATTTAATACTCTTCTTAAGAGAATGAAACATGAAAAATTGAAGTGGGATAATTCTTTTAATGTCCGCGGCATCTCTACTCATTTCCAATCCCCTATATGGATTTTTTGGTTGAATGACATTCTTTCCGCATTTGCCCCTATTTTGAAGAAGTGTGGGATTTATGCCGCAATTTATGTATCCCAATTTGCTTATGCTAGGAATGTCCCCCAAAGGATTCTTAGAGCAGTGGTCACCCGACACCAATACTTTCCACACCATTTATGGCGAACTTGGGATCTCTTTATGGGACCTTCATCGCATTAGTGGGCTCCCCATCCGTGGCGAGTTTTATGAAGGGTTCACCCCCTCCAATGACATTTTATATTCGTCGCAGACATCCAAGGCGTGCCGTGGGCTTTTCAATATTTATGCCAGCTTTTTTCAATCCAAGAAGTTTAGCCACTGGACTTTCAAATTCATTGACGAATCCCCAACTTCGATTAGTGGTTTTCAACGAAAAGATAGAATCCCTGATGATGTGTATCTTTTTGATTTTTTGGCGAGCTGGCTTAGCTGATTTGTCTTCTCTCACTCTTCTGGGGAAATTCGTCCGACTACGTTTCTTGTAGCCACCAAAATGGCCGGTGGAACCTTATTTAGCCTGGCCATCTCAGTCCTTGCATACCTCTATCATTCTCTTGGTAAAATGGCATCATCACCTTCACCTGGGAAGGAAAATATTCAGGGTCCTTTGCATTACCTTTTTGGATGGATTTCACTATATTTTGTTAAGATTTACTCTCATGGGGATCCTCAGTCGATTTGTTCGATTCTTGATATTCATTTCATGCCATATCTTGGGTTTATTGGAAACCAATCGGCTGCCCAGTTTTTTACTGATAAATTTCCATTTGTGGACTCTCTCCTAACCTATCGTACGGAGTGTTAGTTTAGGGCTCTTACCCATGAAGGTGAACCTTCAGGCATTCTAGTCGACTCTAAAACGTCATCACCTTTCCACCTTGGCTATCTTATATCTTTAAGGCAAGGGATTTTAACTTTTAAAATGGGATTTAATTTCATTTCTGAACCGTACTCCCCTAACCGATACGGTCGTCAATTTGGATTTGCTCAAGCGTGCCCTACACCGCTTAATGTATCTTGTCGGCAGCCTTCTGAGTGGTCTAAATTTTATTACAACTGGCGCCATATGCTACGCTACGGTACAAAAGTCTCATTGGAGTAACCAGGCTCCTGATCTACTTCTCACGTAACCATGCCTTACGCCAATTGGTGGTTGGGAACTTTTACCGTGCTCCAATATGTTACTCATACCCAGCTGAAATCTTCACGCAAGAGAAAACTGGATATGTCAATTAAAGACCGAAAGACGAAGAAACCTTCTTACTCTAGAGCTAGGTCATCATCTTCACGTATTGCTCTGGAAGCATTGTCACCTCAGAGAATGCATAATAGTCAACCACCTATTGCTCCTTTTTAATCTAGTTACTCGGCTTCAGATCTCCTTCATCTTTTTGAGGATATGTGTAATTCTCAATTTAAAATGAGATTTAGCTTCGAGCAAGTAGATTCTAGCCCTCGATTTTCTAGTCTAGCAAAGCTTTTTCCGGAGACTGTCTATCAGTGATTGTACAGGAACTTCCCAACCAACAGTATCGACCAAAACCCCAATGGACCGATTTCGCACATACCTGTACTCTTTTCTTGAAGATAAAGATGCGAATATGATTCAAGAACTCTTTGAGGGAGATGGGTATGAATTAATAGCCTTGAGTCGTATTCGCATTAAGAGTGTTGAAAGTCCTTCTCCCATCAAATCTTTTGATCGTTCTCTTAATGGGAGTAGCGAGAGTGAAGATGAGTTTTATTGCTACACCCATCTTTTAGATGGCACATCGACTAAGATGAGTAAATTGCCCCCAGCAAATGTAGGTTTTTTTTTCTCCTTCTTCGAACAAGCCATCCAAGCTATTAGAGAAAGGTATAATTTTTTTTTATTTTTATTTTTATTTTTTTTTAAATACCTTTCATTTTCTTAGGCACTGCGCCTCAGACTTTCCCAGTTGCCTCACATATACCATTGGCTACCTTTAAGGGTATTCTTGTTCATTCCTTGTACCTCATTTTATTTCATCATGTATACATACTCATGGAACTCTTTTCTCTTTAGATCATGCCACATTGCAAAATCCGTGGTCCACTTGTGGGAATCACAACTTGTCTCTTCCCACACCTAAGTCTCTTCAAGCCGTACACCAAGGTATACTTTATTCATCCATGTATATATATATATATTATTTTTACCTTCTATGTTTTTATTGAGTATCTTCTTCTATTTTCACAGAAATTACTTCTGATACATTAGAAGAGACGGACGAAATTACTTCTGATACCTTGGAAGAGGCCCAAATTCTTGCAGACTTACTTGAAGCAAATGGGGTTAACAAATTATTTGACCAACTTGAAGCATCCCTTGCTCCATCTAGCCTTCTTTTGGGAACTTCCTCTAATGAAGCAGCCACCCATATTCAGAAGGTCTTATTATTTCTTTCCAATCAATGACGGATGTTAATGGCATGATTGCTGTAGCAAACAACGTTTTCATGATTTTGAAGAGTTTGGGTGTAGACTTCACCTCCTTTTACGAGAAGGTGAAGATATTCCTTAGGTGCTTTGCTTTGAAAACCTAACTTGCAGATTCTTCAAATTTGTCTACTGCAGAATTTGAGGCCCAATACTATGAGAAGAAGCTTCATTTCGACAAAGTTCTGGCGAACATGAACAGTTGTCTGCTTCAATTATCAAGTCGGATGAGCACATTACGGGTCTTAATTAAAGGGTTATTCAAACCAAAGAGTTACTCAAACAACTTGAAGAGGAATTATCATCCACCCAGGCTAAACATTCATCCTTTGTGTGATTTTGCACAAGCTTCCGAGAGTGTTTCTAAATCAGAAGAAGACGTGCAAACTGCTCTAAATGTTTTGAGCCAGCACAAGAAGAAGAATGGATAACACAGTGTTGTGGAACGTGCTTTTGAAAGGGCTAAGGCTTCTCTTAATGAATGAATGCATTTTTATTTTGTTATTCATCCGAACATAATGTATTTATGAAATTTCGCTCAGTGATAGATTTATTTGTTATATGAAATTTCTCAATACAATACATTGATTTGTCTTATTTTAGCCGTTTACAGTTTATACTCTTGCGGGCCAGGAGTATCCAATGTTTTGTCACCTTAGATTTCGGTGAGGTATTTTAGCAATTTAACCACGTACAACACCGTTGGTGGTCTTCGACTTTTGGTCGTACACAATTTATACTCTGCGGGCCAAGAGTATCCAATGTTTTACCACCTTAGATTTTAATGGGGTATTTTAGCAGTTTAACCGCATACAATACCGTTGGTGGTCTTCGACTTTTGGCCGTACACAGTTTATACTCTTGCGGGTTAGGAGTATCCAATGTTTTATCACCTTAGATTTTGGTGGGATATTTTAGCAGTTTAACCACATACAATATCGTTGGGTTTTTTTTTTTTTTTTTGGGCCCTAACTTTTGCCTAGGTCGCCCTTTCGGGTTTTCAACCTAGCAGGCTTTCTTAAGGGTAATATCTCTTCAAGAACCTTGCATTGGTTGGAGGGAATGATTCTGTCACCATCCATGTTATCAACAAATAGGTTCCATTAGAATAAACCTTCTCAATCACATAAGGTCTTTCCCATTTGGGCTCAAGCTTTCTTTTGGTTCTTCGTGAGACTACTATGGGTGTTCTAACCATTAGTACCAAGTCTCATTTTTTAAAGGAGCGAAGCCTCACTCTTTTATTGAATGCATTTGCCATCCTTTGTTGGTAGATTTCCAAGTTTTGTTGAGCATACAACCTTCTTTCATCTAGGGTCTCCAGCTCAGCCAACCTCACTCTTGCACTTTCATCTTCTATTAAGGACTCTTGTATTGCCACTCGCAATGATGGTATTTGAACCTCAAGTGGTAACACTGCTTCTCCTCCAAAAACCAACGAATAAGGAGTTGTTGAGTAGGAGTTCTGTGCGAAGTCCAATAAGCCCACAAAGCTTCTTGTAACTTTTCGTGCCAAACTCTTTTGTTCTTATCCACCATCTTCTTGAGAATTTTGCACAATGTCTTGTTGAAAGCTTTTGCCAAACCATTGGCAGGTGCATGATATCTTGATGAATGGTTGTTTTTGATTTTGTACTTGGCAAATAACTTGTTCAAAGCATCACTCTTGAACGACTGTCCATTATCCATTATGACATTTTCTGGAATCCCGAACCTGTAAATGATATGGGTTCGGATGAACTTGGAGACAACTGTACTTTTTATATCCTTTAAAGCCACAGCCTCTGCCTATTTTGAGAAATAGTCAGTAGCAGCTAGGATGTATCGATATCCTGCTGAAGATGGAGGTACAAAGGACCAATAATGTCCATATCTCATGCTGCAAATGGCCAAGAACAAGTTAAATGTAAAGGCTCTGGGGGTTGGTGGAGAAAGTTTCCATGGAATTGGCAGACTTGGCACCTTCGTGCATAATCTATGCAATCTGCAATCATAGTCGGCCAATAGTATCCCAACCGTTTTAGCTACATATGTAATTTAGGACCACTTTGGTGTGTCTCACATATACCTCCATGTATTTCTGCCATTACCTCTTGAATATGCTCCTTGGCTATACACAGCATGTACATTCCATCCAAAGACCTTTTGTATAACCCATCTTTCCACAAGACGAATTTGGTAGCCCCGCGTCTCACTTCAATTCTTTTTACTTTATCATCAGGTAGCCTACCAAGATTGGAACCAAGTCAGAAACTTCTTTTAAAGGTTGTAACACCCTTCTTTCACCTACCGTGATAGTAATTGTTTTGCTATCTAGTAGGGTGAGTGATGTAGCCAAACTTGCAAGTGAATCAGCTTGAGTATTTGTTCTTCTCTTCACGTGGAAAATATGTGTTTTCCTGAATTGTGAAAGCAATTGATCAGCCCTTTCATGATACGGGATGTGACTTGTTTTCTTAACAATGTATTCTCCAAGGAGTTGCTTTACCACTAGTTTTGAATCTCCATAAATTGAGAGTTTTGCAATAGGAATTTGTAATGCTAATTTTAATCCAGCAATTACAGCTTCATATTATGCCTCATTATTGGAGCAACCTTCACTTAAGGCGAAAGAATGGGTGATTATAGCATTGTCTCTAGTAAATCAGTTACTAGAGGTAAGTCATCAGGTATAGGATGTGCTGCCAAAAAATTTGCTAGAGCCTGCCTCTTTACAGCTCTTTGGCGAACATATTCAATTGCGAATTGTTGGAAAATTACAGCCCACTTTGCAATTTTCCCTGAAAGTATGGGCCGTGAAAGTATATATTTCAAGGGGTCTGCTCTTGATATCAACTTGACTTCGTGTTCCACGACATAGTGCTTTAGTTTTTGCAAGGCAAACACTAAGGCAAGACATGCCTTTTCGATAGGAGAATAATTGATTTCTGCCCCAACCAGAATACGACTCAAGTAATACAAGGCATTTTCTTTCCCATGCTCATTGTGTTGTGCCAACAGTGCCCCTAACGAACCATCCAGGGCTGTTATGTACAACAAGAGTGGTTTCCCTTTTATTGGGCTCATGAGTACTGGAGGCTTCAAAAGATACTCCTTAATACTATTAAAAGCATTTTGGCACTGCTGATTCCATTAAAATGGAACACCTTTTTTCATCAATCTTGAGAATAGCAAGCATCGACCAGCCAAGTTAGAAATAAATCTTCTGATATAGGCCAATCTCCCTTGTAGCTCCTTCAATTCCCTTAAATTTTGCGGATGAGGCATTTCAGCAATGGCTTTAATCTTAGTAGGGTCAATTTCAATCCCTTTGTTTCGAACCACAAACCTTAGAAATTTTCCTGAGGAAACTCTAAATGCACATTTTAGTGGGTTCATCTTGAGTTTGTACCTCCTCAAACGTTCGAAGATTCTTCTCAAATCTTCCACATGGTTTTCCTCTTCATTTGTCTTGACGATAAGATCATCAACATAGCATTCGATGGTGTCATGGAGCATATCACCAAAAATTACAGTCATCGCCCTTTGATACGTGGCCCTAGCATTTTTCAGGCCAAAGGGCATTACCTAATAGCAAAAGACTCCACTCGGAGTCCTGAATGCAGTCATTTCCTCATCTTCTGGTGCCATTTGATTGTATCCTGAGTATCCATCCATAAAAGACAAGGTTTCATACCCAGTAGTTGCATCTACAAGAAATTCAGTGATAGGCAAGGGAAAGTCATCTTTAGGACAAGCCTCATTGAGATCACGGAAATCAATGCAAACCCTGATTTGATCATTCTTTTTCGTGATCAGCACTATGTTTGCTAGCCAGGTTGGATATTTGACTTCCTGATGAATCCTACATTGATAAGCTTGTCGACTTCAGCTTCAATTTGGACTGTAAGCTTTGGTCGAGTTCACCTCTGAGGATGTTTAACTGGGCGTTTCTCAGGGTGAATTTCAAGCTTATGGACTGCAATCTTTGGATTAAGACCAGGCATTTCACTGTAGTTCCATGCGAATATGTCGCGATACTCCCTTAAGAAGGAAATATATTGCTGAGCTTCTTCTTCCTTTAAATTTGCACTAATGAAGTTTGGTTTGTTTTCTTCTTCATCACCCAGATTTACCTTACGAAGGTCATCCACGGTGGCTTGGCCTCCTGCTTCAAATTCTATTGGTGTGGCTTAAGCTTTATCTTGGTCAACATCTTTCAACACATCTTAAGTGATAGTCATGTTTACTGGAAATTTTTCCTCATCCCCCCGATAGCCTAACCCTTTTGTCCTAACGGTGATAATACCGCCTTGCTGGATAGCCAGCCTCTGCGAAGGTGTTAATGTAAAGTCAAAGGATGTCATTGTTCCTGGTATTTTTTCAGGATCTAAACCAACTTTTACCAACATCTGTGTAATTTCTGCACTGAAGGTAGGCTTCTCAAAACTCGAGATGTTTTCTTCTGGCACTTGTTCAACTTTCACTTTCTATTCAACATCTCCAAGTTAGTGGAATATGATGGGTTTCGATCTTTTTCCTTTAGGAGGGACCACAATCTTATTATATTTCTCCACATAGGTGCATTCTGTCCTCCTTAATGGCAACGTGAACTCACCCTTGAGATCCAAAATTGGATTTATTGGGGCTAGAGTCTTTGCCCCCGGTTTCCTTTCGGACTTTGGCACATATCGAAAAGTTCTTTTTGTTGAAACTGGAGTAGACTCTAGAGCGTCTTTGACATTCGGAGTATCTTCAGACTTCTTCACATCTTTTCCCTTTCTTTGTGAAGTCTTTGTATAGAAGCGAGCATCAGCATAATAGGCCTCTACTTCTGATTAAATCCTTGGTCCGCAATTCAATTTTCCCCATTGGGCGTTGTTTATTCTGATTAAATCCTTGAATGACTAAACGACTTGGGCGAAGTTGTGAAATTTGAACACCTAATAAGTTTTAAGGCCCTCCGAGGCAGAAGGTTTACCGTAGATCCTCCATCAACTAGAATTCGAGAAATTTTCACATCATGGATAAGCCCAGTGATAAACAAAGGCCGATTATGGTCTATCATTTCAGCACGCATGTCTTTGTCACCAAAGGTTACCATAGCCATGCATGTAGTTGTCTTCTTTTGATTTCTACCCTCGATTTCTTTGTGGAAATCCTCTAGCTTGGACAGGGCATATATTAAAGACTTTCGAAGCTCTTGAGACATTTTCAATGCATCATATACGCTCAACAATGCTGGAATTTTTTTTAGATGAGCTAGTACATCATATTTCACTTGCTCTTCCTCCAACAAAACATGTGGAACTTCTAACGTTTGAGGGTCCTGAGGATTTCGTAATTTCCTCCGGTAGGTCAAGTAAGTCTGGCATACTTCAGCAACCACCTTTTCGTTGACCTCAACTTCTTTTGTTCCCTCACCTATTTGGACCATGTTAATTGGTCCAGCTACAGGGTGATCATCATCATCAGTCACCTCTCCATCTTCTTGGAGCTGCATTCTTTTCCCATTTCTTAGGTACCGGGAGTCACGCCTATAAAAGCATTGGGATTCTACAAAACCGTTCTTCATGGCCTCCTAACTAGGCACCACCACCCCTTCGATGGAGCAATACCAGTCAAAGGCGATCCCCTCCAAAGAAAGGGGGAATTGTTTTAGGCAAAGTGCTTGATTTTAAGCTGTTTCCCCACATTGTTTCAAAAAATGCCTAATATGTTTTTAAGGATCTCCATACCCCTCATATAGGACAAAATTTGGGAGTTCCTATCCTTCAGGAAATGGTGTTTGCTCTACCCATAAAGGGAACAAATCCCTTGGGCGATAAGTGCCCATCTCTCGACGATCAAGGGCAGTTTCAATCTTCTCCTCAATTGTGCCTTCTATGAAATCATATGTTTGAGAAGATGTACCTTCGTCATCCAAATGTTCTGACATCTCAATTTCTATTGGCCATGGTTTATAAAATGTCCTATAGAATCAATCAGCCATGGTGTCCCAATCTGGGATTGAATTAAGTGGCAGGCTGAAGTACCAATATGCTACCCATCCTTCCAAAGAAAGAACGAACTGCCGTAGAAGTAACGCCTGGCTTTTTACTGTGTTTCCACATTGTGCAAGGAAACGAACCAAATGGCGCCTTGGACAACTTGTCCCATTATATAAAGGAAAACGAGGTACTGCATATCCTCGTGGGAACTGAACCCATTCGACCCAATTAGGAAAAGGGTGTCCAGAAATTTGATTTCTTTCAATAATCAAATTTTGATGGGCTTCAAAACCCTCATCTTTCAAAGAGACTTACTTTTGCCTGATGTTCCGCTTCCCTTCTAGCTTCAATTTTTGCTTTCTCATCATCACTTGGATTGCGAATGATATGTATTTCTCGCTCTTCAAAATTTACATCCACGGTGATGACATTACAAGGAAAGTCAAAGTGGTCACTTGATACACTTTCTTCATCGTATGTCCTGGCTGGGGATGTGTATGGTGAACCATCAGGAGAAAAGTCAAGTTCCCAATCTTCATTGGGATCCTCAACTTGAGATAACTTTGCTTGTTTATTTGAATGCTTCCATATTTCATCATTTGACTTACACTTTCCATTCACTTCATTGTCCTTGAAGTGTAGTCGTCTTTTTGCCTTTTTCACAAGCTCAAAGTCGGACCTACACCTAGTGTCTCCTTGTTCTGTTTCCCTGACATATTCTGAAGTGCTTTGATAGTACATTGGTGGTACTGGCGAATACTCTGGAGAAAAGGTCTCTGGTATGTATTTTGGAGAAGCTGGTGTATACTCTGGTGAGGCTGGTGTGTATTCTGGAGAAGTTGGTGTATACTCTGGTGAGTCAGGTATGCAGATAGGAGATGTAATGCAATTTCCTTCCCTAACTTTTGAACCAATTTCACCCTCATCTTCCTCGTCATCACTCAAAACAATGATGGTTAGGCAAGAGGCCAAAATAAGCTTTTCCTTCCTCCTTTTATTAAAATATGTCTGTAACTCCACAGATTGAAATTTTGAAGGTAGAAATTCCTCCAATGTGACTGGGACAAGGGGACATTGCTCTAACTGCTCATCAGGGACCAATTTCTTTCCTTTTCCTTCTTTGGGTTCTTATTTCCTTCTCTCTTACTTTGATTTTTTTCTGTTTTCTAGAAACTTTTGGTTTTTGCTTTTTGGAAACTTTTGGCCCTTGTGTTGTTGAAGCAACCACATTTCTAGTTTTCACTGTGCATTTTGTTTTTTCTTCATGCTTTTTGACTGATAAACAACCCATTCACCTTCATTATCATTGTCGATAGTGATTGGGTTAGCAGATGCTTTCTCTTGAGGACAGACCTTGATAATCTTAGAGTCCAAAAGTTCCTGAATTTTATCTTTCAGAACAAAGCACTCTTTTATCGGATGGCTAATCAAACGATAGTAGGGGCAATACTTTGGATTGTTGGTCTTTCGTACCTCATGTGGTCTTTTCACCTCAGGGAGAGCAATCAACTTCTGCTCCGACAGATTTTCAAATAGGTCTTCGACCAGATCATCCGTGAAAGAATATTTCTTCTCCAACCTCTCTTTAATAGTCACCTTTTTAAATTCCTTGGGATTTTTAGCCCCTACTACAACGGGACCTTTCTTTTTGGTTTCAATTATAGCTGCAGTCGAGGACTCAACCCTTTCAACAGTCCTAGGCCTCCTTCGTTTAGCTAGATGCAGCTCCATATCATGAGTTTTAGTGCATAGATCGTTGAATCCTTCAAAAGTTTGAGCCATAAGAGCCGTAGAGAGCTCATGTCGGAAGTTGTTAAGGCACATCCGAATTAACTCTAATTGGTAAACTTTTGAGGATAGGCAAATGTCAAAGCTCACCATCTTGCAATGAAATCTGTAACAGACTCATTGTCTCGTTGCTTGGTCTCAATCAGTTCTGGTACTCCAATTTGCCTTTGTGTGTTGCAAAACTGTTTAAGGAACTCCTTCACCGTGGAATCCCAATTTGGGATTGATCCCTTAGGAAGATTAGCATATCAAGTAAATGTAGAACTTTCAAGTGATTGGACAAATAGCTACAGGCACAGGGCCTCATTCTGGGCTATTGGCCCGCATCTTGAAAAAAGTGAGCCATATGTTGTCTTGGATCTCCTGTTCTATCAAACATTTTGAAATTTGGTTGGGAAAAACCAGAAGAGAATGAAATAGCATCTATCCATGCTGGGTAAGGTTTTGTAATTATTTGAAAGTTCTTATCATCTTTTTCTTTGACTTTCTTTACTTATCTTCTCACCATATCATCAATCATGGCCATGAGCATTGGATTCATACCACCACTGGTTAGATCAGAGTAACACGGACCATTGCCCCCTAGGGCTAGTGTGCTTTGTATGCCTACGGATGTCCCCACAACAGGTTGTGTCATTTGTTTGGGTGCACTTCCTGGTCCTATCATTTGGGCCTGCAACTATTGCATTTGTTCCAACATAGCAGCCATTTCTCGTTCTCTTCTCTCAAATTGTTCTTGTAGGGTCACCACTTTTTCCTTGAGACCTTGGTCTTGTTGGACCTGCGAATTTTCACATTCTTTCTCAACCTCAGTTATCATAACTGCGACTTTGTTGATATCTCTCAATTCATTGTTTCTAATATTCGTTGAAACAAACAAGATAGAATCTTGTCCGTACAAAGGATTATCATCCCCCACAACATTACTCATATTTAAAGCATCTGATGACGATGCTTTGTTTTGAGCCTCACGGGTTATGGACCTTGTTACAGGCCATTTTCTTACTCCCTCCATAGATAGTTCAATCAAAGTAGAAATATTTCCCAAGGGTTGCTTACCCTCCTCCACCTTGGACTTCCCAACAAAGACAGGACTTTCAATTTGTTTTTGGCGTTCATCTTTCGAGAGAGCCCTTTCAATAGCTCCTATAACATTTGTTGCTACTGTTCTTAGTTCTAGTTTTTTTAAGGCCTTATTTCTTTTTCGTCTTTGTCTTTTCGAAACGGGACCATTTGATGACATATCAAGTCGAGCCCCTAGGGGCATAGAAGGAACCGTTTGCATTTTTGCAAATTCCTCATGAATTTTCAAAACGGTTCCTACATTTTGAGGGCGAACCAATTGATGTTGATTCAAATCCCGTCGGGCCAATGAGTGTTCCTTATTCGAACCTTGTCGAGCCAACGGGTGTTCCTTATTCGAACCCTGTCGGGCCAATGGGTGTTCCTTTGGCTCTTGAGAGTTGATTGAAATTTGGTTTGATCGATTTTGTGCTCTGAACAGAACTGTTGGTTCGTAGGCCGCAACTGTTTTTTCAACAACAGGGGCCTTCTTTCCATCAACAGGAGTTTGGGTCATTACCCTCCCAATGGCCCAAATGATGGCCATGTTTTCAACAAAGGCCCTCTTTTGGGCAGACTCTGCCATTTTAATGGAGTCTTCTACCCTTTTGAGTAGTTGGGCTACAACATTTTTTGTTGCCCCCGTTGAAGCTGCAACAAAGGCTGTAGTTGCAAACTGATTAGCCTTCTTTGCCTGAATTAGAAAGCTCTTTGTTCAGGCTGTGGCCCTCACGGCTGCGTACTGTTTTGACGCTTTCACATAATCTTCAGTAATCTTTCTTAAACTTTCAGCTTTCTGGAGAAGTGTGACTTTCTTCGTCACACTAGTTACCTTCAGGACAGCCAAGAGCTTTCGCTCCGGAGCCCCTTGGGCGATAGGGGAAAGAAGTATATCTTTTCAAGATTTCGCTGGTTCTACCTTTGGGACAGCCAAGAGCATTCGCTCCGGAGCCCCTTGGGTGATGGGTGCTATCTCCACCCTTGGTGATTTCAGAACCATTGGAGTGTAGATTTGTCTCTTGACAGTTGCTTCAGCATTCCTGTAACAGAAGAATACGTCAGTAAGTTTCAACTATACATATATATATATATTTTTTTTTGTTCTTCAAAAGATGGGAGGAGAAATAAATTCCACTGGGCATGCCAGAATTTGTAGACACAAATTTTAAAACATGAAGTGTTTCAATACATTTCAAAATTTTATGTTACAAATGTCCACTGTTTAGTTTTTTGGACTAAACAATGTTGATTGTTTGAATAGCAGGTTCTTATTTCCGATCTGTATTCCAGATCGTTAATTACACATTTTATATAAATGAAACCTCCGATTAATGAAGAACAATAAATAACATGAGACAATTTCAGAAAAATAAATATTTTATTGAAATTGTCATGGGTTTTGAACCCTTGAATACAAAGTAAAATTCTTGGGTTTAGAACCCTTTACCTATTCATCGCTATTCTGCGTTTGTAGCGTAGTTTCTTGAGTTCTCTAGGCTTCTTTTTTTCTCGCTCTTGATTTCTTTCTCTCTCTCTCTGATATTCTCACTTTTTGATTTACTCCTTCTTCGTCTTGTGTGATGGTCCTCATATTTATAGAGGGCCATCAGGTGATAAGAATGCCTCATCTTCAATTTGAATTTCAAATTGAATGATAGCGCCATTTAAATTTTGAATAATAGCGTTATCTGATTAACCAGATTGATCTTTGAGGTTTCATCCCGTGTGGTGTCCTTGCTATAGGCTCTACAGGTGTCATCTTTCGTAGGCTCCACGTGTCACTTGAGCACTATGAAGCACGGACACGCACACGCACACGGACACGAACACGGACACGGACACGGGACACGGCAATATCTAAAAATGGGGACACGGACACGGCAGGGGATACGGAAATTTTTTAAATTTTTTTATAAATATTTTTATTTTAATGCACATTAATTATTTTATTTATTTATTATATTTTTTAAATAATGTGTTCCAATTAATTTTTTTATTTTATTTTACATATTTGTTTATTTATTTATTAATAAGTATATATTATCTTATAATATGTATTATATATTATCTTATAAATATATTTATGTTATATAATAACTATTATATAATATATAACTATTGTATTATATATAATTACTAGCGTATGCCCGTGCCTAAAGGCATGGTGCAATTTTTTTTTTCTTTTCAAAGAGTAGGGAGTGAATTTTTTAAAATGTTTGACACTGGAAAGATATGAATGAAGTGCATCTAATAAAAAATTTAAAACATGAAAAAAATTTATAAAAGACAAAAATAAAAGATTCAAAAAATAAAATTTAGTTTGAAAACCAAATTTTAGCCATCATATTATTCATGTTCCATTTTAATGCATAGCCAACATGGTCATTGACCCTCTCCATCTTCATAACATTGTTGCTTACACTAAAACATAAAAAGATCACACAATGGCAGACCGTAACTACCAAATTCCCTTGTTCATAAAAAAGACTCTTCTATGCTTCAGAAATGATCTCTCGTCTCGGAAAACTTGTAACCCTTTTATCGTATTTGACTCACAATCGTTTGATCATACCTTGAGAAGTTCAGATGATTCAACGATGTGTAGAACTTAGAATTGTTCGGAAAAAAAAAAATCTATAACGGCATTGGATATATAAATTTACAGACGGCAAATATCCCTAGCACGGGCCTTTAGATGGCTGACTATTCAAAGCAGAATTCTAAGGGATGAAGGGGAAAACCTCCATTTTACAGAGGCACTATTCGACTCCAGTTTAGCTTTGCATCAAATGGCTCGATGACTGCACCATCGCTCATTCCAAGTGCGATTTGATTAGGTTGAGATGGATGTGCTGCAATCACCACAGGAAAGGCACAGCCACTGCTTCTTTTGCAGAATTAATAGCCATCTTTAAATGATTAAATCAGTCTCTCAAGCATAATACAGATTATCTTAACTTCTCTGTTCTTTGCAAATTTATTTATTTATTTTAAATTTAAAAAAGAGTAACATTAATGGAATCTGCATACCGCAGTACCATCAGGTGTGGGATAATCATGGCCATAAACATTTAGTTCAGGCAATCTTCCAACAGCTACTTGTTGTATGTAAGGCATAAGATTGTTTGGGATGCCTTTTGGATCTTCACCAATTTTGCCACTCTCATGAGCCCCAACAGGGTTAAAGTACCTCAGAAAAATACTCTCTATTCAGGATCTGAACTCTGGATATCTCGAGCAATTTCTTCGAGGAAAAGCTAATTAAACGGAACAAAACGTAGGTTAGAAGGGGGGGGGGGGGGAATTAAGAAATTGCACCTTTCTAAACTAAGTACACCATTCCTTCTCTAATGGTCCAACAGACTTGGAGCATAAAACATAGAATGTGAGTAGAAAGGGGACATATTTTAGGATATTGTAGCATATACCTTGGTCCGCCCATAAGGGTTCATAGGTATTAACTCAAAATCCTCAACACATGGAATTTGTAATTAATGTAGCTTTGTAAGAGCTTCAATCACACTAAGGGCATTCCTTTGTAGTTTTACCTCTATGCCATTTGTAAGAACCTGCATTTTAAGTGAATAAGAAAATCAAAAAAGCACACCAGAAAACAATACCAGTTCCCATGAAATAACACAAAAATGAAGTGAAAATTAAGTCAAAGTGGCCACATGTAATGGACACTAATTCTGAACCAATCTACCCATCTATCGTAGAAAGAAAATAAATTCAATTCTATTATATGAACCAATCTATCCATCAAATTTTGATCTATAAACTCTTCAAAGGCTAGATGAATCCAAAGTTTTTAAACAGTAATTTAACAGAGAAAACCATCCGCACCTTGTGCAAAACCAGGAATCTAGTGACACTTAAATATCAAAAAAATAAATTAAAATAAGAATTAAATCATATAAAAAAATTTGATACATCTTTTGTTAAAATTACAAGAAAACTTATTTGAATATTGCACAAACCAATTTTACTACAATCGGTTGAAAAAATGTACACGCAAGTTGAACAGAATACCCTTCGACAGAACATGATGATTCAATAAGTAAAATTCGACCAGTAATTATTAATCGTTGATCAATAATGCAAGCAATCCACATAGAAAGACCCAAAAAAATCCTGAACTGTCCAAAACAAAATATACCCAACTTCAATTGATCAACAAAAGTATAACATTAGCAAGTCCCATCAAAATCAGAGACCACAAAACAAAAAACTCATTACATCAGCATAACTGAATCCAATAGACATACATATATATATCTATATATATAGAAAAAATCCCCCTAATGCAATGATGAAAATAAGAAAGAAAACCAAATAAACAGATTCTAACTACATTAATTACAAATTACATATTTGCATTTCCCACGTTAAAAAAAAAAATAATTTAAACCCCCAGATCTACTGATAAAAAATTAACAGATCCGAAGTATAATTATTTGTGTAATTAACCCTAAAAAATCAAAATACATAACACAAATTGTGACAATCACTATTCTACATATCACAATCACAGTGTTAATTTAGACAAATTGCCCTACACCCAAAAACAAAAAAGCACCAAATTAAACCCTAAAATAAATATATAAAAAACTCAAGGTAGGAGTTTGCTTTAAAGTTTTCCCTCCTTTTCCCAGCGAACAAACAACGAAGAGAAAGTAATGGTACCAGATGGAAGTCGAGATTGTTGGAGAGTTGAGGTTCGACCAAGTCTCGAACTCGGTCGACGGCTTCCCCAACGGAATTGTCGACGTTGTCGATGATGGCAACCTTGAATCCTTGTTTGAGAAGCTGAAGAGCGGTGTGCGTGAATCCAGCGCCTCCGGTGACTAGAATCGTTTGATTTGACGCCGCCATTGCCGTCGAATAAAATCAAAGAGTAAACGCAAAACTGTGATAAAGATGGAAGGGGGGGAGACGTGGGGAAGTAGGAAAGTGAGTACAGAGAAGGGGGAGAGAGAAAATAAAATGGAAGGGAGACGTGGGTAAGGAGTAGGCTTAATGTTTTGGCGGGAAAATATATATTTAGGATTGATATAAATTTAAGGGGGTTATCTGAGCCGTCCATGTAAATATACAAATGAATCCTGATCCTTAAAATATCCTAGTAGGACAAATGTCTCTAGGATAAATTCAAAAACCTTTGTGTCTTATTATATAGATAATAGTTATTAGTTATAACATATAATAATAATAGTTATTATAATATAATAATAGTTATTGTTATTATAATATAATAATAGTTATTATAATAAATAATAGTTACATATATTATACTCCTATATGGATAAAGACGGGGGAGACAGAAGAGACAGAGGGAGACAGAAGCGAGAGAGGGAGACCAACGATCGCGATCAGTGAGAGAGAGGAGACCAGCGATCGTGATCAGCGAGAGAGAGGGAGACAAAAGCGATCGCAATCGCAAGGGAGGGAGAGAGAGAGAAGGCGAGAGAGAGAGAGCTCTGCAAATGCGAAGCCGAAGGCGAGAGAGAAAGCTCTGAGTTGAAGTGGACTGGATCGTCGAAATGACTGGATGGAGGTCGATTGGCTCGAGATCGAAGGCTGAGAAGTCGCTGACCAGGTTTGTACTCATTTTCTCTTTCATTTACTCTTCTTCTGTGTCCCATGGCGTGTCCAGATTTGGACACGCGTGTCCCCGCCGTGTCTCCACCGTGTCCCTCGCAAAAAAATTAATTAAATTAAGGGGACACGCCAGATGCCGTGTCCCGTACGTGTCCCCGGCGTGTCCCCGTATCCGACACCGCCACGACTTCCATTTTGGCGTGTCCATGCTTCATAGCTTGAGCATCTTGAATAACGTCGTTGAGATACGATGTTTTATTTATACACTTCAACGGAGCAAGTTAATCATTTTGGGAAGTGACTGCCTACAACAATCTTATCATAGGCGCTATGTGTGTCATTGACTGTATTTGAAATTTAAACATAAATTTGGTTGAAATTTATGTGCCAACAATATGCAAGCAGGTTTTCAAGTACTCACTGGTTTTCTAGGTTAATCTTTACAGAGTAGAGTCGAATTTAAGTGATTGGATTGATTTTTAACTGCATTTTTGATGATGCTGAACCTGTAAAATGTTGTCTTGTTTAGTTCATAGTACATGCATCTGTGCAAACAAATGATGGCCATTTTTCATTTTCAGTTGGCGTTTATCTAGGAAGCACGGATACGGCGATACGACAAAATTTGAAAAAGTAGGATACGGATACGGCGGGGATACGTTCATAAAAAATATTTTTTTCCACAATTTTTAGTAATGTAGCATACACAAAAATAACATAACAACAATAATGCATCAATAATACATCACCCATAACAAAAAATTCATCAATTCAATTAAATTTCAACAATATAGCATCACCCTCACCCATAACATAACAACAATAATGCAATTCAATCCCATAATTTGAATAATTTAAATTAACATGTCTTTAGGTGTTTATTTGAATAATTTATTTATTTATTTATTTATTTGTTTTAACCCTAAAGTTTATTTATTTATTTGTTTTATAAGTAATTTGAATAATTTTTAATAACTTTATTTCATTTATTTATTTGTTTTATTTGATTTGATTTATTTATTTATTTATTTTATTTATTTCATAAGTTTATTTATTTATTTATTTCATTTATTTGATTTTATTTACAGATCGATCATAAACACAGATCGAGACAGAAACAGATCTGTAAACAGAGTCGAGACAGATCGAGACAGATCGACCAAAACAGATCGAGAGAGGACGAAACAGATCGATCGAGAGAGAGGACGAAACAGATCGAGATTATGGTATACAGAGATCGACGAAACAGATCGACAGAGAACGATGCAAGCAAACAAACAGAGGGAGTGAAAGGGAGAGAGAGATCGACGAACCTGATCGAGAGAGAGGGACGACCGTCGAGCTGCTGTTCGAGATCGACTGAGAGGCAGACTGTGGAATTCCTCCTCCTCCTCCTTCGCGGCTGCTGTTCGAATTCGACCTAGAAGGTAAAGTTTGATTATTGTTTTTTTTGTTTT
>CM069905.1:10981171-11028671 GCA_036172215.1 Camellia granthamiana
CAACGGAAATGCAGCAATATGCAGACTTTATCAAAAGAGTATAAGTCGAAAATATCTTGCATCAGGATAGGTAGCTTTCGGCCTTGAACCTTCCCTAGTGATAACCTATCGGACTTACTAGCTAACCAATGGACGCGATGCCTTGAATTGTTCAGCCGTTTGTGTAAGCCAAGACAATAGATTTCACACAAAATATCTTCTAACACATCGTGATTTTCACTGTTGTGTTCATTTTGGCCGTGAACGCTCCTAGTTTTCATGAGTGTTTCTAGAGAATTTAGCCTTTTCATTCTCATAGAACCGGCCCTAGTTCGACACTTATATAGGTGATTCTTATTGTGAGTATCTCTTATACTCGTCTTGATTTTCATGCCTAAATCAAGATATAAGTAATCATTAAAAGCAAAGCTTATCCTTATACCCCTGCATACAATATATGTTGCATATATCACTCTCACCATAGGAATGGGTAAGGAATTTTAATCCCTTGGTAATTTCTGGCGAGCCACACATAACTTAGTTGTCCCTTTGAACTTAGTTTTTGGGATCTCCAGTCATACAAGTAGGGTTACCATTATGACGACTCTTATATAATAGGCTTTAATCCCATCCCCTTCGATGAACGCTACACTAGCTCTTTTGTCAAATCTTTTGTTAACGGATCCGCAATATTCTTTTTAGATTTTATATAATCTATTGAGATTATTCCATTTGACAACAATTGTCTTACGGTATTATGTCGACGGCGAATATGTCGTGACTTACCGTTATACATATGATTCTGTGCCTTGCCTAATGCAGATTGACTATCACAATGAATGCAAATAGCTGGCACAGGTTTTGGCCACATTGGAATGTCCTCTAAGAAGTGACGAAGCCATTCTGCTTCTTCTCCTGCCTTGTCTAAAGCAATGAACTCGAATTCTATTGTGGATTGCGCAATGCATGTTTGTTTCGTGGATTTCCAAGAAACAGCAGCGCCTCCCAGAGTAAAGACATATCCACTAGTGGATTTTGAATCTTTAGTATCCGATATCCAATTTGCATCAGAATAACCTTCGAGTACTGCTGGATATCGAGTAAAGTTCAAACCATGATCACGGGTAAATCTTAGCTATTTAAGAACCCGAATAATCGCTTTCCAATGGTCTTCTCCGGGGTTACTAGTGTACCGACTCAATTTACTAATAACATAAGCTATATCAGGACGAGTACAATTCATTAGGTACATTAGACTTCCAATGATTTAGGAGTATTTTAACTAAGACACCGCATCACCTTTATTTTTTGATAAATAAAGATTGACATCTACAGGTGTTCTAGCTAAATTCATATCATCCTTAATAAATTTATCAAGAATTTTCTCAATATAATGAGGTTGAGATAACGCACATCCGTCAGATGTTTTAGTAATTTTCATTCCTAATATAGCATCTGCGACCCTCATATCTTTCATATCAAAACTTTTGTTAAGTATTTACTTAGTTGATTTGATCATGTTTTGACTGCTTCCAATGATAAGCATGTCATCCACATAAAGACAAACTATGACATATCATTGGTCAGTATTTTTAACATAGACGCATTTGTCACATTCGTTTATCTTAAACCCATTAGTAAGCATTGCATGATCAAATTTTTCATGTCATTGCTTAGTTGCTTGTTTTAATCTATAAAGAGATTTTACAAGACGACAAACTTTCTTTTCTTGCCTCGATACAAACCCTTCGGGTTGCTCCATATAGATCTCTTCATTTAGATCACCGTTTAAGAAAGCTGTCTTAACATCCATTTGATGTATTTCTAAATTAAACAATGCTACTATAGTAATAAGCATACGAATGGATGCTATTATTGTCACAGGGGAATATGTGTGAAAATAGTCCAAACCTTCCTTTTGTCTGTAACCTTTAACTACAAGTCTTGCGTTATACTTGTCTATTGAACCATCTGCTTTTATTTTTCTCTTGAATATCCACTTATATCCAAGAGGTATAGAACCTGGTGGAAGATCCACAAATTCCCAAGTATGATTTTGCATAATGGACTCAATTTCATTATTAACAATCTCTTTCCACAAATGTGCTTCCGGACTTGTCATTGCTGCCTTAAAGCTTTGAGGTTTATTTTCTAACAGGTATGTCAGAAAATTTGGACCAAAGGATTTTGATGTTCTCGCTCTCTTACTTCGTTTTGGTTCATCATCAGTTAAATCCTGTTGGTCAAGACCATTACTAGCCTCTTGTGTTTGATTGTCATTAGTCTCTTGACTTTGTGTACAATCATAAGTTCTTTTCTGTAAACTTAATTCATGCCCTTTCTTGTAAGGAAAGACATGTTCAAAAAACACAGCATTCCTTGACTCTATAATAGTGTTCACATTTATATCAGGTATTTATGATTTATAAGTCAGAAACCGATATGCACTACTATTCTGAACATAACCAATAAACACGCAATCTACTGTTTTTGGTCCAATCATAGTCTTTTTAGGAACAGGAACTTCAACTTTTGCTAATCACCCCCACACTTTTAAGTATTTGTAGGAAGGCGGTCGACCTTTCTACAATTCTTAAGGAGTGCTGTTGGTTTTCTCTTGGGGTATTCTGTTAAGAACATAATTAGCAGACAATATTGCTTCCCTCCACAAGTTCTGTGGTAAGCCTGAACTTAGTAACATGGCATTCATCATTTCTTTTAGGGTTCTATTATTTCTTTCAGCAATTCCATTTTGCTGAGGAGAATAGGGTGTTGTAGTTTGGTGAATAATGCCATATTGTGCACAAAATTTATTTAATGGTGCATCATATTCACCACCCCTATCACTTCCAACCATTTTAATGGTTTTACCAAGTTGATTTTCAACTTCTATTTTGTAGAGTTTAAACATTTCTAAGGCTTCATCTTTACTTCTAAGTAAATAAACATAACAATATCTTGTGCAATCATCGATAAATGTTATGAAATACTTTTTGCCTCCTCTAGTTTGAACAAATTTTAGATCAGATACATCAGTATGAATTAATTCTAGAGGTTCAGTTTCCTTTCAACCGATTTAAATGGAGCCTTAGTTAGTTTTGCTTCTACACAAACTTCACATTTATGATTAGGATTAATTTTAAACTTTGGTATATAATCCAAACCAATTAATCTACGCAAAGCATCATAATTTACATGTCCTACTCTACCATGCCATAAATTCGACTCAAGAATATAAGCAAAAGATGTGTTATTCTTATTCATAGCAACTTTCGGTACAACTGTCATTACATTCAACTTAAAGAGACCATTACTCATGTATCCCTTACCAACATACATGCCACTCTTTGTTAATACAAATTTATTAGACTAAAAAACAAGCCTAAAACCATTTTTACTTAACAAAGAACCAAAAACTAAATTCTTCCGGATGTCAGGTACATACAGTACGTTGTTAAGGGTCAATTCTTTCTCTGATGTCATCTTCAAGATCACTTTTCCTTGTCCAGCCACAGTAGAAGTAGAAGAATTTCCCATGAAAAGTTGTTCACCAATTGCAGCCTCATTGTAGGTAGTGAATATCTTCTTGTCCGTACATATGTGACGAGTTGCTCCAGTGTCAACCCACCACTCTTTGGGATTTCCAACTAAGTTAGCCTTAGACTCCACAGCAGAGAGGTTGATGTCATTCACCCTGTCAGAAATGTAATCTAGTTCAGTTACATTGGCCTGATTGGTAGTCTTCTTACTTGTACTTCCATGATCCTTCTTAGGGCGGTGGCAGTCAGAAGCTCGATGTCTGGTCTTACCACAGTTATAGCATTTTCCTTTGAACTTTTTGTTGCTATCGCCTTGTTTAGGACCATCTCCAGTAAATTTCTTCTTTTTGTTATGTGGTTTATGAACTTGTTCAACCATATTAGCCTTGGACTCAATGGGATTTTTCCCATTCCTCTTTTCAGCCTTTCGATTATCTTCCTCAATTCTCAATCTTACAATATGTTCATCCATGGTCATCTCTTTGCGTTTATGTTTTAAATAATTTTTGAAATCTTTCCAAGGCGGTGGTAACTTTTCCACTAAAGCAGCGACTTGGAAAGACTTGCTTAGAGACATACTCTCAAAATGAATATCATGTGAAATTAATTGAAAACTTTGAACTTGAGAAATTACCGTTTGGGAGTCTACCATAACAAAGTCCAAAAATTTACCAACAACAAATTTCTTCGTGCCGGCATCCTCTGTCTTGTATTTCTTCTCCAAAGAATCCCACAATTCTTTTGCTATTTTCAGAGGACTGTAAACATTATACAGCATATTATCAAGGCTATTGAGGATGTAGTTTCTGCACAAGAAATCTGAATGTTTCCAAGCATCTACAGCGGCAATAACTTGCCGATCACTTTCACTCTTTTTAGGTGATAGAGCCTTTTCATGGAGAAACCGAGCCAAATTTAGAGTTGTAAGATAGAACATCATCTTCTGCTGCCATCTCTTAAATTCAGTACCGTTAAATTTTTTCGATTTTTCTCCATGATTTATTGGTACATGAACATGGTTCTGGATAGGGACCAGTGTTGGTGTAATAATCGGAGTACCACTTCCAGTTGCAGTTTCAGTTTCAGTAGCCATAATCTCTGATTACAAAAATCAGGAAAAATAAAACACAAATTAATCTTCTAGTTACTAAAACCAGAAAATAAATTATAATAAAAAATAATTTTATTTTCCTTATTACTAAAACTAGAAAAATAAAATATCACAATATTTTTCTGTAACACAAATTAATATTCTGCAATTGTTAATGACACCAGTATAGTTGTCAAAGAAAAGAGACAGTTTATTACTACTATTTGTCAAATATCATAAACCACTATTTGTTTTTCCAACCAAAATATACAGAAAATTAAATACAATGAAGATAAAAATTATTCTGTTAATTCATTATTTTTATTTGATGCATTTAATATGCATGATATTGATATCAACTCAAGTTATTTCTTAAAAATAATTTCATGTGATTTGGAATGATAAATTGATATGTTGACTTTGTACATAAGAAGATTAATTTGAGTATTTCTAATCAATTTTGAATGGGTATTTAAACACCAGAGAAATGTAAACATGATGATTTAAATAGTTCCATTTAATTGGAAATAATTTTGAGAAATCTTTTATGTGTATTATTATTTGTTGAATTTGTGACATGAGATGTCGTTAAATATTATTTTACATGCGTAGTAGAATTTGTTAAACCATAAACTATTATATTAATGTGGGAGTGTATCTCTTGCATTAGATGAGATAATGTAATTTTCTTTTGTCACAAATATTTGATTGTATCTCTTACAATCAAATGAGTTTTTTGAATTGTTTGATTCTTAGGCAAAATTTTTATGAGGATATGATTTTGTCAAAACATTAATTCTGATTTGTGTAGTCATAATTATTTTAGATTTTTCATTTGAAATTTATGAATCATGATTTGAAATTTATGAATCAAGCACATCATAGACAACAAGTGATGGATGTTATATTTTGATTTATATTAGAAGTGATATGATGCACCATTAAATGAATTTTGTGCGCAACTTGGCATCATTCACCAAACTACAGTACCATATTCTCCTCAGCAAAATGGAATTGCTGAAAAGAAGAATAGAACCCTAAAAGAAATGATGAATGCCATATTACTAAGTTCAAACTTACCATAGAACTTGTGGGGGGAAGCAATATTGTCTACTAATTATGTTCTTAACAGAATACCCCACAAGAAAACCAACAGCACTCCTTATGAATTGTGGAAAGGTCAACCGCCTTCCTACAAATACTTAAAAGTGTGGGGGTGTTTGGCAAAAGTTGAAGTTCCTGTTCCTAAAAAGACTAAGATTGGACAAAAAACGGTAGATTGTGTGTTTATTGGTTATACTTAGAATAGTAGTGCATATCGGTTTCTGACTTATAAATCAGAAATACCTGATATAAATGTGAACACTATTATAGAGTCAAGGAATGTTGTGTTTTTTGAGCATGTCTTTCATTACA
The DNA here is from genome assembly GCA_036172215.1 of Camellia granthamiana. NCBI lineage: Eukaryota > Viridiplantae > Streptophyta > Magnoliopsida > Ericales > Theaceae > Camellia > Camellia granthamiana. The sequence continues at coordinate 10,987,196 of CM069905.1, forward strand.
AGAAAGGACAGGAATTAAGTTCACAGAAAAAAATTTATGATTGTACACAAAATCAAGAGACTAATGACAATCAAACACAAGAGATTAGTAATGGTCTCGACCAACAGGATTTAACTGATGATGAACCAAGAAGAAGTAAGAGAGCGAGAACATCAAAATCCTTTGGTCCAGATTTCCTAACATACCTGTTAGAAAATGAACCTCAAAGCTTTAAGGCAGCAATGACAGGTCCTGAAACTTCTTTGTGGAAAGAGGTTGTTAATAATGAAATTGAGTCCATTATGCAAAATCATACTTGGGAATTGGTGGATCTTCCACCAGGTTCTAAACCTCTTGGATATAAATGAATACTCAAGAGAAAAATGAAAGCAGATGGTTCAATTGACAAGTATAAAGCAAGACTTGTAGTTAAAGGTTACAGACAAAAGGAAGGTTTGGACTATTTTGACACATATTCCCCTGTGACAATAATAACATCCATTCGTATGCTTATTGCTATAGTAGCATTGTTTAATTTAGAAATACATCAAATGGATGTTAAGATAGCTTTCTTAAACGGTGATCTAAATAAAGAGATCTATATGGAGCAACCCGAAGGGTTTGTAGTATCTGGGCAAGAAAAGAAAGTTTGTCGTCTTGTAAAATCTCTTTATGGATTAAAACAAACAACTAAGCAATGACATGAAAAATTTGATCATGCAATGCTTACTAATGGGTTTAAGATAAACGAATGTGACAAGTGCATCTATGTTAAAAACACTAACCAAGGATATGTCATAGTTTGTCTTTATGTGGATGACATGCTTATCATTAGAAGCAGTTAAAACATGATCAAATCAACTAAGCAAATGCTTAACAACAATTTGACATGAAAGATATGGGGGTCGCAGATGTTATATTAGGAATGAAAATTACTAAAACATCTGACGGATATGCATTATCTCAATCTCATTATATTGAAAAAATTCTTGATAAATTTATCAAGAATGATTTGAATGTAGCTAGAACACCTGTAGACATTAGTCTTTATTTATCGAAAAATAAAGGTGATGCAGTGTCTCAGTTAAAATATTTCCAAATCATTGAAAGCCCAATGTACCTAATGAATTATACTCGTCCTGACATAGCTTATGCAGTCAGTAAATTGAGTAGGTACACTAGCAATCCCGGAGAAGACCATTGGAAAGCGATCATTCGGGCTCTTAGATATCTAAGATTTACCCGTGATCATGGTTTGAACTTTACTCGATATCCAGCAGTATTTCAAGGTTATTGTGATGCAAATTGGATATTGGATACTAAAGATTCAAAATCCACAAGTGGATATGTCTTTACTCTGGAAGGCGCTGCTGTTTCTTGAAAATCCACGAAACAAACATGCATTGCGCAATCCATAATGGAATTCGAGTTCATTACTTTAGACAAAGCAGGAGAAGAAGCAGAATGGCTTCGTCACTTCTTAGAAGATTTTCTAATGTGGCCAAAACCTATGCCAGCTATTTGCATTCATTGTGATAGTCAATCTGCAATAGGCAGGGCATAGAATCATTTGTATAACGGTAAATTACGACATATTTGTCGTTGACATAATACCGTAAGGCAATTGTTGTCAAATGGAATAATCTCAATAGATTATGTAAAATCTAAAGAGAATATTGCGGATCCGTTGACAAAATGTTTGACAAAAGAGCTAGTGTATAGTTCATCAAAAGGGATAGGATTAAAGCCTATTACATAAGAGTCATCATAATGGTAACCCTACTTATATGACTGGAGATCCCAAGAACTAAGTTCAAAGGGACAACTAAGTTATATGTGGCTCGCCAGAAATCACCAAGGGATTAAAATTCCCTACCCATTCCTATGGTGAGAGTGATATCTGCAACATATGTTATATGCAGGGGTATAAGGATAAGCTTTGCTTTTAATGATTACTTATATCTTGATTTAGGTATAAAAATCAAGACAAGTATAAAGAGATACTTACAATAAGAATCACCTATATGAGTGTTGAATTGGGGCCGGTTTTATGAGAATGAAAAGACTAAATTCTCTAGAAACACTCATGAAAACTAGGAGCGTTCAAGGCCAAAATGAACACAACAGTAAGAACCACGATGTGTTAGAAGATATTTTGTGTGAAATTTATTGTCTTGACTTACACAAACGGCTGAACAATTCAAGGCATCGCATCCATTGGTTAGCTAGTAAGTCCGATAGGTTATCACTATGGAAGATTCAAGGCCGAAAGCTACCTATCCCAATGCAAGATATTTTCAACTTATACTCTTTCGATAAAGTCTGCATATTGTTGCATTTCCGTTGTCATCAAATTCCATTCATGTGGGGGATTGTTAGAAATGGTTGGGAAAATTCTGAGTAAAACCAAAATTTTTTCCTAAGTTTGGTCTATTTTTTAGATGGGCCCGTGCGTTGATTTTCGCAGGTCTAAGTGGTAACTCATTCTATGCCGCGTTGTGATGTACGTGGTATATTTGGTTGCTCAAAACCATTATCGAGTGAATGGGAAATTGAAACCAAAGTGTGCTGCATGGAAATGGAGTTTTTGTGGAAATTCTTTAAGGTTTGTGTAAATGGCTTGTCCCACATTAATTTGGTGGGAAGTTTTGAATGGGTTGGGGAGGGCCCCAAAGGGCACCCCAAGTTTGTAGAAGGGAGAGGTTATAGGCAAAATGGGCTAAACCCATTGGACCCAAAAATCACCACGCTCGCGCGCACCGCCACCGCCGTCCGATCGAGCAGGCTGGGCTGGGCTTGGGCGCGGGTGCGTGGTGTGTGGTTGGATTGGGCTTGTCCGGCCCAATACTAATCTTTTGGGGCCAAAAACATTTGAATTTAATTTTATTTTTGGTAAATAAAATCTGTTTGAATTCAAATTATTTTGCACCTCTTCAAATTTTGTACAGATTAAATTCAAATCTGTCCAAAACAAGTTTAATTCTGAGCAACAGATTCAGTTACTGTGCAAATTCAAAACCGAACAGTTTTGAACCTGTCCAAACAGTGCCTATCTGTTTATTTTAAATTGAACATGTTTGCACCTGTTTAATTCAAAACTAACAGCCACAATTTTGCCTATAAACAGATTAGCCCCTCACTTGGATTCATTCATTAATTTTCGTCCATAAAATTCTGCATTCATACTCTTCATTTTGCCGCATTATTTTCTTGTGAGAGAGAGTATAAAACACTTAGTGTGTTCGTTGTACAAATATATTGTAGTGCTGCATATATTTGTTGTTGATCATTTCATTCTGGGAGATAGACGTCCATATTCTGAAAGCACCGTAGAGAGGATGAATCTGTCTTAAGGACACAGTGTCAAATACTGGACTTGATCAGAATAATATTCAAGATATTAATCAAGTAAATTATTTATTTATTTTCTATTTTTATTATTTATTTAAATCAGATTTTAATTTTGTTTTTGTAACAAAATAAAATATGTTTTTATTTATTTAATTCTTTTTCTAAGTTTGATTTTTGTAATCAAACATTCATTCTCATTTCCTTTATTTCTTTTATATTCTGTTTGTCATTTAGTACCCAAACAGAATTAATTAATTTAAATACAGTGAAGATTGTCTAACAACATCATCATCTACACCCCACAGTCAATCAAAAGAATAGCTGCACAAACAAATTATTATACACAGTGAAGCAGGGCTCTAACATCAGGATTGTGGTATTACAAGTTGAAACCATGAATTAAGGTGGCCATTGTTGATCCTCAGACTTAAGAAGAGCCATCCTTTGAGACCTTGAATGACTTTGCCTGTTATTAAGGACATCAATGTAATTTCGGAGTCTATAGCGGTCTGATTCAGTGAGACAGAAGGGAGGATTGAGAATGAGTGAAGGTGCTTCAACAAGAAGGAAGACTAACAACTGCACTGCTTTTGAATAATAAACGGCTGCATTTTCCGTACCACCCATGTACTCATCAACCTGCCAAACATACACAATACATATTAAACATTTTATATGCGTTCTGTCGATAGAAACAACAAAAAATTGAAGGCAAAAGCACTAAAAAGAAACAAACAAACAAAAGGAGTTTTCCATTATAAGTCCAAGATATAAAATTACTTACAGCGCCACGTCTCCCCAAAGCAAGAGCAGATTGATAGATTGTCTCCATGGCATCTGGCATCTCTGTATTTCCTATTATCATCACAAAAATAACTTGTATAAGTATCTACATAAAAATTACAAAAAGGATACAAAATATGCTGTTATAAAGGATCAAACAAAGAGCTCCTTTATGTTTGGGATGTAACACTTCAACTCAACCAGAAGCAAAAGAAAGTAGCTCCCACATAAATAAAATTACTTTTATCTTCTAGTGTTACTCTGTGCTTTAATTTTGCATGACTGAAGTTTACAAGAAATATTAGTTCGCAATACACAAAAGAAAAATAAGTTTGTCAAAGCTCTCAAATGAGTTAAAAAGGATGACTACAACGAAAAAATATACATTATGATTCAAAAGGATACAAGTACACATGCACTGATTTCTATATATCACCATCATAGCATCGATAAGGACAAATGAACAAAAAAGTAAGGAAGCCTTTCAACCAGTTGGTAACATCAAGACTTAAAAGCCATACCAGGCGCAATAACCTTGGCAAGTTCCTCAGCATTCCCAACTTCGAGAAGAAATTCCCTCTTAATCTGAGAGCAAATATCCTGAGGTCCTTGAGTGTTGGCAATATCAGGACTCCCATGCTCCTGGTTAGTGCTCTCCCTCAATCTGGCCATCTCTCGTGTTGGGCTTCCTTCAATAGCTGACACAGCTTGGGTATGGCAAATGTGAAGAGCTTGCTTCCATATTGCAAGAATTACAAGCTGAATCGAAAATGCTTCTAGTTGCCTACCCGGCTCAATCTTCTACAGAGAACAAAAAACAAAGTAGTTGTTTGAATGTTGAAGGTACCAGCAACACATAAGATGATAAAATAAGACTCTGGCAGCAAAAGTAGAGAGAAGAGTTGACTTTTGTGTAGTGGCTTTTTGGCTAAAATGTTGACTTCCCAAAATAGGCCTCAGTCTTTCAAGTTTGTATTAGTATACTGTTGATTGATGATAGCCACTTGATATGTAGTATTCAACAGATGCCCATCATATATAAAAGGAAACAAACAAGAACTAGTCCTAGATAAGAAAAGTTCTTAGGCATAGAATGAATAATTGGACATCGCAGGAGCAATAGATTATAATCCTAAATAAGAGAAGTATTTCAATTGGATTGTACTTGTTCTGCTACCAGCAATACATCTTTTAATTGCGTGAATAACTGTGAGAGGGTTTGAGAATTGGGGTGGGGGAATAGAGATTTATGTATGATTGTTCTGGTCACTCACATACACTACAATGAAAGCCGTTTGATTGGCCAAGTGGGAATTGATCGGAATTACCTTTTTATTTACTAATTCCGTGATGGCAGAGGCAGCCCACTGCAATGACTTAATCCTGGTCATGCAGTGCAATGATGGCTGCTCTAAGGCATCTCCTATATCCATGGATTCATGTGAAGTCCCTGAAGGAGTAGAACTATGACTGTCCAAGCTTCCAACACGACCCAATCTACTGCCAACCGCACCAATGATTGACATCGGGGCACTTGGCGTGGTGTTAAAATTTGCAGATTCTTAAGGAAAATGGTCTTTTTCAGGGGTAATTATTTAATATTCTCGGAGTATGGACACGTGATACTCTATAAAATTTTGATTGGTAGAGAGGGATAGGGGCTCACGATTTATGTTGGGATGGGGAACGACACGGCACTACAACAAAAACATACTTTAGTGGCACTACACTAGTGGCATATTTTTAGAAAATGCCACAAAAAATGATATTTAGTGGCACGTTTTTGAAAAATGCCACAAAACGACAAACATAAAAGGCTCTAGTGACATTTCAATGAACAAGTGTCACAAAACTACAACAAAAACATACTTTAGTAGCACTACACTAGTAGCATATTTTTAGAAAATGTCATAAAAATGATATTTAGTGGCACGTTTTTGAAAAATGCCACAAAACGACAAACATAAAAGGCTCTAGTGACATTTCAATGAACAAGTGTCACAAAACTACAACAAAAACACACTTTAGTGACACTATACTAGTGGCATGTTTTTAGAAAATGCCACAAAAATAATATTTGGTGACACATTTAGATAAATGCCACAAAGCCACAAACATATAAGGCTCTAGTGGCATTTCAATAAAGTAATGTCACATCAATTTTATGGCATTTTATAAAATAATGACACAAAAAATAAGTTCGTGACATTTACCAACAGATGCCACTAAACTTTAGTAGCAATGGCATTTTTTAAAAAATGTCAGGACACTAGGTAGGTGCAAATTACTTTTTATGGCACTTAGGTGAAAAGTTTCATAAACAAATATTTTATAGTATTTTGAGAAATGCCACTAAGTCAAAAACTTTCCCAGCTTATAATGGCATTTTTGAAAAAATAAAAAATGCCAATATATTTTTAAAATTTTTAGAATGCAGTAAATGATTATAAATAAATAAATTAAACTCAATATACACTATAGGAAAAGGCATATTCGGCGACTAAATTTCCTAACCAAAAAAAATTTGGTCGCTGAAAGTATAGCTTTCAACAACCAAAACAGCATTAGTAGCCAAAAGTAAAGCTTTTTGGCGACTAAACAATTTTGGTAGCCAAAGGTCTACAATTGGCGACTAAAAAATAAGTTTAGTCGCTAAAAGTGGTTATTTTTAGCGCGGGAGAACTAAAATCCTAAGGCGGGAATTCAACTTTTTGGCAACCAAAATTTTGGTAGCTGAAAGTGCATCTTCGGTGACCAAATCCGATTTTGGTCGATAAAAGTTAAGTTTTTTAGCAACTAAAAAACAATTAGTAGCCAAAAGTATAAAATTGGCGACTAAAAAATATTTTTAGTTGCCAAAAGTGGTCTTTTTTTATTTTACTAGTAAATAGTTTATTTTACATAAATTATGTTCAATAAAATAATTATGTTTATACATATACTTTTATATTAATATAGATGTATGTACTATATAAATAATATATGTTGCATATATAATCATATGGTGCTATAGAGGTGTAGTGGGAAGAGTGTGGTGTATAAGGTTTATGGTGCGGGAGGTTGGCAGTTCGAGTCTCTGCAAAAGCGGATCAAATTGTTCTACAACGAATTATTGTCACGAATGACACTTGATAGCGTCACGAATAGTGCCTACCATGACATTAAAGTGTCATTGAAAGGTTTTAGTCTTGATGGTGTAATGACACTTATAAGTGTCACTAACTCTTTTTTTAATGGCGCTTGATAGTGCCACAAATAATATCTACCATGACATTAAAATGTCATTGAAAGTTTTTAGCCATGATGGTGCAGTGGCACTTGCAAGTATCTACCGTGGCATCGATAGAAGTGGCACTTGTTCAAAATGCCACAAGACCAAAAAATGCTATTAAAAGAATAATTTTGTGGCACTTTCAAATGTCACTAAACAAAGAAAATGTTGTAGTGGGGGCTAAATAATTGGTGATTGGCTTGAAGTGTGGCCACATGGTGTTTCAGGATTATTGAATAATTTCTTCTTTTTAAGAACAATGATTGTTGAAACTCCAAACTCCTAAACTAATTTTTTTAATTTTTAAAGAAATAAAAAAATCTAGGGGTTCTTACATGTAAGTTTTAATAAGTGGACTTATTGTTTAATAAGTCCAATGAAAAAAAATTGTCATAAAAAAAGTCACTAATTGTAAGTTTTAGCGACAATTTATAAAAATTATGACAAAAAAGTCACTAATTATCAATTTTTAGCGATATATATATATGTATATAAAAATTGTCACAAAAAAAATATTTTTAGCGACAATTTTACCAAGACTTATTTTCAATAGGATTTGATGGGAATTAAGTCCAACTATTATGACCTATTAGTAGTTTACCCCAAAATCTATTGGTTATTTCTTTAAGTAAAAAATCTAAAAACAAAAAAAGTTCTAATTATCTACAATTTTGAATTTTAAAAATTGAAGACAATATAATAAGTTAGCCTCACTCTTTTCAAAAATAATGTTAATCAAAACAATTCAAATAAAAAAAAAATAAAGACACTAATTATCTATGATTTTGAATTTCAAAATTCAAAATAATATGGTAAGCCACCTTCATCCACTCTCACCTTTTCCGAAAATAATGTAAATTTAAAATTTTTAAAATCCAATCAAATTAAAAATTCAATACAATTCTCTCTTTAAAATACTCAATATTTGATCTTTTTTTAGCCTGGCCAACTCCTCCCCAAAAGTAATGATGCAATGATTTTTTTTTTGGTTACAGGAAAATCCTCCCTACTCTCCCGCAGGTCTAAGGCAGCGCCCCTTTGTAGAGATCACCAAGGTGTCCTATTAACCGTTCCAAGCGAGGAGACTAATGATGCAATGGTTATTCTCCCTTTTTGCCAATAGTTCAAACTTATTTCAAGTTTGTTTGTTTGTGATTATTTTTTATTTTTACTTTTTTGTAAATTTATATTTTCGTATGAGTATTTTTTTTTTCTCTATATGACTTTTTTTTCCAATATATTTTTTTCCAACTAAATTGATAATATATATATATATATATATATATGTTTACTATCTTTGTTTTCGGAGTTGATTTGAAGTTTTTTTTTTTTTTGGTGAATATTTGTGTATTTTTTATATTATTGTTATTATTTCTTTTGATATATATGAATTGATAATATAGTTATGATTTTTTATTTTTTTATTTTTTTTTATTTTTATAGAATAAAGCTTCTTATATTGTTCTTTATGAGTTGGAAATTTTTTAAATTTCTTAAAAAAAAATTTCAAAATTTACATTTGTAAAAAAATAAAAACATTTAATTGACTTGCCCATCAATAAATAAAATTTTAAATAATAAATACTATTCCATAATTTATGAATTTAAATAAAAAAAAATTAACACCCACATATGGAATAAGAAAACTTAAAATCACGCATTTTTTTTTATTTTTCATTTTTAACTCTTTAAAACTCTAATGGTATCTTTTTATTTCCACAACATTGTTTTTTTCTATGTACAAAGATAAAAAACTAGACCGGAGTTGCATAATGATTAGTGGAGGTGGTGAGCATGGTAACAACAAGGGTGATAATGAGCTTGGCCAGAGCATTGTTTTGGTGGATTTTGAAAAGGTAAATATTAACAGCCCCGGTACAGAGCCCGAAAATCGGGGCTCGAATTTGGCTCGAAACAGAGAGAAACAGAGGCGAAGGCGAAAGAAGGAGGAAGCAGAAGAAGAAGAGAAAGAGGAAGAAGAAGAAGAAGAAGGAGAAGCAGAACTGGAGGGGGCCATAAAAATGGGGCTGAAGGCGGAGGCGGGGCTGCGATGCGATGAGCGACGAACGACGATCTGCGACGACGACGACGAGCTGCGACGACGACGACGACTCTGTCTCTCGCCTCTCGCCTCTGTTTCTCTCTCGCCTGTGTTCAAACGAAGAAGAAGAAGAAGAAAAGAAAGAAAGAAAGAAAAAGAAGAAAGAAAAGGAAGAAAAAGGAAAAAAAAAAATTTGAAATGCAAAACGACGTCGTTTTGCGTTTCGAGCCAAATTCGAGCCTTGATTTCGGGCCCTCAAACATTTTTCAAATATTAAAATAATAGTAGATAGTTTTGGGTGATGAATTGATTTAGAAAACTAATGTGTGGCTGAGATTAAGTGTGAATTTTACCATATAAAAATTGAATATGGATCATATATTATTTTTTATATATAATTTTGGGTACTTTTGTATAACTATAAAAAATTATTTTAATTACATGTTACTTATCATTTGATAAATTATTATTGTATTATTGTAATAATTTTATTATTAATGTCTATTATCAATGCAGTGGTGAGACGTCATATGAGAAATAAAAATATGTTTTGTTATTATTATTATTGATAATATATTTCTTTATTTACCTTTTTACAATGTTCAAAAAATTAATTTATGTTTATTGTTAATTTTTATAAATGAGAAGTCAAAAATAAATTTTAACCAAATTCAAGTTATAACATATTTGAGATTGAAAAGAAAATTTCAAAAGAAATTATAATTATATATAATTTTAAACTATTTTTAAAAAATACAAGGAAAAATTGGAACTATAAATGAAAATTATCAAACAACCTAATTCTATGAAAAAATTTCAGTGAAAAATTGATCAAATTTGAATTTATAATTATTAAATATTTTTAATAGGCCATTAATTTTTTATTTAGATTCTAGCCTGATCTGGTCTCAAATAGGTTTTCAGATATAAATATATTTTAATATTGATACAATCAAAATTAGACATATTTTAAGAAGGGTAAATTATATCAATAGTCCCCGTATTTTGTCTCTTGTATCAATTTGGTCTCTGTAATTTCAATTAGTTTGATTTTTATCCCTAATTTTAGATTTTGTATTAATTTGGTCCAATTGATAATGCCGGTTAAGATTTTTGAAAGAAAATAGTTATTGAGTTGGTTGAGATTAACTTTTTGAGTTGAACAAGTTTATAATTTTATCTATAAAAGTATAACAGATGCTACTCATGTATGTATTTTTAATTTTAAAAAAAATATTAGCAATTATAACAATTGGACCAAATTGAGCCAAATTATAAATTTAGAGTCAAAATTGAGCAAATTAAAATTGTAAGGACAAAAATAACACAAGAATTAAAATATATGAATTACCAATGTAATTTATCCTTTTAAGAATAAGTACATAATTTCTTAATGAATTTTGAAATTGTTAATAAATATACCAAACAAATATGTACATATTCCCTATTTTTGATATAATTTTTAAATATATATATATTTACTAATTAAAAATTAAATAAATAGGTAGGTCTACTAACTCATGGATTGGACATGAACTAGACGATTCTCTAAAAACTAAATTTAAATCAATAATTATTGGCAAAAAAATCGAATTGAACTAAATTTTTTTGGCTACTTTTTAGTATTTAATCCAATATTAGAATCCCAAATTAGTTCATATCAGTCACGAACTGATAAACTATGATATAATTTAAATTTATTAAGACTAAAATATAACCTACAATTTAGGGTAGCTTTATCTTAAATAATTTTTTTATATATAAACATATATAACTATTCATGTAATTGTTTTAAACATAAATATGTAGTTTTTTTTTTTAAAAAAAAACTATAGTTCAAAAGTTTTAATAAGTATGCATAAAATAAGTCCATATTTCTTATTTTTGTTATAAAAAAATATTTACAAATATTTATTTACTAATTTAATAAATAAATAGGTCAAATTATTCATATAAGGAACAGAACATGACAATTTTTAGTGATTAGACAAATGACAAGTTGGCGTAAATCTAATGTTAAGCCCAAATTTAATATCACAAGTGAAATATCTTAATTCATTTTTACATAAATCTTATAACATAAGACAAATTATAATTTTTAAACTTCACAAAATATGAAAAAATTACTATATTGACAAATGTAATTTACCATATCATATAATAAATTAAATTTACGAAACTCATAAGACGAAATATATTTATATTTTATTATAAATATAATGTTTGTGATTTATTTTTTAGTTTTTACCACTTAAATTATGACATATATTTGTTATTAAGAACTTAGAGCATACAATTAATGACATAAAAATAAAAAATAAAAAAATCTCTTATATGTAACTGTGATAAAAATGAATAAAATTTAATTAATTCTAAATTATTTTTGCTAAATATTGTAGATAATTTTTTTAGATTATTATTTAATTTTAAAAATTTATTTTTAATTATTTATTTATACCCGTGCATAGCACAAGTAATTATGTTAGTTTATTATAAGTTAAAAGTTGATTTTTAAAAAATAAAAATTAAAAGTACTCTTTAACTTTTAGATCAATTTTTTTTAATTTATTTAAACTATTTTTGTCTAATAAATTGGAAATAAAAGTTATATTAAATAATTTAACATAAACTTTCAAATTAAAATAAATTATAAGTAAGTCATTTAAGCGGTGACAAAGCCGCCCTCAATTTGATTAGAATGATATAATAATATATAATTATTTTTACTGTTAAACAATGTGTGAAGTACGTGTAAGAATCTTAATCCTTTACTACTACAATCCCTATGTATGAGAAACGGGTAGGCCAAGTGGCAAGGACTCCCTAAAGTAGATTTTGCACTTGTGTTTGATACTATAACATTTTTGAAAGAGGGAAAAGAAGAAAAAGAAAATTCTGTATGTATTACTTATTAAAATTATTTAATTTTTTTTTTATATATGTTGAACAAACGTCACACTAAAATATATATAGAATTTAGATGTTCCTCAACTATAACTCCGGTCCTTATTTTAAAATAATATTAAAATTTAAATGAAACATATATATGTTTTCCGGCAGTGATATATACCCCCACTGGGGGTCGACCCCCAGTGACGTGGGGCGCCCCCAGTGGCCAGCTTTCTGTTTTTTCTTTTTTCTTTTCTTCCAACCCCACAGTGCCACATGGCACTGGGGGGTGGTAGGGGTGCCCAATCACTGGGTGTAGGAGGCATTTTCGATATGTTTTCCTACCTTTTATTCCTTTTAGTACCTTAATTAAATATATTCGTATTTCATCTACCTTTTTCCTTTTTCTTTTTAAAATTCTTTCTCAAGTCTTCCAACCAAACATAATGTTAAAGTTTTGATACCGTTCAACAATTAATGATGATAATATCTTATATAATATTATTAATTGATAAATAAATTGCAATATAATCTACAATATGGCACCATGGTTGCCCAAACAAAGCCTATCTATGTGGTAGTTATAATAGTACCTTTTCATGGTTGTGTAATTCCTGCATTCATAGGAATAGACCTTATAGTCTAGGTACCATTGTCATTTATAAAGTCCTCTACTTTATCTTGATTAAGGAATTGGAAATTAGGTATGAAATTACCCTCTCTAGGGTAGAATTTTTACTAACATGCATTGAATGTTAAAATTACATTTAGATATGGGGTGATTTTATTTACACATCACTGATTTACTAAGTACTCAACATCTTTTAATTTTTTTTAATTACAATTTTATCCTTGAGTTAAATTACTTTTTTAGACAAAATAAACCCTAACTTTTTCAAGCATAGAGGCACCATCACCAGCTACCGCACTTATTGCCTACCTCTGACTCCAGCGATGCCATCTCTCCAACCCTTGACTTTGTCGCTCGCCACCTTCTCAGCTACTGACTTCGCTGACTGCCGCCTCACTAATCCTCGTCATGGCTCATCTTCTTTCTTTTTCTTCGCGTCTCTCTATCTCTCTCTTCTCCTTCTCCTTAGCTACCGCTGGAACTCGGTGGTGAGTTGAGAGAGAGATATCTAGGGTTTGGGTTTCTAGATCTAGGGTTTGAACGAACGAACGAACGAACGAACGAAGAAGAAGAAGAAGAAGAAGAAGAAGAAGAAGAAAAGAAGAAGATAGGAATGCGGGAGGGTGGAGGATGATGTACGACGGAGTTGAGGAAGGTGTGACAGAGTTGGGGAAAAGGGTTAGTGGGTGGTGGCTGAGGTGACGAGGGCTAAGGAAGGTCAATGAGGTTGGCATGAGGGGAGAAAGGCCATGGAGGAGTGGACGACCAGATAGTAAGGGATGGCCATTGGTTGCTAGCGGTCGGTGGTGGAAGTACTTGGGGTTAGGGTTTTGTTAGAGAAGATAGGAGTACTTTGGTATTATTTGAAAAATGATGGTGTGTATTGCGAGAAAATGAAAGAATCTAAATTGAGTGTGGTGTGAACTAAGAAAATAATATGAATTAAAAGAATTTATGGTGTATAAATAGAATTACCCTTAGATATGATTGTTAATGTGGTTTAGCTAAAGCCAACCTATTTTGTAACAGCAATGCTACGTATCATGAAAAATCTTTCATGAAAATAATCATGAAAGTTTTATGACCTGTGGATTACACTTAGAATAAAGTACCACACACTAATCAAGGTAATCAAAGGATCATAAATCTTTCATGATCATTTTCATGAAAAAATTTTCATGATCCCTAACTTTTCTCATTTTGTAAAGGGGTAAAAAAAAAACTAGCTCATTGGAAACTTTGGAAACAACATTTTCCATTTTCAAAATCAAATGTAAAACATTTTTATTTTGGAAAAATTAGTCTAGGGTCCCTCCCCTACTTTTCGTAATGGAAGAGATCCACAAAATTATTTTTTGATGTCTAACGTCCCTAAACATATATCAGAGAAATTTGACTCTTTGCCCACGATTCCTCGCTCTCTCCTACAACCAAATGAACAAAAGCTTCAAGATCTTCCCCTACCCCCAAATCCCACCCCTTCGGCAACGTCCTCCTCCCAGTCTCCGTTGATCAAGATTGCTTTCTGTACAAGCAACGGCAACCTGGATGTTGCTGTGGAATTTATGTAATCTAAGATCCATACTCCAGCGAAATAACTCACATGCGATGCAGGTAGGACGTGAGCATCGGCTAGTGTACTATACCCGTCGGAAGCGATCAACAACGGCATTGAAGCAGGTGGCTCGTATTTCACCTCCTGCCAAAAATGCCACAACCACCTTAATTTGTTCAGCAAATCAGTGCTGAACAAAACTGTTACAAATCTTATTTATTTATTGAAATTTCCATCTTTTGTTAAATCTGAACTTTTTGACTTATGAAAGCTAATTCTAATATCATTTGAATTTGAAATAATCCGACCAAATCAAACGTCTAATTGATAAAAATATCTTAAATTGTCAATTATAGTTCAAATTTTGAATATATAAGTTCTAGGATTTCGATGAATATGTTTTTATTTTCAGGTGAAAATTTCACTAATTTCAAATTTTCTGTCTTGTTTGGGTATATTTTTTTGTCAAATTCTTCAACAAATTTTAAAACCATTTGCAAGAAGGTCAAAGGAGAACACCTTCCCATCTCCCCGGGCATTGTTATAACAGTGGATCTCTCATTTTGCAGTTACTCTTGCCTTGATTGCCCACTGACCTTGATAAGGATTCAAAGCAGCAATTGGAATTATTCGTTCTGGTGCTTCATTCTTCATAATTGACCCATGGGCTTTGTAATTTGGAGGTAGTTGGTATGGAGGTTGAACAGTTGGGCGAAAACTCTGCATATTGTTTCCAGCATTTTGGGCAACATTGAGGACTAGTTCAATCCAAACAATCCAGAGAAATTTCAGTTCAAATCATAGAATTTCTCTGGACCAATCCAGAGAAAATTCAATTTAAACCTGAGAATTTCTCTGGACCAATCTAGAAAAATTTCAGTTCAAACAAGAAAATTTCTCTTCACTAATCCAGAGAAATTTCAGTTCAAAGCAGAGAGAGAAGATCATTTCATTGAATGAATAAGCAACAATAGCAACCTATATATATATATTAAACAAATTTCTCTGAGTTTGTTTTTTTGAAATTTCACTGACTTGTGTCAATAAATTTCACTGGGTTTGACTTATGCCAAAGAGGTGGGTTGGTAAAGTCTATTTGATATCAAAGGGTAGCTTGAAACCCACACAGAAGAACTTCAACCATCTGAAAAATGAATGGGAGATATATTTGGAGGCAACTTCAACGATCGATCTTTGCCCTGATGAAGATGGTTCTATACCACAACAGCAATTCTCCTTCAGACCTATTAGTGAAATTGAGGTTGCTGAAAATAATTCAATTATAGACAGTATTGGTGTTGTAATATCTGCGAACCCTTCAGTCCCTATCTTGAGGAAGAATGGTATGGAAACTCAGAGAAGAATTGTAGCCTTGGTGTGTTACCAACTTTAGTTTAACAATTACTTATGGATTTCATGTATGATGTACCTAAAATCACCAGAGAAATACTCTGATTTGCACCATTTTGGGAATTGGATGAGACATTTTCAAAACATAGAAAATAAAAAAAAATTTGAACAAACCAGAGAAATTTCAAATTTCTCTGGTTTGAAATTTCTCTAGATGGAAATTTCTCTTGGTTGAAATTTCTCTGAACAGATTTTCTCTGGAGCAGAATTTCTCTGGATCAAATTGAGGGACCTTAGACATTATGAAAATATTAGATATCCTTTATACTATAAAGTCTTAATACCAGGCCTAAAAAAAAAATCCCTTTTATTTTTATATTTATTTTCAAACACATGAAACTCAACCTCCTTGGTTGAATTGTGTACAATATTTAAAATAATAAAAAACTTAAAACTAACCAAGTGTCGTTTTGGGAACCAAAATAAAAGGCCACGTTTTTTATTTTTGGTTCAAAAATACAAGTGGGAAAAACGCAACAAAATTGGTTTGGGAAGTTATAAAAGCGCAAGTGTAAAATTACAAATTGGGACTTATGACAAAAAAATAAAAAAAATAAAATTCTTATGTTGGGTAAAGGTATTTTAGTCATTTTAATTTGATTTGATACCATAAACAAATATTAAACTAAAAAGCCAAAAGTCAACTTTTTACCAACTTCCCAAATCACTTTTCAAAAAGCTAAAAAACTTAGTAAAAAATCAAAAGTCAACTTTTTACTAACTTTCCAAAACACCCTAAATATATTTACATATCAACTGTTCGATTGGTCTATTGATGTAACAATAATAGCAAAAGCTACTTAGATATCTTTTTGACAGATGAGAAAATCCTTAATTCATTCACATGGAGAAAATAAGAAATAGGTAATTCTTATTAAAAATTGAATTTTTTAATCAGCCTTATTTATAATTGAATAATCCTATTCCAAAATCCAAATAGAAAAGGAAATAGCAAAGAAAAAAAAATTAAAATTTACCTAAAAATAAATTTTGAGTTAGAATTCTATAATGTTCTAAAGTATGCACCAAAAAAAGCGGCATCAAAATCATATTATCACAACAACAACAACGGAAAAGCAAAAAAAACAGAAGTAGCGTAGGCACAAATTTGAAAGTCTAAAGGATAAAATTTGGCCTAGTTAACTTGATCAGTTGTTATGTCCGTGTGCGCGGCATCAAATGTAGTCTTTTGATTCATCGTCTTCACACTCTACTAGAATTTGAAGTACCGAAGCCATTGTTGGTCGCTTGTTTCTATCTTCCTCAATGCAGGAAACACCGATTTCAACCAGTGTTGCTGCTTGGTTCCTGCTAAATTGCCCTCCCAATCTTGGATCCACTATGTCCTCTAGCCAGGACTCTTCTCCACATTGATTTTTCCTCTTCATTATCCTCACAAACCTTGTGAGCTCAGCTTCCGCCTCCTCACCATCCACCACCACCCAATTTGAAAGTCTAATTCCCCTAACCATCTCTAAAATCACCACCCCATAGTTGTACACATCCACTTTTGCAGTGATAGGTAGGTTCACAGCCCACTCAGGAGCCAAATACCCTTTTGTTCCTCGAATACGAGAAAATTCTGAGTCAGTACCGCCTCTCCGAGACAGCTTTGCCAGCCCAAAATCCGCAACTTTTGGTTCAAAGTCACCGTCCAGAAGTATATTTTCAGGCTTTACATCGCAATGGATAATCCATTCTAGACACTCATGGTGAAGGTAGGCGAAAGCCTTGGCTGTCCCTATTGCAACTTTAAAGCTCTCTTTCCAACCAAGAAAGTTGTTAGAAAACAAGTGCTTGTCAAGTGAACTGTTTACTACATACTCATAGACTAAGAGTCTGTGCCTTTTTTCTGAACAAAATCCCCACATTCTCACTAGATTCATGTGGTTGATTTTCCCTATTGTGCTCACTTCTGTCCAAAACTCTTTTTCCCCTTGAAATGCATCTCTCAATCTCTTCACCACCACCAACCTTTCATCAGCCAAAACACCTTTATAAACAGCCCCCGAGCCACCTCTTCCCAGCTCTTCCTTGAATTTCTTTGTTGCTTTCTTGAGTTCGGCATAGCTAAATCTTCTGAATCGACTTGATATCATGCGATACCCATCTTCAAGTGTGTCTGGCAAATCATGTCTCATGAAAAAAACCCAACCCAGTACAACAATGAGGATTTCGATCGCACCAATGGCTGAAGCAAAGGCGTACAAATAAACCCATTTGACCGAAGTAAAACTCACTACAACTTCAGCATCAGTGGATCTACATACGAGTTTGGAGCTATCATATATTGTTTGTTCTGATTCTCCCGATGCGTCCACATTCACGGGCAGTTTTAAGTAAATCTTGCCAGGGAAACTTGAAGACTGGTAGCCGCTGAAAAGGGCACTTTTTGTGAGACATACCCCCTGCCCGTCCAGCCTATAGCTAAATGCTTCACAATGGCAATCGTCCAAGCAGAGGTTCCTGCAATCTTGAATTGAAACTGATTGGCTATAATTAAGATCAAACCCATAATAATCTGTATATGGAAGCTCCACAAATTTCATCTGCTGAGAATTTGAACAAGACAAATTGAACTTAGGCTTGCAACCTTGATTCCAATCACTTGGATCACTAACTTCATAACCAGAAGGGCATGAACACTTTGGCTCTGGGGCATAAACACAAACACCATTCCTACCACATAAACCATGCACATTACAAGGTTGTGTAAGAGCCTCCCATGAAACTACCCACAGTCCTGTCAAATTATTAAAGCTATAAAGCCTCAAATTGCCATCATAATCCATAGTAAGCCTCCTTTTGACCCCAAAACCCATATCAGAAGCACTAAATTGCAACCTATCACTTGACAAAAACACACCCATATCATCCAAAAGAGCAATTCTACTACTGTTATAGTTTGTTCTTCCATTTTCGTAGAGAGACAAATCAGGATTAGGCCAATACAAGCTCGATGTCTCGGGCCCATCATAGATCAATTTCAACACATTATCATTATCAAAATACAAACTGAAATACCCAGAAGCAAAACTTCCATTTCTCAACCCAGATATCAATTTCATGTTCTTGGTAAATGTTTGAAAAGGCAAAAGAGTATCAATAGGAAAATCAAAGCTTTGCCAGAGAATGTTACCATTTGAGTTTGACATGGATAGGCCCATAAGGACCACAGCCCACAGTGGACAAACCCAAGCCCACCATTTAGATCCCATTCCATAGCCCGGGTAGTAAAATCCAGGACAGCTGGAGGCCAACTGAGCATAGAGGGCTAATGATATTCGGATATGTGGCAGGTGAAGCACAGGCCACGCCAGCAGACAAAGATCTGCAAAAGTTATTACACAGCACATCACCATTACTGCGATCCATCACAGCATTTATTGCGACAACACCCCTCAGCCGGAACGGCACCACCTTACCCTGAACAAGGTGGGCTACAACAGGGACTTTCGGCGAGGAAGGCAGGGCGGAAGAGACAGCAACATGATTACCAAAGGATATAAGCAAGGGTTGAAGACAAGGAACGGTTAAGTTTTTCTATCTCTCTCTATCTCTCTCTCTCTCTCTATATATATATATTCCCAACTTCCATTTCTAATTCACAGGCCGGAGGGTTCGCCGGGGGACTACCCCGTCTCCCGTTGAACTTGTCTGCAGGTCCTCAAGTGGGCTTCGTCGCTCGGAGGTGGGCTCGAGGAGCTTGGATCGGTCCAATCCATTCACTGTGAACGAACTACATTATCAATTGGCGCCGTCTGTGGGAACTGGTTGATCCGTGTGCCAGTTGTGTTCATTGCCGCCGGAGACCCTGTTCCAGTAACCTTTACATCTCACCCGTCAAGTGCATGGTCACGACTAGATCTATGGCTTCTCACCACAATGCTGCTGATCATCAAGCCGACCCTCCCAATCCAAACAACCCACCACAGTACTTCATCGAGCTTACCAACAGCATCAACTGCATGGTCGAGCAGAACCAGGCCTTAATCAATGCTCTGCTCCAAAGAAACCTCCCTATTCCTCCTCCGCCACCTCCAGATATTCCACCTCATCCCGAACAAACTCCGAACCATGCTGTCCCGCAACCCAATCCTCCCAACTCGGAAGGTTTTCAGCCTCTACACCCACATATACATCCGCCACCTCCACCTCCACGTCCATCAATTGTAACACCAGCCCCCGAGGGAGAAGCCAGCAGCGTCTAACACCTGCCTCTCTCTGGTGGCGACAACATCCCCCTCTGGGACGCCGAACTCCGAGCCATGAAGCTCCAGCTCCAAGGGGTTATGTAGAATATCCAGCATAAGCCCTCCACCACCGGAAACTCGCCATTTGTCGCCTCCATCCGAGACAAACCCCTGCCCGCCAAATTCAAAATGCCCACCATCGACTCCTTCGACGGCACAACCGACCCGGTCAACCATCTGGAGACCTACCGCACCCTCATGATCCTCCATGCCTTCCCTGACGAAATCATGTGTCGAGCCTTCCCCGTGACACTGAAGGGGTCGGCTCGGCTATGGTTTAGTCAGCTACCACCAGACTCAGTCTCCACTTTTCAACATCTCAGTGACTCCTTCTTGAGCCATTTCATCGGAGCTCAGCGCCAGCGACGCCCGGCCACCCAACTGCTCAACATCCGTCAGGCCGAAGGGGAATCACTGCGCAGCTTCGTTACTCGCTTCAATACCGAAGCCCTACAGGTAGCGGAAAATGATGACAAGGTCATCCTCACGGCTTTCATGGCCGGCCTTCGGTCGTCCGACTTCCTTTTCTTTCTCTCCAAAAACCCCCCGACCTCCATGGCCGTCCTGCTCTCCAAAGCCCAGAAATACATGAATGCCGAAGACTCCTTAGCTGCTCGGCAGGACCCCCTCAGTAAACAGTCGACCCCCAGAGACAAGCGAAAGGACTCAGAACCCCGAAACACCCAGTACACCAGCCAAACACCCCACCATACCGACCGACCCCCTCGTGCCGACCGGTCGGCACAAACTCGACCGACCGGTCGGTTCGAGCGGTACACAACCCTTAATTCTCCCATGGAACATGTCCTCCATCAGATCCAATGGGATTACCCCCTCAAGTGGCCACTACCTTCCCGAATCCCCTCCAATCGGAAAGATCAGTCAAAATACTGCCGCTTTCACCAGGACCATGGCCATAACACTGATGACTGTATCAACCTTAAGGACCAGGTGGAGGCCCTCATACGCCAGGGGCGCCTCAGCCGGTTCACAGATACCCACCCCCAGCAGAGGCAAAGAACCGAGCCACGCAGAGATAACCGCCGGCGCACCCCGCCCCGGCAGCCAGCCCAGCTTAACCAAGGCCATGATCGACCTCCGCAACAACCCCGGCCACAAGGTCATCCGCCCCCGCCAGTTGGTGAAATCAGGGTTATTGCAGGCGGACTTGTTTGCGGGGGACCATCCCGCTCGGCTCAGAGGGCAGAGCTTAGAAAAATACGGCAGGGCTCAGACAAAACAGTCGCTTGGCAGCCAAATGGGAGGGACCTTATATCGTCAAAGCCAGACCACGTCCAGGCACTTACCGACTGCAGGATATGGAAGGTCGAGATCTCCCCTATCCATGGAATGCTGAACACCTGAAACGTTACTTTCAATAAGTTTGTACTACTGTAATTACTCGGTTGTTGTATTTTCCTTTTATTACGCAATGTGAACTGGGATCGACTGAATTGCACTGCCTATGACAACAATTCTCTGCGTTATCTATCTATATTTTGTTTTGGTAACATTTTCAGTTGCAGTCCTTATCACAAGTCACAGCTGCAGTCCTCCTCAAAAGCCTCAGCCAGACTGAGCACTCAAAAGCCTCGGCCAGACCGAGCACTCAAAGCCTCAACCAGACTGAGCACTCAAAGCCTCGGCCAGACCGAGCACTCAAAGCCTCAGCCAGATTGAGCACTCAAAGCCTCGACCAGACCGAGCACTCAAAGCCTCGGCCAGACCGAGCACTCAAAGCCTCAGCCAGATTGAGCACTCAAAGCCTCGACCAGACCGAGCACTCAAAGCCTCGGCTAGACCGAGCACTCAAAGCCTCAGCCAGACCGAGCACTCAAAGCCTCGGCCAGACCGAGCACTCAAAGCCTCAGCCAGATTGAGCACTCAAAGCCTCGGCCAGACCGAGCACTCAAAGCCTCGGCCAGACCGAGCACTCAAAGCCTCAGGCAGACTGAGCACTCAAAGCCTCGGCCAGACCGAGCACTCAAAGCCTCAGCCAGACTGAGCACTCAAAGCCTCGGCCAGACCGAGCACTCAAAGCCTCAGCCAGACCGAGCACTCCTAAAGCCTCAGCCAGACTGAGCACTGAAAAGCCTCCGCCAGACCGCGTACTTCAAAAAACTCAGCCAGACTTAGCACTCAAAGCCTCAGCTATAATAAACATCACAAATCTCAACAAGACTGAGTGCTACCAATGCAGGTCCAGCATAAGTTACTTGCAAACCCAATTTCAGATCCAAAATAAGATCATTCCATCATCAGCGAAACTCCACAATTACACAAGTCATGATTTGACAGTCACAATTCCAGGTTAAAATTTTCTACTTCACCCAATTACTACTTAGGATAGTTCTCATTTACGCATTGAAGATTTATCCAAGTCCAATTTCAACACCACTTTCAATGCCACTCCAATTTTGCTCTGCATTGAGTTTTTACTTAATCCAATTCCATTCCACTTTAAGTTTTTATACGGACCTAGCATCACTGTGCATAAAGGAGTTTTTAACCTTACTCAGTATTGAATTTTTACGGCACTTGCGTATGGAGGCATTGCCAAATTGAGTTCACACTGATTTGTACACAACCAAACACAATCGACTGATAGAAACATCAATGAAGTTTTATTTACTCACAAATGTATAGACAAGTCCATTACGAAAAAAAAAAAAAAAAAAAGTATATACAAAATGTGTACACAAAAGCAAAACAAAAACTCTTAAGTACAAAAGTCTCCAATCACTCCTCTTCGTCGCTGGAGGCGAGATCTGGCGGCGTGTATCCTCGAGCGACACAACCTGGCAGCGTGTATCCTCCAGCTCCAACTTAACTGCTTGCAGATCTGTGTGGGCAGTCTTCCAGTCAGCGCTCTCCTTCATCAACTTTGCCAACTGGGCCTTCGCCTCATCTGCTTTGAGTTTGGCAGATCCCACCTTCCTCAGGAGGGCCCCCGCCAAGGTAGACACCTCCATTTAAGCAGAGTATAGCCCCCTTAGCAGGTCGGCCTCACCGAATCTTGAGGCCGAGCGCAGAGCCGCCTCCTCCACGATCTTCACCAAACGGTCTGCTCCAGACCTGGCTGGGCTTTCTTCCCCCTGCAGTCGTCCAGCCACGGCACGGGCATGATAGATGGCTGTATTCAGGCTGACTCCCCCCTCCTGCGGCGCAGGACCCCCCTAGGGCCGTTCCTCCCCCCTTTCTCCCGGAGCACTCCCCCCCACCCTTATGCCGATCGCCGCCATCACTGGCACAACTTCCTTGACCTGTAAGGATACGTCCACCACCTCTGGGACGATCACCCTTTTTGGGGCCTTCTCATAGAGAGAAAACTCTCCTGGCCTAGAGTCAGACGGCCTCTCTGTCGATGTGGGCAGCGACAACTCCATCTCCGCAGGAATCTGGTACCGTTCGCGGATAGCCTCCAACTCCGCCGCAGTGATAATGGATTTGTCAGCCCTCGAATGCCAATGATCTGGTTCCACCTGGCTGATTGGCGTCGGCGCTGCAATCACGATGGAACCATGGGATCGCACCCCCGACTCCACCACCCTTTCTGCCCTATACTGCGCCGCTAGCTCCTCAGCATCATCGTCCCCAAGCGGATCCACCCTCACAATCGCAGTCTCTTCTTGGGCCATTTCTAAACTGTGTCTCCGAATCGCTTCTGATGCAGGTTCCAGAAAATCGAAAAAGTGTCTCAACGGTGTATCGTGAGCAACGAAGGAATTAATACCAGCGATATTCTGAGTTTTTGTAACGAAGTAAGTGAAACGTATAATACCAAATGCCCAAGGTTTGCCCGTATTCCAAAGATCCCAATTAATTTTCGCCAGTTTGAAAACTTTTCAAATCATCCGCCAAAACTGTCCTTTCAACACCCGTTTCCAACGCCTGACCTTCCCCCCCTAAGATCCTTCCACGTGTACGCCCACGATGCATTGACTCCTGCCATTACCCTGTCTTTTCCACTTCAAATCACCACGTGACACGCCTCCTTTTGAGCCCCGCGCCGTTCCGCTCGGCCCCCTCCGCTCAGCCACCCTCGCGGTCGGCACTCCTTACGGTCGGCCTCTTCCACTCGGCCCCCTCCGCTCAGCCACCCCTCGCGGTCGGCACTCCTCACGGTCGGCCTCTTCTGCTCGGCCCCCTCCGCTCAGCCACCCTCGCGGTTGGCACTCCTCACGGTCGGCCTCTTCCGCTCAGCCACCCTCACGGTCGGCACGCCCCACTACCAGCCCTTCCGCTCGGCCCACCGACCCGGTCACCCCTGCCGGTCGGACTTATCTCCCTAACTACTATTCCCTTCGTTGGACTGAAGCTGCACTCGGGAATGGGGGACTACTGACATGGATAGGCCCATAAGGACCACAGCTCACAGTGGACAAACCCAAGCCCACCATTTAGATCCCATTCCATAGCCCGGGTAGTAAAATCCAGGACAGCTGGAGGCCAACTGAGCATAGAGGGCTAATGATATTCGGACATGTGGCAGGTGAAGCACAGGCCACGCCAGCAGACAAAGATCTGCAAAAGTTATTACACAGCACATCACCATTAATGCGATCCATCATAGCATTTATTGCGACAACACCCCTCAGCCGGAACGGCACCACCTTACCCTGAACAAGGTGGGCTACAACAGGGACTTTCGGCGAGGAAGGCAGGGCGGAAGAGACAGCAACATGATTACCAAAGGATATAAGCAAGGGTTGAAGACAAGGAACGGTTAAGTTTTTCTATCTCTCTCTATCTCTCTCTCTCTCTCTATCTATCTCTATATATTCCCAACTTCCATTTCTAATTCACACGCTGGAGGGTTCGCTGGGGGACTACCCCGTCTCCCGTTGAACTTGTCTGCAGGTCCTCAAGTGGGCTTCGTCGCTCGGAGGTGGGCTCGAGGAGCTTGGATCGGTCCAGTCCATTCACTGTGAACGAACTACATTATCAGAGTTCTCCAAAACAAGGTTGCCTGTCTCAAGAAACTCTGCTCTATCAACATCCGTAGAGCTGGTATTGGTCTGCCAAGCCATCGAGCCATCGACATCGGTCAGGACCATGGCTCCATCTCGCCGGAGAGAGAGGCTGGAGCCGAGGCCGTTGACGGGTTTGTCGCGGTTAGCCATCCAAACAACTGTTTTGAATGATTGTGTGAACCAAATTCCAAAACCAAAGGCATTGGTACCAATGCTATAGAACCCACAAGTGAATGAATTGTCTGGTGAAGTAATGACATCTGAATCACCCTCAACAGACAGAGAAGACCCTCTTTTCAAATGGTTCAAAGGATTTGAATTTGTGTGTGGAATCAAGAAAGAGATTGTGAGAAACAAGAAAATGATTGAACCAGTTGGGTTTTTCATGGTTCAAGAACTTGGTTTTGGTTGAGCAATATGTACATATGGATTAAACTCAGCTAAATTTCTCAACCATGTTAAGAGCTTTTTTGTCTGTAGATTTTTGTTGGTTCTTATAGAAACTTGTTTGTGGATTTGATGTAGAAGTTTTAACAGATTGATATACCTCCATCATGTCATTGTCAACACGCTTAATAGTTCTTTTCTTTCAGGTTTCACACGAGTTCATTAATTAACTGACCGATAATTTTGGTAAGAACCAAAAAAAAATATATAAAAATAAAAATAAAAATTGTGAGACTTCTCTACTTGTTTCGATGGTTAATTAAATCAGAAATAGTAACAAATGATGAGAAATAGTGAAAAAAGTGTTCTCACCAAATCTATATTTTGTTTTTTACCAAAAGTGATGAGATTTAGTGAGAAATCACATTTTTTTTCTCTTTTATTCTCCAAATATAACGATGAAAAATCATAAATATTTCTTTTGTTTTCTAGCCTAGGTGAGAAATTACAAATTTTTTTTTTTTTTTTCCTCACCTCACCTCATGATTTAAACTTAGTGTAAATTCCATCATATCCTATCCTAAAATACTCATAATTATTGTATCATATTTTAAGATTATTGTACTTAAAGATTTTCACATTATTCAATGAAAGTTTTCATACAGAAGAATATACAGAGATTTGTAGATGGTACAGATTATTCAGCTGCTTGTAAGTTATTATTTTTTGTTTGAGAATCTATGTTAAAAATGTTTTAAAAATTAGAGTATTTTTAGCTCTCGTGTTTTAATTAACTTTCAACTTAAAAGAAATTATATAATTAAATCACATAAAAATATTTATGCTAATTATTAGGATAAATTACACTCTTGAAGTTTGAAAAAAATATATTAAATTTCACAAGTTTGACATAATTATATTAAGTTCCTTAAGGTTTTAATTCATATAACATTTAATTCTATTTTCATTATAAATTTGTTAGTAATATGAATGAAAAAATAATATTATCATTTATTTTACATTAAAACATATATTTTATCGGTGTATATTTGTGTTTTCATATCATCTGTATTATTTTTATCTCTTTAATTTTTTTGGGGGGTAATGATCTCTTTAACTTTACTAAAAAGAATATCAGTATAATTATATTCTATTTTTTTAAATCTTAAAAAAGGGTAGTGTAATTTACCCTAATATTTAATTTGATTATTGCAGATTTTTTTCTAATGCGTGTATCTATTATTTCTTCTCGAAGAATGGGAGAAGTGGTCTACCAAGGTCCAAGACAAGCAATGTATGTTTGTTATTCTAGGAAAACTGGATATATCGTTTGGGTGTGAATGTTTTGAAGATTAAGATGGCTTTACTTGGACTCCTAATTGTTGACGGAAATGTGGTGACTGTTGCCTTATAGACATCTCTGTTGTGCAGTTATATGGACTCATTTCGAGGTTCATTTTGATAATTAGAACCGTTTACTTTTTAAAGTACATCAAGTAAATTATACTTGCAAAATATCAAGTTAATCGGATATTGTTAATTATTTCATCGAATTACATTTGTATTTAAAAAATAAATGACAAATGTCATTAGAGTTATAAAATTGAATAAAAATGTGAGTGTATGAAAAGATTAACGATAATCAATTAATTTGATATTATGAAAGTATAATATATTTTTTGTATTTTAAAAAGCGAATGGCCCAAATTAAACCATCTCCGAAATTAGTTCATGTGACCACACAACAGTGGCTTCGGGCACAAAAGTCATCCATTTGACACTTTTTCTCTGACTCCATATACCTTGCACATTTGTAACAGGTTTTTCAAGCTCTAAAAGTCAAGTTAAAATTCTCCACACAAATCACCATATAGATCCTATTCCATTTGATTAGTTATTTGGTGCAATTTATAGAATCTATTTACAGACTATTTTTAAATTTTAAGTATAGTATATAGAATCTATTTACAGTTTATTTTTAAATTTTAAGTATTTGTGTTTAGGTGTTTGATATAATTTCTGTTAATTAATAAGATATAAAAAAAAATTAAGAAATTAAAAAAATATATGTACCAAACAAACCTATGTCTCTTACATGATTTTTTAGGATATACGAGAAAGTTTGGTGGATTGGGAAGACTTGTTGAGCATGTAGGAGTGTTTTGGAAAGTTGGTAAAAAGTTAATTTTTTAATTTTTTAATTTTTTGATTTTTTTTTTTTCAAAAAATTGACTTCTTTTGAGTAAAAAAACTGATTTTTTGATTAAAAAAACTAAAAAATTAAAAAGATGACTTGTTCAACTTGTTGCCAAATGGAGCCATAATAGATAGAAGTCAACAAAGGGTGTCTTGCTTTGTGATAATCCTAAATGAGAAGTTTGGTGGATTGGGAAGACTTGCTTAATGTCCAGCATATAATTTCAAGATAGAAGTCAACAAAGGGTGTCTTGCTTTTATGATAATCCATAATGGGACCATGCTTGTGATCATGTCACCATCAAAAAAAATTTTTTTGCAAGTTTGTTTTAATCATAGGCCAACGACATAACCCAATGAAAATTTGAAGCCGCCTCACATAAAAACCTCAAAGAAAAATCAAAGGTCCTTTCAGATTGTCGGTGGGTTGGGTTGTGATCTTTTGCTCCCATTGGAAATTTTCAAAACAAATGAGATAATTTTTTGATCAAAATATTTTTATTTTCATATCAAACTTCTTTAAAGTTTTTCTTACATCAGAGATACGAGTTGCGAAAAATTTAATGGAAAATCAGATCAAATATTCATTTGAATATGAAATTGTAAATAAGAATGTAATTGTATGCACATGTGAGTATATGCGTATGAGTTATGTAAAGTTTGTTTGGTTTTTACAATTATGATTTGAATGTGAAGTTATGTTTTAGTGTAGAGTTTTTGAATCATTTTTTGAAAAGAGAAAATTTGTTTGGTTCTGAATTTTGAAAATAATTTTGAAATGTTTAGTATTTTTTTTTTGGGTAAATTACACTGACACCCTCTGAGGTTTATATTTATTACAGTTCCCCCCTCACCTTTTGGAAATTACATCTCCCTCCCTGAGGCTTAAAATTTTATTACAGATTCCCCCCTCAGCAATTTAATTTTTTTAAATACTAATTTTCCCCTCACTAGGTAAATTACATTGACACCCCTCACATTTTGGAAATTACAATCCCCTCCATAAAATTTAAAGTAGCATTACCAATTGCCCCCTTCGGTTAGTATTAGTTGGAAAAAAATTCATTGAAAAAAAAAATAATTGAAAAAATATTTTGTTAGTAAAATTTTTTAATTTCTATTTAAAAACCAACATAAACTCATTTTTTGAATTTACGTTTTTTCCTTAAATTTACAAACTAAGACAACCATTTATAAATCAAAAAAAATTATCAAACAAGTTTTTATGACAATTTTTAAAATTTTTGTAAATATAAATTGAAAACTAAGAACAAAATGGTTACCAAACAGGATTTAGATGGTAAAAATGTCGTAAAATTAACAAATAATTAAATAAGTTATCAACGTAAGAAATGACTTATTAAAAGATTCTTAGGCTATATATGATTTGATTTTTAGAAAAAAAAAATTTAAAATTTAAAATTAATTTGGTTAAGAAATAAAAAATAAAAAAATAATTATCATTTTTATATAATTTTTATCTTTTGAGTGGCTAGAAATAATTTTTTATTAATTAAATTGAAACAGTCATACGTATGTATATAACCTGCCCAAAAGTTAAAATGATAATTATTTTTTACCCTTAAATGATAATTATTTTTTATTTTTTTATTTCTTAACCAAATTAATTTTTAATTTAAAAAAAAAATTCTAAAAATCAAACTATACATAACCTAAAAATCTTTTGATAAGTCATTTATTACGTTGGTAACTTATTTAATTATTTGTTAATTTTACGACATTTTTACTATCTGAGACCTATATGGTAACCATTTCGTTTTCAGTTTTCAATTTATATTTACAAAAATTTTAAAAATTGTCATAAAAACTTATTTGATAATTTTTTTTGGTTTATAAATGGTTGTCTCAGTTTGTAAATTTGAGGAAAAAACGTAAATTTAAAAAATGAGTTTACATTGATTTTTAAACAAAAATTTAATAAAAAAATTTTTCAATTAATTTTTTTTTCCAATTTGTTTTTTCAATGAATTTTTTTTCCAACTACTATTAACCGAGGGGGCAATTGATAATGCTACTTTAAACTTTAGGGAGAGGATTATAATTTCTAAAATGTGAGGGGTGTCAATGTAATTTACCTAGTAATGGTAAAATTGGTATAAACAGCATCCTGGTGTTGAACTGGTTGATTAGTAGTAGGATCTAATTCAGTTTTAACGGATGTAAGAATTTCATTTTGTTGGGCAAGGGAAATTACATTATCCCACCAACCTTTAAGTTGTCCGGTGAAGCCAGTTATAATAAATTTAGCAATGGCATGATCCTGATTACTATATTGTCTACAGATAGTAGCAAACATTAACATCTGATGTAGTTTTTTAAGAATAGCATATTCGGAATCACCATCTATATTCCATTCATAGATAGTTTTACCATGATAACTTTCCTGATTAGGGATATAAGTTTCTTCGTATAACAAATCGGGAGGAGTAGGTCTAGCATAATAATTTCTGGTATAGGGAAGAAATTGTGGTCGGCTAGATGAATAACCATGTAATTTATTCACATGAGACGGTTCCTGAAAATTAAGTTGAATTTCATTTATTTGTTCTGGTGATAATTCTTCATTAGTAGGGAATTCGGATCGCAACATGTTAATTGTTCCACTAGTGGATTCGGGTAAGTTCTCTGGAGGGCGAACATTTAGATGTTGCATTTTCTGTAATAGAGCATCCATAAATTCATTATCAGGTGCTTTCAGCTTAAAATTACTGATTTCCAAGGGAGGTTTAATGGATGCCGGATGGATAAGAGAGCTTCCAGATACGGGCGGAGCTAAGCTTCTATCTTTAAAGGTAGAAACTAAATTTTCAACTCGGGTTAACTGTTTACTCATGGTTTGACAGATCAGATTAGTATAATTATGTTGGCGGATAATTATACCTAAATCTTTAAGTTGAGCAAATTCTTTTGTTGAAAATCTACCGGTTTGTGCATCAATATATGCTGTGGCTACTAGAGGTTGCCTAGTGGTTTCCCCATTAGGAACTAATTCTAAAGCCTGAGGAGGTGGATGGATAGAATTGATAACTTGACCATCAGCTGTTGTCCAGGTTTTAAATTGGTCTTCTATGACGGTTATTTTTGGTTGAGTTTCAGTTTGAAACCATTCTTTAAAAAATATTATCTTCTGGTGTAACTCAAGATGTTGGTAATATTGAGTCTTATACTGGTTTAATTGTTCTGGAGTATGAGTGGTAAAATACCATCCTCTAAATTCTTTATTTTTATCCTGATAAAATTCCTGGTTTATTAATTTTCTATTTTCACTACCTGGTGTAAGATCCATTAAATATCAAAATTCATATCACTGGCCGTTGGACTATCTGGTGGTTGAATTGGTTTGTTATAAACACCATGAGGAATTTTATTTTTAGAAAATCGGATTCCTTGTATTTCTGATGTCATCGGATCTAGTTGGTCTTCTTGTGGATCACTAGAAGGTCTACTAGGTGGTCTATCAGGTATTTGTAGAGAGTCTACAGACTGTCGACTGGATTCAGGTAAATCAACCCTATAAGGAGGCATTGATTGGAAACTGTTATTGGAAAAACTTCTGTTAGCAGATCTAAAGCTATTATTAGACAGGCTTCTAGGAGCTGTTCTAAAACTAGCATTAGACGAGTTGCTGCGAGTGAATTGAGGTTTCTGGAATTGAAGATAAACATTACCTTCTTGTGTCTGGATAACATCATCTAGATGATGCTGGATCATCGGTTGAGGAGGTACGGCATTAGGAATATGCCATCTTTCTGGAAAGGTTATAGATGACCACGGAATTTGTCTCGGTACAGCTACTTGACTACTGTATAAATTAGTTTCAATTAATACAGTATTTTCTTTTTCAGTTGTTTTTCTTACATAAGGATTTAAAGTTGTTAAAGCCTTAATGTAAATTCGGGAATGTACTGAAAAAAGAGGGGATCCTGGTTTATACTCATATCCATGAGTGAGAACTCTCAGTTCTAACAAGTCGGATATATTTCTATCAGTCATAGAAATACTTATATTCGGATAGATATCAAAATATACTGGTCCATGGGAAAGACTGGTTTCAATAGCTCCCATAAGAGATGCTCTCCAATCGAGGCATCTACCATCCCGGAGGGTACACTGAATACTGGTATTTTGACCTAGGAGTGTCAAAGGTTTAAAGGCTATTTGTACTAATCCTATGTGGATGTACTTATAATCTTTAACAAACGGAACAAAGTCATTAATATGAATTAGTCGGATTATTTCATCATTATTCTGAATACATGATGCATGTTCAAATGTTTTAATGATTGTCTTACTAAACCATTGAAATTTTCCTTTCTTATAAATGGTTTTTGGATCGACGGGTGGTATTGTCCATTTATCTAGAGCATCTTTTACATCCTGGTAGGCGACCATTTCGGCTGCTTCTGCTAAAGAGGAGATTGTATTTCCTAAAGAAGTAACGGATTCATTTTCTGGTACTGTTACGGTATTCTCCTGGGGTTCAGTCATGATGTATGGTGGTCATATATGTATAATTTATTTAATTTATACTTATATTATGTAACTACTTAAACTTGGCTCTGATACCATTAAAGGTGCTCACTAAAGGTCTAGCTTGACATGGGCTAGCACGTCTGTCAACGATTTACAGGCATCAACGGTCCTCACACACTCTGTATTTGACCTAACCTAACGCGACTTGGGTGACGTCCCACTAACCTCAAACTTAAACAATTAATTAACCTTACATTAGCACAAATCCAGGAATAAATACATACATAATACAGGTATAAAGAAAATAAATTATCACATATATGACCTCATGTACCTTACTGTTGCGGAGGCGGAGGAGGCCTCCTGGCCGCCCAGGCCACTACCTGTTCTTGGATCAACGCCTTGACCTCTGCTATATGCTGATCACACTCGGCAATACGAGCAGTAATATACGGTTGGGTATAATAATCTACAGGTGTATTAAGATAATGATTTTTCTGATTTTCCCAAAAATTTAACAACCATAAATATTGTTCAAGTGCATCGACAGAGGGCATACATAGAAAATACTAATTTTTATTGAGGAAGTACAATTATTTTACAAGAGGGGGTTGGAAGGAAATAGTACAAACAAAGAAAACCAAAGAAAGAAACTAAAATTCAACCTGCCTTGAACAAGGGTAAGGCATCCCTTTTATAAACAAAAACGGATAAAAAGAGGGACAGATGTTTCAATTTAATTCGACCGACGATATTACATCTTATCCTAACTGATGAGGTCATGCATGACGTTGGCTGCTATAATGATAAACACGGATAGTGGGAATCTGCTTTTTCAAAGTTTATTGTCTGGATGTGCCGACACCTAGTCATGTCGCTTTCCTTTGCGGTTGCTTTTGGCTAATTTTTCTGTGAGGACATCTGTCATGGCATCCCAGAAATCTCCAAAGTGGGTATCTTCATCATCGGGTAGTTGGCTCTCTCCAGCTAGCACGTGTTCGGCTGGATCAGCATCAGGTTCGGATGAGGGCTGACTGGTACCTCCTGACTTCATGGATACATCATCCTCTAGAGGCATGGTCTGCAAAAACTGTTCTTTGAGAAAATTCATGCTTTTAAGAATTATCTCATTTTCGGATAAGTCAGGATACTGATTTCTCAATTCTTTTTGAATTTGGATAAAAGGATTGTTGGATAATGCTGGTTGTGGAGCAGGGATTGCTGATTGTTTGACTGTTTCTCGACATGCCTGAGCATGCTCCTGGATTTTAGCTACGGTTTCAGTGATAATCGGATCCATACCCTTATTCCACCATTTAACAAAGAAAATTCTTTTTAGGCGGGGTACCTTATTCTGGTAATCACATGCAAAGTCCCATTTCCAAATCCATGGGATACTAAAACGGATGGTAAAATGGACTAGTGATTTACTGATAGACAAATCCCTGTTTTTATTCAGATAAGCATAAGCTCGAGAATAAGCATAATGCCAATCATTGTATGCATGTCGGATTTCTTCTGGTAAAATGTCAAGTGATAACCCAAATTTATCCCACCACACGAGGAACCAATTTGGGATATCGTGTTTAAGGACTTCAGGGCAAATCCGGATAAACCATGAATGGGAATGGATAGGATTCTGATAGTAAAACACCTGGGTAAAGGCATCAGTATAATCCCAGAATGTATACTTAGTCTGTTTATTACGCAGATCAAGATCGCGTAAGGTATGCGGATGAATGCCCCAATTAGCAATAGGCATAACGTTACGGATAGTAATTTTACTAAAGGAGATCGGGCTGGTGGATTTATGCGGATCATGGAGATGATGCTTAAATTCACAAGCTCCAGTTTCTGTTAAGATTTGCTCATAAATGTAGCGATACTGGTCAAAATGTGGTGGTGACTGTTGAGTGGTCAGATAACGTTTTTTCAGTTCCCATGGATCTTGCATCCATTGTTCATCGGCTGAATCAATCCAGAGGACAGTCTCCTCTGTGATACTGTTTGGGGTATACGGATCTTCTGGTTTCAGAAGTATATCTCTTGCAGATTCAGTACTGGTTTGTCCTCGGGAGAGAACAGGATATTCTGTTTCATAGCGTGGGGTATGACCACCACGGCCACGTCCACGGCCCCGATGGCCTTTACTGGTCATGCTCCTCTGCAGGAGCGGACTGTTGCAGATATTCCCTGGTTAAGAAGTCAGGCAAAGAATTATTTTCACCTTTGATATGCTCAATATCAAAATCGAAATTAGATAAATAACTTTGCCAAGTAAGAAATATCTGTTTAGATGTTAAATTTTTTACATCTTTTTTGAAAACTTGTTTAGCAGCAGAGCAATCAACACGGATAAGAAAATGTTGGTTTAAAAGATCATCTTGAAATTTTAAAACACATTTAACAATAGCTAGGCATTCCTGTTTAATGGTCGGGTAATTTAAAGCGGCTTTATTCCAATGGCCAGAATGGAATCTTAACAATTCTTCCTTCTGGGTTTTGGGATTAAGCTGTTTTAAGATCCCACCAAATCCTTCATTAGATGCATCGGTTTCAACAATTTTTCTCCAATTAGGATTAGGTAACTGTAAACATGGTAACTGTTTAACGTTAGCTTTAATTTTTTGTACTGCTGTAGTATGCTCAGGGCCCCAAGGGGGAGGATTTTTGCGAAGTCTGGTGAATAGGATACTGCAATCAGATGCAACATTAGGATAGTAATCACGGATATAATTAAGAC
Organism: Camellia granthamiana; assembly: GCA_036172215.1. Classification (NCBI taxonomy): domain Eukaryota; kingdom Viridiplantae; phylum Streptophyta; class Magnoliopsida; order Ericales; family Theaceae; genus Camellia; species Camellia granthamiana. The sequence goes on from CM069905.1 coordinate 11,022,152, forward strand.
TTCCTAAGAATCTTTGTAACTGAGTCTTGTCCTTAATTTCATCAGGAAATTTAGAAGCAAACTCAATACTGCGGTTGATTGGAATAATACTACCATTAGAAATATTATGTCCAAGATATCTGATAGTGGTTTGAAACAATTGCATTTTTGGTGCAGAAAGTACTAAACCATTTCGATGGATGACATGCTTAAAAATGTTAAGATGTTTAATGTGCTGTTCAATTGATGAAGAATAAATTAATACATCATCAATATATGATAAAGTAAATTCAGAAAACGGATTAAAAATATCATTCATAATATGTTGAAATTCGGATGGAGCATTTTTAAGACCAAAGGGCATCACATTCCATTCATAATGTCCAAATGGTACGGTAAATGCAGTTTTATAACGATCCTGTTCAGCAATTTCAATTTGCCAATATCCAGATTTTAAATCAAATTTGGAAAATATGATTGCATCCTGTAATCGATCTAATAAATCTTTTTTATTAGGAAGAGGATAACGGATCCATTTTAATTTCTCATTTAACGGTTTGTAATTGATAACAAGGCGAGGAACACCTCTTTCAATTTCAGCATTTTTGTTTACATAAAAAGCAGTACAACTCCAAGGAGAATGGCTAGGTCGGATTAATTTTTTGTCCAAAAGACTTTGAATTTCTGTTTTGCATAATTCCATATATTCCTTTTTCATTTGGCTAGGGCGAGCTCTAGTTGGAATATATTTTTCATCAAAATCGGGTTCATATGGTAAAGTTACTGTATATTTCTTTCTATTCCAAAAAGCATTAGGAATAGTACCACAAACTTCTGTTTGAAAATCTTTTTCAATAAGTTTAATTTTCTGTTGCAAAGAGGTTTGTTTTAATCTCTGTTCTGTTGTTAAGAAAGAAACTTCCTTAGCTAAGAAATTAATTTGATTCTGTTTGACAGACACTAAATCACGAATTTGATCTAATTCTTTAGTGTACGGTTGTGTAATAAATTCAAAGATAACAGATTTTCCCTGCAATTGGGAATAGATTCCTGTTGAGTCAATTTTATCAATAGGCATTAAAAGACATAAAAATGGTGTGCCTAAAATAATATTTGTGGCAAGATTTCTGATTAACACAAATGAGGTTGGAAGGCAGAGATCATTATTACAAATATAAGCTTCTGGTATCTTATACCTGATCTGCATGGAATTACCACTTGCACTGGTTAAACTCTGGGTAGTTTTTTCAAAATACCTGGTTGGAACTATACCTTCTTGGATACAGTTCATATCAGCTCCGCTATCTACCAAAGCAATAGCATCTTTAATAATAAAATCGGGTTTAATCATAAAAGATACTTTGATATACCATTTTTGGAAAGTTACTTGATTAACGAGTAACAAATACTGATTTTCTTCTGTTTTCTCTTCAAGTTTTTGTTCAGTTTCTTGAATTATTTCTTTTTCTTTCTGTTTTTGTGGCAGCTGGGTGTGTAGATATTTGATATCTTTTATGGCTGCTGCACTAGCTGTTTGTAAATGTTTTACTTCTGTTTTTAAAATATTTATTTCCATTTTCAGATCTTGGATTGTTGTTGGTTGGTTATTAACAGATTTTATGGTCTGAATTCGATCAACCACATGTTTTAAATTATAAGAATAATCGGGTATGTTTGGCGCTTCTGGTGCAGTTTGTTGATGTTCATAACACATTTTTAAATATTTTAATTTTATTTCCGGATCTTGTATCTGATCTGCTACAGCAAGCATATCCTTTTGGGTGTCAGTTAAAACATTAATACTACTGGGTTCTCCTAAGTTTAAACCATTCATTTCAACTATGGATTTCCAATAGTTAATTTCTGATAGTTGGTCCTGATTCGTGCTACAGGGACAAGTTTCTGTTGGTTCTTCATCACTAGGAGAGGATGAGGAATATAACTGATTAATCTCATCGTCTGATGGAGATTCATTACTGGATGAATTTTCTTCGTCTTCTAAAGCATTAATTATCTGTTCTTTAAGCTTATCATCTATCATTAATTCATTAATTTTAGATTTAGCTTTAGATTTACATTTATTGGCATAGTGTCCTGTTTGTCCACATTTATAACATTTAATTTCAGATTTATTTTTTCTTTTTCCTGTGGATTTACTGGTTGAAGATTTCTTGGGATAAAACTTCTTACTGGATTTCGGATGGCTAGACTTATGAGATTTCCTATAAGGTTTTGAAGAAGATTTCTTATGGGATATTCGCCTAGCCTTTTGCGGATACTGGACTACGGGTTCATAGGCAAATTGATCACAAAATTCACCTAATTCTTTTCTACCAGTTAAATTCTGTTGTTTCATTTGGTAATGAAGTTTGAGATCATTACACAAAGAAAGACCTTCATCGGTTATAATGGAGCAAAGTTGTCCATAAGTGTACTGGTCGTAAGGAATAGACATCCGGTCATGGCGGTCCCGAAGTTTTTTCCGGACGCGCTCGGCAAAAAGAGTAGGAAGGCCATCAATAAATTTGGCTTTCCAATGTTCACTGTTAGCATCAGGGCGTTGCATAACCTTGATGAGGAAAACATCCTTATACCATCGAAAATGGGTAAGGGATGGACAACGGAGATTCTGGACATTTTTACTATCTGAGACCTATATGGTAACCATTTCGTTTTCAGTTTTCAATTTATATTTACAAAAATTTTAAAAATTGTCATAAAAACTTATTTGATAATTTTTTTTGGTTTATAAATGGTTGTCTCAGTTTGTAAATTTGAGGAAAAAACGTAAATTTAAAAAATGAGTTTACATTGATTTTTAAACAAAAATTTAATAAAAAAATTTTTCAATTAATTTTTTTTTCCAATTTGTTTTTTCAATGAATTTTTTTTCCAACTACTATTAACCGAGGGGGCAATTGATAATGCTACTTTAAACTTTAGGGAGAGGATTATAATTTCTAAAATGTGAGGGGTGTCAATGTAATTTACCTAGTAATGGTAAAATTGGTATTTAAAAAAATTAAATTGCTAAGAGAGGAATCTGTAATGAAACTTTAAATCTCAAGGAGGGAGATGTAATTTTCAAAAAGTGAGGAGGAAACTATAATGAACATAAACTTCAGAAGGTGTCAGTGTAATTTACCCCCTCTTTTTTTTTATTGATTGATGTGGGAGAATGTGAGAAAAGAAAATAAAGATAAGAAAGAAAAAATAAATAAATAATTAATTAATAACAACCGAAAAAGAGACGAGAGAAAATTTAAAAGTAATTTAAAAATATATTTGATTAATATCTTTCATATAATTTATGATTTAAAAACAAAATTAAATTCTAAAAATAAACCAAACCCTACCGTAGTGTTTTGATGATCCAATTAACACTCAACGTGGATGCTTAGGTGGCAGTGATGTGATGTGCTCTGGTGCCCACATGGCGTCGATGATGTGATGATGAGGCATGATCCACGAGCACAGTCAGTATCACGGGATATAGCCGTCGACAAGATGACAATCCAATGAATGAAATCGCAGCCATTGATCGAGTAAATGCATGATTGGGTGGATAAGATCACACTCAATCACACTAATTAAAATTTAAAAAAAATAAAAAAAATATCTAGGCAGTACTCCAACCAGCTCATATGAGAATTTGAGAGTTCAAAGATTTTTAAATTTAAAGAAATAAAAATTTAAATTTAAAAGACAGGTTCAACAGCTCAACTTTGTATTTATTAAGATGGTATTTTTTCGTGATATATCCACTGCAACAAAACCTCAAAAGAAAGCACACTGCAATGTGAGGAGAAAATAAAATAAATGAACATCTTTACCCTTCTGTAAATTACAGAAATGAGAATGTTTAACATATACTAACATCGTCATCTACACCCCAGAGTCAATCAAAAGAATAGCTGTACAAACAAATTATTATACACAGTGAAGCAGGGCTCTAACATCAGGATTGTGGTATTACAAGTTGAAACCATGAATTAAGGTGGGCATTGTTGATCCTCAGATTTAAGAAGAGCCATCCTTTGAGACCTTGAATGACTTTGCCTATTATTAAGGACATCAATGTAATTTCGGAGTCTATAGCGGTCTGATTCAGTGAGACAGAAGGGAGGATTGAGAATGAGTGAAGGTGCTTCGACGAGAAGGAAGACTAACAACCGCACTGCTTTTGAATAATAAACGGCTGCATTTTCCGTATCACCCATGTACTCGTCAACCTGCCAAACATACACAAGACGTCAGTTCTCCACGGTGTTGCTGGTTCATTCAAAGTAACATTTATACATATTAAACTATGTATTTTATATGAGATCTATCAACAGAAACAACAAAAGATTGGAGGCAAAAACACTAAAAAGAAACAAACAAACAAAAGGAGTTTTCCATTGTAAGTCCAAGATATAAAATTACTTACAGCGCCACGTCTCCCCAAAGCAAGAGCAGATTGATAGATTGTCTCCATGGCATCTGGCATCTCTGTATTTCCTATTATCATCACAAAAATAACTTGTATAAGTATCTACATAAAAATTACAAAAAGGATACAAAATATGCTGTTATAAAGGATCAAACAAAGAGCTCCTTTATGTTTGGGATGTAACACTTCAACTCAACCAGAAGCAAAAGAAAGTAGCTCCCACATAAATAAAATTACTTTTATCTTCTAGTGTTATTCTGTGCTTTAATTTTGCATGCCTGAAGTTTATAAGAAATATTAGTTTGCAATACACGAAAGAAAAATAAGTTTGTCAAAGCTCTCAAATGAGTTAAAAAGGATGACTACAACAACGAAAAAATATACATTATGATTCAAAAGGATACAAGTACACGTGCACTGATTTCTATATCACCATCATAGCATCGATAAGGACAAATGGACAAAAAAGTAAGGAAGCCTTTCAACCAGTTGGTAACATCAAGACTTAAAAGCCATACCAGGCGCAATAACCTTGGCAAGTTCCTCAGCATTCCCAACTTCGAGAAGAAATTCCCTCTCAATCTGAGAGCAAATATCCCAAGGTCCTTGAGTGTTGGCAATATCAGGACTCCCATGCTCCTGGTTAGTGCTCTCCCTCAATCTGGCCATCTCTCGTGTTGGGCTTCCTTCAATAGCTGACACAGCTTGGGTATGGCAAATGTGAAGAGCTTGCTTCCATATTGCAAGAATTACAAGCTGAATCGAAAATGCTTCTAGTTGCCTACCCGGCTCAATCTTCTACAGAGAACAGAAAACAAAGTAGTTGTTTGAATGTTGAAGGTACCAGCAACACATAAGATGATAAAATATTTAGTGAGACTCTGGCACCAAAAGTGGAGCACCAAAAGTGGAGAGAAGAGTTGACTTTTGTGTAGTGGCTTTTTGGCTAAAATGTTGACTTCCCAAAATAGGCCTCAGTCTTTCAAGTTTTATTAGTATACTGTTGATTGATGATAGTGACTTGATATGTAGTATTCAACAGATGCCCATCATATGTAAAAGGAAACAAACAAGAACTAGTCCTAGACAAGAAAAGTTCTTAGGCATAGAATGAATAATTGGACATTGCAGGAGCAATAGATTATAATCCTAAATAAGAGAAGTATTTCAATTGGATTGTACTTGTTCTGCTGCCAGCAACACATCTCTTAATTGTGTGAATAACTGTGAGAGAGTTTGAGAATTGGGGTGGGGGAATAGAGATTTATGTATGATTGTTCTGATCACTCCACATACACTATAATGAAAGCTGTCTGATTGCACAAGTGGGAATTGATCGGAATTACCTTTTTATTTACTAATTCCGTGATGGCAGAGGCAGCCCACTGCAATGACTTAATCCTGGTCATGCAGTGCAATGATGGCTGCTCTAAGGCATCTCCTATATCCATGGATCCATGTGAAGTCCCCGAAGGAGTAGAACTATGACTGTCCAAGCTTCCAACACGACCCAATCTACTGCCAACCGCACCGATGATTGGCATCGGGGCACTGGGCATGGTGTTAAAATTTGCAGATTCTTCTTGTGGATTCTCTAACTTGCGTGGCAAATGGCTTGGCTTGGAAGCATTTACCAAAGACGATGACACATCCATAGGGGGTCCAGAGACAATAACATAATCCTGATAAACCAACTCTAATGAATCCACAACTGTAGATTCCATAGAAGGGATATGATTTAGCAAGACAGTTTATGGATCTAGACAAAAGAATATGGAAATAACATGTGCAACATTATGGAATGAAGTTTACCTCTTGGGTGTGTGTTCATTGGTCTTTGGTCTGTGGACTTGAAAGATTCTTTCAGATTTCCGTCTGAAGATCTACGACTACCAATCCTAAAACCAGTATGTGTAACAATACTATTCTTGGAAGTACAATCCATGTTGTTGGAAGTGTTATACACTTCCTTCCTATCAACTTTTGTATCAAGAGAAAATCCATATGTAGACTTCATTGAGGGCCTCCTAACAAAGGATGGACTCCCATCAGGTCCACTGGAATCATCATCAAGAATGAAAGGCAAACAATCTTCTTGGGAACTTTCTT
>CM069905.1:11031171-11182968 GCA_036172215.1 Camellia granthamiana
TTAAGTATTTCTCATCAGATTTGAAGATATGACTGCCCCCCACTTCAGTTCCTATTCTGACCTTCATTTATTCTTAATTTATTATTTTTCATTGTTCACTTCATTTCATTCAACTCTCTTTATTCCTAATTTCCCTCTGCTAACAATTGTTACAAGTCAACAAAGACAGAATTAAAATATTCAAATACACATGCACCTAGAAACCCAAGGTGATCAAACCAAGCTGTGTGACAGGTGCCCTTGAGCCATATTGTATCCAAAACAAAAATTGTGAACAAAGCTTTAACCATTTCTTTGCACAAGACAATACAATTTCACGATTTTCAAGAAAACTGTTTCACATCAAATGAAATCCAAATGGGTGCTCGACCTACTAAGTGAGGAACATAAGTCAATGGGCTTTCAATCTTTCTAAATACATCAAATTGGTCAAATCGTTAAATCAAACAGATAGTGAAACACAATACTTCATTTAGCATGAGGAATAATTGAGATGAAGGGTGGGAGGAATGGTTAAAGATTACCCCTAGGTTAAGGGCAGACAGCTTCCCCTGGCTGTTAGGTTGAATGTAAGCGAAAGATGTAAGAGTGAAAGGGATGTTGCCCAATTTTACCATCATATCCAAACTGACATATTAGCATCATGGTGCTGTTTAAAGGGAAACAACATAAAAGATAAGGTTTCTCTTTTTCCCCTCCTGCACACTTTTGGACCGAACGAATCACCTAGAGGCTAAGAAGCACGGACATGGACACGCGGACACGTAAATTTTCAAAAAATAGAGAACACGACACGTTGGGGACACGCTCAATATATATAATAAATTTATTTATTATGTCATAAAATTAAAAAAAAAAAATCATTGAAAGGTAATAAAAAAATACAAAATAATACAAACTAAAATTTAAAAAAAAAAAATATTTCATTGATTTAACATCATATATCATTAACAAATAACATAAAAATTGCATTCCATCAATACATAACATGTCATTCCAATCTACCAACCATCATTTGTCAAAAAAATAGGTTACATTCAGCCAAAAATAATAAAGAAAAAAAAAATCAAATAGAGAGAAAAATAAGCAACTTAATTTCTTTATTAAATGGGGCCAAATTAATTATCTTTATTAAATAGGGCCAAACTGTAAAATTAAATAGGGCCAAATTCATTTTCTTTATTCTTCATATTCTTCTCTCTCGTTCTGGCTCTCTCTTCCATAGTTTACATTCAACCCCCAAAAAAATCGAAGAAAATGAAGGCAGAGAGTCGAAGAGTCAAAGAAAGAGAGAGAGAGCTTAGTTGCACGAAGCGGGAGCGGGAGCGGGAGCGGGGGAACGTGACCACTTAGAGGAGTCGTAAATTAGGAGCGCTTATGTATTATTTTTATTAATTATATTTTATTTATTATAATGAATAATAAATTATGTTAAAATAAATAATAAATAAAAATTAGATGTTTTATTTTATAAATTTTTTAAGATTTTTTTTATTATATATGATTTAAATAGATTTCTTTTTAAACAATTAGATGATTTATTATATGTTAAAAAGTTAAGAAATAATTGTTTAAAAGAAATAATTAAATCATATATAATAAAAAAAATCTATTTTTATTATATTAATTATTATATTTATATGTATATATATGATATATATTAAATAATAATGTGTTAATATTTTTTTTATTTTTAAATATATATATATTATATATATTATTTATATATTACGTAGAATCATATATTATATATATTATTAATATATATTATATATGTTTTATATTATTTATATCTTATTCTTTGAATCAGATATACGGTGGCCAGAGAGATAGTGAGAGACGAACTGAGAGAAGGCAAAAAACGAAGGAGACGATGACGATCGACAAGGAGCAGATCTGCGAGATCGAGGGAGAGAGACGAACTGAGAAAGACGCAGACGCAGACACAGACGCAGACGAAGAGGAAGACGAAGACGAAGACGCAGACGCAGACGAAGAGTGACGAAGGCGATCGCGACAGTGACGAAGATCGAAGGTTAGGGTTTCTGTCTCTCTCTCTCTCTGCCCTTCGCGATCCCATCTTGCACTGAATCGCGTTTCTCTCTCCACAGAAACGCGATTCTTACACGTTTCTTTCTAGGAATCGCGGAATCGCGATTCTCAATGAGAATCGCCACCTACTTGGACGATTCCTGCAACTAAGAGAGAGAGACAGATAGAGAGAGAGATCGCAGAAGAAAATCGAAGAACAAGAAGAGAAGAGAGAGGAGAACGGGATGATGGCTGCTGTTCACCATCATCGAAGGTATGTTTCTTCTTCTTCTTCTTCGATTTTGTTCTTCTCTTCTCCTCCTCCTTCTTCTTCTTCTTCTTCTTCTTCTTCAATTCTCTTCTCTTCTCTTCTCTTCTCCTCTCTTTTTTTCGGTTTTTGTTTTTTACAGTTTGGCCTCATTTACAAGTTTCAAAAATTACGTTTTGTACCCCGTGGTATCTGAAACATGTCCAAGGGTGTCCAAAACGTGTCTGGCAACAAAAAAATTCAAAAATAAAAAAAAGGGACACCTTAGGGAGAGTGTTGTACACGTGTCCACAACGTGTCTAACACATGTCCGACACTGATATGCAGGCCTCAGGGAGGTGTTCGTGCTTCATAGCCTAGAGGGTATTCTTTTCTTACCCTTTTCTAAGTAACAAACTATGAAAACCCCTCCATCAATCTGCCTGCAATCCATTTGCTTAATAGAGACCAATGATAGACAATAATTCCCCGAACACAGCTTACAACTTTCATCGTCTTGTGCTCTTCAAATAGAAACCCTTCTAAAAATCTCACACAAGTGGCGTTGGGTTGGAATCCCATTCCAACAAAAGATTCTTATGGTTCTAGAGGATCCAGCATGAAAAACCACCTAATTTATCCATCACCTTCCAATTCTAATGGCTTCAATCTTTCAATAATGATAAGACTCACAATAACATTGGTGTTCACTTTTCCAAGTCTATAAACGAAATTTATTTTCTTCCTTTATATGTTCCTAATTTTACTACAACAACATTTCATATACCTTGCCTTCGTCATGGGCGTACTTTTTCTAGATGATGTTTTAACCATATGGTGCATTATCTTAGAGGTGAATTTGGGTGAATACAAAACTCTTGTTTTGTTGTATTAGCTAGCAGATTAGAATAGGAATAACAAGAGCCTCATTGTTTGAAGGCAAACAACTAATGATTCATGGGTAAGAGCTGTGACGGCCTCTAGATTGTGTACGAACCCTTTAGCTATTAATGTTCCAACCACCATTTGAACCCCAAAAAGGGCAATGAAAGGTCTTTACAACTCTTCTCAAAGCAAGCCTGCAACATTCCATGGAGTACAATGGTAATTACAAATACAGTAAAATGCTAGCAGTCATCCTTTCAAACTTTCCTTGGGCCATTTAAAAAAGATCGTTAAAGATAGTTTTGAAGGAACAAGATGTCAACCTTGTGACCATTACCCAATCACTAAACCTTGGATTACTGTTTTTATCACACGGCTTTTGAATTAATGAAACAGAATAAAGACAAAATTTGGACCAGTAGGAGAAACCACACCCAATGAAGCTCAAACTTGGGAATGCTTAACTATATCCGAGATCATCTTTCAAAAAAAGAAAAATAATGAATGCAAGAGAACTGAGAGATTTGAGTCTCCAACACATCATAAATTATAGAGGCTAAGAATTGGCCTCAAAGTTGCCTATATTGAGGGGATTTATGCACTAGTATCAAAAAGGTGTTAAGATTCCACCCTTCATATGTACTGAATTCTTATTCTTGACAATGTAAGCATAACACATAGAACACGCAAGAAATGCACACATACACCAGACCAATATTCCAAATTGATGTTGCTATCTTTTGTGATAATACACTCTCAATCCGAAAAGCTAGACGTTGAGGAGAACGTGCCCCTACACTTATATACTTCACATTACTTTAGTACCTAGTCGATGTGGTACTTCGCTTCACACACTCCCTCACACGCAACATGCTCACTCGACAACGGTTGTCGCGTGCAGGCCAAGGACACGCCTACCCATCCCTAGGTACTCCGACTCTGATATCATCTTACACAGTCTTGAGTAGAACTCAACCCCAAAAACTAGCCGTTGAGATGAGGGTGCCCTCACGCTTATATACTAAACATTACTTTAGTACTTAGGCTATGTGGGACTTCGCTTCACACTTTTCACAATATATTTTATCTAAAGGTTGTACTGAGTACAATCTCCCAGTAGAAAGTCAGACCATGGCTGGTTTGGGGCAATATACTAGTTTAATGAGCTAGTTCAAATAAGTCTTTTGACTAATAAAAGATAGACAATTCTGTCATCCATCGATAATTTTGATGAATATTTCTTTCAAAACCCTCACAATAAGCCTTCATGAATGTTGCCAAATGCTTTTTCTAGGCCAATAAAGAACATTAAACAACCCATATGTTTTCTCTACTTGGCATCGAACCAAAACATTTTCTCAATAGTCCATGCCTTAAAGTTTGGACAAACGTTCTCGCAAAGCTTAATCAAAATTGACCTACATGTTCAAAATTATAGTGATAGTTAAACATCATCATATTATATTTTGGGTCCAGCCATGTGAAATTATCTCTCTTTCAAACCTTGTAAGAGATTTAGTCAACTAAACACCATCATACCAATCATTTCTGTAACATAAAAAATAAAGGAAAAATAATAAACAAAGTTTGGCATATACATGTTTGTTGCTCACAGAAGAACATAAGGAAGTAGGTTTATAGATAGATAAGAGGCAGATGGATTGGAATTTCTAGATACATGGACCACTTATAAATTAAAAAAAAAAAATTTATAAAAAAAATCATAAAATAGGGAAGATCATAACATACCTGTGGCTTTAGATCTCGATGTATAATATTATTATCACGGAGGATTTGAAGACCAGCCGCTGAATAATTCACAATCTAATGAACATCAGTAATGGCTCATTGAAGATGTGAAAACTTAACCACGAGGAAACAAAAAATTTCAATGTACCCAGTTGCTGCATAAAATACTTTGCGGTAGCTTCTGGAACTCTTCCTTGGCGTTGCTGAATATATATGGAAAGATCACCCCCTCTGCAATACTCCAATACCAGATGTATTCTTCCAGTTTCCTAAATGACACATGCATGGGACTTGATTTAAAACAAATAAAATCAAGTAGAGTTAAAAGAAATAGCATTCAAATTGTCTCCTGGGCACGACCCTAAATTCGTCATGCAAAACTAAAATGAACTAGACAAACATAACAAATTAGGTAAAACGAATTAGACACTCATAACAAATAAAGTAGTTCATATGGTGCATTGCTTTGCTATTTGCTTCCATTTAAAACAAATAAAATCAAGTAGAGTTAACGGAAATAGCATTTGAATTGACTCCTGGGCAGGACCCTAAATTCATCATGCAAAACTAAAATGAACTAGACAAACATAAGAAATTAGGTAAAAAGAACTAGGCACCCATAACAAATAAAGTAGTTCACATGGTGCATTGATTTGCTATTTGCTTCCACCCTATACTGCATAAGAAAGGCAAAAAACACCCAGCTATTGGAGTGCGCAAATTCCAAGCTACACCAGTTCCAAGTCTCTGCAAGTGAGCTTAAACAAACTCTTCAGCTTAGCCATTGTAAGCTTTTTCACAGCTGGAAAATTGCTGACATTAGACACACAACTGAAATCTTTTCTCTTCTTTTTCTTCTATCTATCTCACCAATCACCTCTCATCCATTCTACTCCATAACCACTGCCTAAACATTAAGATCAGCTTTTCATTTCTCAAAAACGAAATAAGATATAAAATAAGATCGTAAAAGTCTCTTTACTTCTTTTTTTCTCAGTCACTCCATTTAAGCAATTATAATAACTGTTGCCACATTGTTGAAGTGAATTTTTCCATTTCTTGGAAACCCAACAACTGATAATTACTCAGTTTTCTCACAATACTACAAACCTAAGATTATGATCTCTCACCCTATTTCATTAATTCAACATTGTAACGATTACCATAACATCAAGATGAACTTTTTCATTACTAGAAAATCTTTTGCCTTCTTTTTCTTCTCCTATCTATCTCATCATCCATTCCACTCAACCAGTACCAAAACATTAAGATCAGCTTCTCATTTCTCGAAAACAAAACAAGATATAACATAAGATCTTAAAAGTCTCTTTACTTCTTTCATTCTCAGCCACTCCATTTAAGCAATTATAACAACTGTTGCCACATTGTTGAGGTGGGTTTTTCCATTTCTTGGAAACCCAACAAACCCTATTTAGCATATCATAAAGATGAGCTTTATAATTACTAGAAAACCAAAAAAACATAAAGCATAAAAATTTCTATTTTCCTGGGATTTCCGAGTAACCAAACAAAAGATCAAACTATAAATACCTCGATGATGTCGTGCAAGCGAATGACGTTAGGATGGTTGGTTTGCTTTAAGATAACAATCTCGGACATGAGAGACTCTTGCAATTTCTTGTTCAATCGTCCCATGTGGATCTCCTTAATCGCAACCTCGGTGCCATGGACTTTGTGTCTCGCATGCCACACCACCGAAAACGAGCCCGACCCAATTTGCCTCCCGACCACATAGTCCCCAACATACCTACCTCCTCCTCCTCCTCCTCTGCTCGTCGATTGAGCCATTACCCAAAAACCAAAAAACAAAACCCTAGAAATTGAAAGCTCAGAAACCCAACTCGAGCTTCGATATCGATCCAAACACAGCTAAAAATCAGACTACAAAAAAGGGAAAATTTGTTGAGAATGTTTTCTGGGTTTTTTTTTGTTGCTGTTGTTTTTGTTGTTTTGTGGTTTGGGTTTGGAGTGTTTGAGGATGATATTTGAGGATGATATCTGATGATTGGTGAAGTATACGGAGATGGGTTTTTGATTCTTGTTTTAGTATCATCCTAGTTCTATCTAATCTAATAAATGAAGATTATGCTGAAGAAGAAGACGAGGAAGAGGAAGAGGAAGAGGATTGTGTATGATCAGATTATATTTATAAGGATAAATAATTTGAGGGATTAGCAAGTAGTAAAAATTAATTTCTTACAATTTATATAAAGAAAAAGATGACTGATAATATTATAATATATTAATTAAAACATATAGTATCACCTTGGTTATAATGTGCCGTGTGCGCATGTGTAGGCGGCCAGCGAGATGGGTTGTTGTTATTGGCTGTGAACGTTGTCTAGGTAATTAATGATGACGTGTTGATAAATGATTGGATTAATTTTTTTTTAATATTCTTTTTACATGCTATTTTTGACCTTAATCCGAGCTTTTAAGCAATTTCTGGGTTGCTGCTACCAGCTTTTGCCACTTTTTTTTGTGGGTTACTTTCTCTTTTTTCTTTTTCTTTGTGTTGAAGTTCTTGGCTTCTCTCAATAAGCAAAGAAGAAAAAAGAGAGCAGAAGAAGATGAAGAATTCAATTTTTAACAATTTATTGGGTAGTGAAATGCTACTAGTTTGAAAAAATTACATTCCAAGTCATGATTTAGGTTTGCTCTTAGGATTCTTTTGATTTACTAATCATCATTTCATCCTAATATTTATTTGAGAAAATTATTTTTGTAGTTGGTTTATTAAAAAAATAATTTAAAAACTACCATTCACTATTATAAAAATAATAATTATTAAATAGAGAGGATATCTTTACTTTGTCAAATTAATGTGCTTGTTAAACCTGTTCAAATTTTCAACTTACATTTTTTTTTAGGATAAACTATATTCACTTCTCTTAAGATTTAGAAAAAAATATAACAAATTTAACTATTTTAACATAATTATATTAACAAACATAAAGATAAATAAGAAAAAAAAAATATGAGAGCCATTATTCTCACTCTATTTTGTTCTAAATCACTATTTTTTTTTTATTCTTATTATACATAGTTATTATTCTCATTCTATTTTGTTCCAAATATACTTCTCTCTATATATAATAAGGACAAAAAAAAAAAGTGTATTTGAAATAAAATATAATAGAAATAGCTGCTCTAAAAAATATATAATAAAATTCTAATGTAAAAGATATGATGGTATCATTTTCTATCTATATATATATTTTTTTTTGATCGGCAAAGAAAAATTTCATTTAACAGCATGAAATTAAAAGTACAGGAAGATGACGTGCATTGAGAGAGATTCGGAAGTATAAAGATACCCCTACTACTGCTACTCGCATCCATACAACCAACCCCTAAGCCTCTCAATTTTTTTTAAAATAAAAAACGTTAAGAAGAACTTAACTGAAAAATTAAAATACAAGAATCCCCACATAATCAACTCACCAAAACACCCAAAAAAAACTAAAAAGAAACTAATCCAACACCCAAACAAAAACTAAACAAACTAAACCAAACACAATGGCCCACTCCTCTGCAGCAGCTACAGCCACCCACTCCTACGCAGCCTGCAGCCACCCTATGCTGCTACCCTCACCACCTTATGCTGCTGCCACGCCTGCTGTCCACGCCACCCCTAAACAGCTGCCAACACGCAAAGCCCACACCCCCATGAAAGCTGCTAATCCGGCCGAAAAAACTCCACGCCAATGCTGCTGCGGCTCAACACTAATTGCCGATAACACCCACTGCAGATCATCTCCAACGACAATGATAATTTGACTAACAAATTATAAATAAAAAGAGAGTTAAAGTATTATATAAATTAAAACATAAAAAATAGTTGAACATAATTATGTAAAAATTATAAAATCTGCTGAATTTTCTCAAAATCTCAGAGGTGAGTGTAAATATTTTTTTTTTAATTGAAGTTGGTTGCGAGTTGTTGTTCTAAGATGGTAACCAAATAAATTTTAAATTTTCTCAAAACTAGCAGATTTGTCTGGGTGGTGTAGTCGGTTATCACGCTAGTCTCACACACTAGAGGTCCCCGGTTCGAACCCGGGCTCAGACACACCTTACATTTTTTTTCACCACCACAACCACAAAACCGGCGGCTCAGATATTTCCGCCTCCGTGTCACCTCCGTAGCTTCAACGGCTCCCTCTCTCTCTCTCTCTCTCTCTCTCCGTTTTCTCAAGAATCCCCATACCATTATTACAAATCTCGTTCTCGTTCTCTTTCATTTTTTGGGATTTTGTTTTGTTGGGTTGGATCGAAAATGGACTGGAGCAACGTGACCGCAGAAGATCTGATCGAAGCTCTCCGCGAAGTGGACTGGTCGTCCCCTCCTCGCCCTCTCTCCGAATTCTTCTCCAGGTTCACTTTCCCTCGATCTTCCTCCAAATGGAACAGTCGCCTCAAGTGCAATCTCTACTAGTAAGATCCTCATACAATTTACTCCTATCACTTTATGAAGTTTTCTTTTTGTTCAATCATGGGTTCGACTATGATCCTGTTTGGTTGACGAGAAAATTCGAAACTTTGGTGTGCAATTGTTTTTGTTCCAGTCTCCAGAAACAAAATTAACTCACTCAATGTCTTCCATGTAGTATGGAGCTCAATAGTGCCGTGTTTTTTTTTTTTTTTTTTTGTGGGTTTCTGATGTATTTGACAACAGGAGAGGTAACGCTTTGAAATATTTGTTCCTTCAATTTCTTTGGGTTTCTCAGCAGCCAAACAGTGTGATGGGGTTTTATAATAATGGGGAAATTGCAATTCAGTAGATGTTTTATAAAAATAAAAAATAAAATTCAAATTCAAATTCAAATCACTGTTAAACTTTATCAGCTTTAATAATCAAAGTTATAAACTTTTCCATGAATTTGTAAATATTTTGTGAAGTTATCACTGATTTTTAATTTTTCCTATAATTTAATTAGTGACCGTATTTGCATTCTTTAAATTTTATGTTGTGATTGTTTTTTGCAGCTATCGGACAAATTATTTCATCATGATTGTATTCATTCTTGGTAAGTGAACCAATTAATTTTGTAGAAAAAAAACCCAATTAATTTTGAGTTTTAGTCCTTGTTTATGCTATTTGCTTATGTTTTTGTATTTATATCTGTGTGAATTTTTCATCTGCAGGATTAGGATTCCTGAGGAGGCCACTTACTATTATTGCTGCTGCATTTACAGCACTTAGCATTGCTTTGCTAAATGACAGGTATGCTTAAATTATGTTGTGCCATTCTGTTTATTTTGCCTAGTGATGCTGTGGATGATCAGAATTTGTACTGGTTTGCGTTAAGTTTTCCTTGAATTTGCAATTATAATTTATGTAGTAGTGTCTTGCTTTTTGAAATCAGCGATTAAGTCTCTTTATGCTTTTTCTTTGTATTGTTGGATGTGTAAAAAGGACGTCTTTTATGCAATAGTCTAGGTGTATGATGCGTCATTTTCTCATTAGTAATTTCCTTCCTGGTTTTTCATCATTGTTGCTAACAATTGATGCTACAGCTTTGCAGGTACTTTCAACGAGAGGGTAACAAGAACTATGAGGAAGTTCTCTCCACATTTAGCAGCAAGGATGAGGCCTCCTCTTACGTAAGTGTGTTTCTCTTGTTGTAAGTGCAACATTTAGTAATGCTGCATGCCTAAAAGTCTCAAAAATTTCAGATCTGTTATTCGTGGGCGTCCATCAGCTAAAAGAGCCATTTATATATGTGGACAGCCTCGTTGGGTGTTTGTCTTGATATTCTCTTCTGGTAAGGAAAATTTCTTGACCAATTTCGTATCAAATTTTCACTGAGTACAACTGTACTGCAGTAATTTTGTTCATCAAAAAATATCGACTGATTCTCTTGTATTGTCTGTTTTTTCTGTAGCGAGTTTCATCCTTGGGTTTGTTTCGCGTGGCCTCTTAACTATCCTATGGGCATTTGCAATTGGCCTTCTCGGTATATTACTTCTTATTTGGTACTATTGTCAAGCTTGTTTCATTGACATTTTGCATATTTTCTAGCTAATTTGTTCTCTCTCTCTCTCTCTCTCTCAGCTACCCTTCTCCATGCAAGCTTTAGAACACCTAACTTGAAAGCACGTTTGAACACATTCCGTGAAGAATTTCGTGCAGTTTGGCGCAACTATAGCGAGCTGTAGTTTCCTCCATAGAGAATATTGGATGTGAGTAAACTTTAGCTTTATCATTTGTCTTTTATTTGGATCATTTTTGTTGTGTGCAAGCATGCTTTTGTTACCATTATAGGGTGTTAACATTTCCCCATTTTTGCAATGCTTTCTAGATTAGCTTTTCTGCTGTCAATTTGTTCATGAAATGCACTTTCTATAGTGTCATTATATACTTTTAAGAGTATCTCCATTTAAAAGTTGAGAGATCACTAATTCAAAGGTTAAATGCTGACTTAAGGTGCTAGACCCCTTAGAGTTGTAAGCAGCTAGGTGCTTACCTAACTGAAACAAGGACAAACTTCATTATGCATTTTATTTTGTAAGGTGACATTTCATCATGCAATTACCTTTTCACCACATCATGACTTAGTTCCAGAACATTTTCATTGCTTTCCATTTCATTCTGTATCTGGGTTTTATATTTGTATAGTTAATGATGCTCGGTGCCATCTTTTTTGCTTTTCTTCAATTTTTTTGGAAGGGGATTTCTCTTGTCATTTTATTTTTATATGGGTGCGTAGGCACACGCTTGTCGATGTTCCTGTGTTAGCCTGTTTGGTGCTAGGGAAGTATTTGGCTTGGTATAAATGTCATTGGCCTGGCCTTCAGTTTGTGGGTCCTAGGTTAAGAGTAGATAATGGGCCTTTTCTTGGGTCAAAACCATGAGTGTTTGAATAGGTAACTGATAAATTGCCTATGTCAGTGTTCTCTTGTAGCATGCATCTCATAGTTTTGGTTCAGAAAGCAAGATGATGTAATTTGCAACTGCTCGTAGTAAATAGTAAACACACTAATGCTTGTGATCAGCCTTCTAAAAATTTCTCACTCACGCCATCTTATATTTAAGGTTTTGAGTTAAGACCGGTGTGCATGTCATCAAAAGCACAATAGTTTACCATCCACAGATGTTAAATTGTCTGTTTGTCAAACTGAGAATCTGGAATTTTAAAGCTCTAGAAGCTTACATATTTTAAGACATCTTTAACTTGAGAATTATATATATTATTTTATTTCCTAATCAGCTTTCAAAATTTGTCTCTTCTTCTCCATTTAGGGAATTCTTGTTAGTTCAGAAGCTAGTGCAGTGCAGTCCTCTGAATTTGGACACTGCTCTTGGCGCTGCAATGAAATAATTTCCGTGGTTGTAATGCTGAGTTCTTAGGTGACAGGTTGCCAATCGTGTGCAGACAAACGGGTTGTAAATTGTCTGAAACGCTTTTTTTAGACAAAACAAACACTTGATATTTATCATCATCCATATTATGAAGAAACCTGTCAGAATTCTTACGTGCAGTCAGATAAGAATGTTTATATAATTCCTGAGCCGACGTAAAGATATCCTGCATTACTATTCAAAACATTAGTTGTTTGAGCCAGTGCCAGTCTTGTTAGTAACTTCTGTGTTTCTGTTTTTGGGTAAATGGTCTTAGTTCACAGGTGCTTGTATAATTATATTGCTGCAAGAAGTGATATCAGTTTTGAGCTGGTATAGAGGTTTTGAGGTTTATAGAAGTTTTGAGCTAGTTTTGGTTTCTTTTTTGTCTGGTGCTTGTTGAAGCCAGTTTTGATAGATGTTTTAATTTGCCCATTTTCTTTTAGTTTAGTGTCAACAATTGGTAAGAGAATATATATGAGAATAGAAAGTGTTACCACTGGACTGGGATGTCTTTTCTGCCTTCTAATTGATTTTGATCTAGAGTGAGCTCATTCATAGGTTATGTTCCGATCATGGATTTCGGCACGGAAAGGGAAAATGTGGGTGAAATGTGAATTAGATATATCTATAATTCACCTATATGCTCTCTTTTTCTTTCCAAATTCATGATCTAAATACAACCAAAAGGAAATTGAGCTGCAAATTCAGCCATGGCAGGACGTTTTGGATATGGAGGCCTTCTTTGCTTCAACCTATTTGGATAAACAATTCCATCAAGCCAAAAAATCATTTTCTGAATTCCGAAAATTATCTTGAAAATGAAGTGTATGGTGTAGATTAAAGTTAGTGTGACGTGAGTCGCATAAAAAATGAATGTAGTCCATTAATGTAATTTTGTGTATACTTTCAGACTATATGTAAGCATTATTGGCTAAGACAGCAAGCTCACCTTCAAAGCCTCGAGCATGTTCAATTTATTTATTTGGCAAAAAGAACATCAATCATTCATTTATTTGGGAACCAAACATTTTGCTCTATTGAATTAGGTCCATTGAATTAATGGATTGTTGTTGTAGTCTTGTCTATCTAATTTTGGAAGGAAAATGCTATAAATCTCAAATAATCTATCAATTTTTTTTGTCAAACCTCTCACATGGGTGTAGGATGCACACAAATTCACATGTGTACGGATCTCGTACTCTTGTAGAAGATTTGATAAAAAATTTGATAGATTATTTAAAATTCCGTAACTCATTTTGGAAAGAGTGGTTGGAGTGTGTTAAGTATACCACCATTACACTGATTGGGACCTGTCAATTTGTGTGATTGGAACTCTTAGATAGCAACAAATGTTCGTAAGGCGCAGTGTCTCTTCTCCTCTATACCTTCATCTTTAATTGCCCAATTTTTTTTATTTTTTTTTTCCCATGCCACATGATAATAATAATAATATTGCAATCAAGTCCTTTTATCAAGATCAATAAAATATTTCTTGAGGTTCTCAAAATAATTGTTGGGTTTTTAATCCCACAAATTTTCCCTTAGAATTATGTGCTAACATCCATAAGGAACACTAGGCATTTTTGTGTACCTTCCATTTTTTAGGTATATTATATACTTCAATTATGATATTTATAATATTTGATTATGATCTATTATGTTGTTAGTCATGACTATTATTTTGATTATGAAAGAAATTATTTTTTTGTTATACTAAAAAAGATTTAATTATGTCAAGTGCCTATGGTATACACCCTGTTGAGGGTTATGTACTCTGAAATAATCCATATATATATATATTTATTTATGAGATTGTATGAAATTTTACCTGATTAATTATAAATTATGTTTAATTTTTATTAAGTTTAAATTCATTGAACTTTTTGAAAATATCATACATCAATCAAAAAAATAAAAAATAAAATATTCAATACGTTTGATTTTAATTTTCTGAATTCAGTTTTTTAGAAATTGAGTTTTTTGTTTTTTGTTTTTTGTTTTTCGTGTTTTTTATTTTTATTTTTAGTGAATATTTTTAAAATTTTAAATAATTTTTTTTTAAACTTTTTTAGATACACCTTACTTAGATGTTTCTAAATAATAAAATATTTGTGAAAAAATATTTTTTAAAATTAATAAATACAAAAAAATATGAAAAATGTACTGAATTTTTATATTTTTTTGTATTTTTGATATTTATTGAATTTTTTTAAAAAAAATTCACAAATATTATACTTTTTAAGTGTATTTATGCTAGGTGTGTCTTAAAAATCAAAATCAAACAAGCTAATTGAAATCACAAAAAAAAAAAAAAAAGAAGCTGATTGAGTTTATATTCTTGATCGGCCAAGGCCATCCGCTTTAAAATGCAATCAATCTTATGATCATACAAGTTCTTAATATTAGTTATTATTATTGACTTTTTTTATTATTCCACAAAATTATGGGGGGTCCCAAAACGTGCCACTAGGAATAAAATCATATGGCCACTTTAGGCAGCAAACCTCTGATATATCATCTTATTTCAAATCATTATTAATTTGTTTATGGGAATTGAAATACAAGTATAAGATTGTAATTTTTTTAATTATAATAATAGATTGTGTAAATTTAATTTAAAATTTAATGAGTTTTAAATGTATTTAACTTTAATTTATTTATATAATGTGTTTAAATTTAACTTAATTACATAACAAAAAAGACTTTGAATAAAGTTTTAACAAACTAAATACTAGTAAAACTATAGCAGCTCAATCAATTTTTGCTGCCCTGAGTAAACCAATCAGAACTAATATTGTTGAGTTGACTAAAATATTACATATTACTAGCAAATTAATAGTTCAAGTTTTGTCCTAACCAACCTTTGCTAAGTTTCGACATTCAATGTGTCGGAAAAAAAAAAAAATGCCAAAGAAATGTATGTTTTACTTTAAACTACAACTTTTAAAAATTATGAAATGTAATACTTGTGCTTGCATAATAAACAATTTGCTTGTAGGGAATGAGAATTAAATTAATTAGCTTGAATACAAAACTTCCCTTTTTGCACAATGTATTGCAATCCAAAGATTCCATTGCCCTTTGTTTAATGTCTTCAAATTGATGACCTATCACAATTTTATTCAGAGTAATATTATACACAAATATCGTATTTTTCTTATCACAAAATACAAAAATAATAAAACTCACATTAATAAACACATAGATTTATATCTATCGATAAAATAAAATAAAATCAGAAAAGAAATATCTTTATGTATAGAATTTTCCTTTTATTATTTATATAGAATAAAGTTACTTAAGACCTGTTTAATATAACTTATTATAAATTAAAAATAAATGATGGAAAAAACAGAAGTCAAAAACATTCATTTCCAAGTTTCAAGTAATCAGTGTTTTAAATTTATTTAATTAAATTATTTTTACATAATAACTGTAAATAAAAACTATATCAAACACACAAACTTTTAAATTAAAATAAACCATAAATAACTTATTTAATTTGCATGAAACACTCCCATACATACCATTTGAGGCCACAGAGTTCACCTACTGTGTGTGTGCTCAGTAATTGCTGCTAAGTATACAGGCTGGCCCATGTTATTTTGGCCTCTTTCAAGCTCAAGCCCATGTGAACCACTATTTCTCTCCCAAAACACACACCCTCTTCATAAAAGCAGTCAATTATAGCTTTTTTTAGATTCCATTCTCTCTCTCTATCTCTATAAACAGCTGAGACTGATACCCTTTTCTCTGTCTCTCTTTGGTTTTGGAGTTTGAATTGTACCATGTTTTGGGGTATGAGTGTGATGAGAAGCAAGAAGCCGATCAATAGAGTGTTGAGAAGAAGATGAAGAAGAGAGGAGTGTGGAAATTAAGTGAAGAAAAAAGGTATTATTATTACTACTTGAGAAGATGGGGTATTACTTGAGTTGGGCACAAGCCTTGGCCTCTGCTTGGGGCTTCATGCTTTTGGTTGGTCTCATGTGTTGTTGCCTCAGCACCAAACCCCGCCCTCAAGGTGACTCCGGCAGCGGCGGCGGCGGCGGTTGCGCTTGTGACGGTGGCTACGGTGGTGTTTGATCATTATCACTTCTCTCTCTCTCTCTCTCTCTCTCTCTCTCTCTCTCTGTATTTTGCATTCTTTTAATTTTTTTTTTATATAGTATTCATTTCATTTACAGTATTTGTTTTTGTTGTTTTTTGGAGTGGTGATGATGGGTAGCCTTCTTTGTTGTATAGAATTGATGTGAGTTGTTTTTCGTTTTTCGTTTTTTTTTTTTTTTTTTTTTTGGTGAATTTTTTGGTTAGGATTTATAGAGATTTCTTGATATTTTATTTATACAATTAGTGGAATTGGGAAATTTTGTTGCATGTGTATAGTTTTGAATTCTGTTGAGAGTAATTTACATTAAGACCTCACAACTATTAATAAATATTATTTTATCTTTTATTTATAAATTTATATATTTTATCCCTTTCAATTATAAAAATGTATCAACGACTATTTGCAGTCCTCCCTCAGATTATTTCCAAAAGGGTGAGATTTTCATAGTTGCAAGGTGAATATATGCAGATCGATGAAAAGTAAATTGATCCTCATTAGATAAATTGATATTCATTAGTAGTTAAGGGGCTGAGTGTAAGTAAAACCCTTTTGTTAATTATTTTTCATTAATTGTTTTCTCTTAAATTTCCTCTCATTTGAAAAAAGATTTTGTACATCTTTAAATAAATTGTACATCATTATCAAAATGCGTACATTAAAAATATAAATAATGTCTTTCAGGCTTTCATAACATATGCATTAAAGATACGTATTAACAAGAAGCTTTTTAAAAGACCAATTAACTTAAGTTTAGGTATGGCTTCTGTCCAGTTCTTAATCGGATTGGACGTGCTATTGGACCTATGGGGGTTTATTACGGATTCTGTTTTGATAATCTAAATCGTTGAATGTATATAACTCGTCGAGTACTATAAGCTTGTAAAAAATCACGTTGATCAGATATCGGTAACTATGTAATCCAAATAGATTTTTGTCAACCGTTAATTTATTAACCGTCCACTTTTTTTTTATACAAAACTGATTTGATCACATAGCTACCGATATTGTCACGATCCAAACCCGGCCCTATGGGTTTAGCACCGTAACCGGCCAGTAATCCGAGATTACTGAAGGCCTACTTAACAGTATTACAGTAAAACAGAGTACAGGGCCTGACGGAAGCCAATACAATAATAAAATAATGTCCAATGAGCTGTGACAGTCTGTATGCCAAAAAGACTTTTCATACATATTTACAGAACAGTGCATATACATACATGTCATTCAGTGAAACAGGGACTCAATCCCCACTCAACAGTACCGTAAACATTCAGTCTATACAATCCATTCGGTTATTACAAAGCAGTGAGACAGTGCAAAAAGGGGAAATACTAAAACACCCCTAAGTCTTAGCATGATAGGCTCGGAACCTCGCAGTGAGGCACATTGGTTGGCTTGACAAAACTGGAGTTTACTCCGACGCTTCTAGCTTTGATCCGGTGCCTGTACACCTACATATATATATGAGCAGTGAGCTAAAGCCCAGTGAATAACATAATGCGTAAAGGAGTTAAGAAGGAATGTCCTTACAGTAATGAAAATAGTTCATTGATTCAGTATATCTGTCATTCAGTGATATGTGGTACATCCATTAGCATAACAGTACAGTAAACAGTAGGTCTTAAAAGACCGAACAATAATTGATGGCCATCAATCAGTAAACAGTAGTGGTTCCAACATGGGAACCGAGTCGATTAGACAAATCCACCCGTTCATAGACCGTCGGTGGGGCCATCCATTCACAGACCGTCGATGGCAGAGATTTCTCAAACAGTAGCAGTAACAGTAAACAATAGTTGCTAAAGATGCCACAGTACAATTCAGAATATAGGACATACATTCATACAGTCAACAATATCAATTCAGTAAACAGTTCAGTTCAGTATTTCAGAAGATAATCATTTGAACATATCTTTACACAATTGTTACTCACAGAGTTCTGGGCTACAGTGAACTAGAGCGTCTCCCCGGAATGCCAACCCTATACAGTTAACAGATTGAACACACTCTAAGTTTCACAGTTGGAAAAGATAAACATTAACTCCCCATTACACCTCGGTGTGTTCTACATCTATATCCTCATTAAGATGTCTAAAACTAGGCCTAGGAATGCCTAGGATGGAATGAGGACGCAAAGATGTATTCAGAAAATATTTGCAGAATTTTCAGTGAAACAGAGTCCCGCTCGAGCGCAGGTTTCCCCGCTCGAGCGGACAAGCAGACAAAGGTACCCGCTCGAGCGCCACTTTCCCCGCTCGAGCGTGTCACTCAATACTCCGCTCGAGCGTACATTTCTCCGCTCGAGCGGACTGATGAACAGTGCAAAGTACTGGATGCTCGATTTCTCCGCTCGAGCGCTACTCCTTCCGCTCGAGCGGACTGTAAAACAGGTCAAAGTACTGGGAGCTCGATTTCCCCGCTCGAGCGCTACTTTCCCCGTTCGAGCGGGAGGCAAAAATCTGGAAAACCCAGGTTTGTGTTCTAAGTCCAAAACTCAAATTTGATGCTCCCAATTCGATCCTTTTGGGCCAATTTTCTGGAAAACATAAGTAAACTCATAGAACAACATGTTACAAAGGTCAAATTAAGAAATCAAAGCCTAAGGGTGTTTCAATTAAACCCATTTTCAAACCCAACTCTCATGAACAATGTTCAAACATGACATGCATGCTCTTTAAACAATTTAAGGTTTCAAAACATGCTCTATTGGGCTCATTCTTTTCAAAACAAGGTGAAATCATGGTTCTTAACATTAACATGGACATGCATGTGAAAATCTTTGAAGAATAACCTCAATAATGTAAGATAAGTACATGCATGCAACAATTGAGTTCCAATTCAACATGTTTGAACTTAAAACATGCCTTAACTCTACAATGAAGCATGAATCATGCAAGAATTAGCTCAAACACAACATTAAGAAGGTAAAATCCTTACCTAAGTCTTGGATTAAGGGTAAGTAAGCTCAATTGATCAAGAACTCTTCCAATCCTCTCAAATTTCAAGCATGCAACATGAACTCACTCTAGCCTCCTACTCTCTCTCTCTAATTTCGATGGGAACTCAAGAATGAGAGCTGATCAAATGTTTGCCTAAGTGTATGTAAGGCTCAAATGTGTTGTCTACATGGCCCACTAACAATGGCAATCATGTAAATAAGGCAACTCTTATAAATGGCTCATTTAAATCTAATTTACTCACACCAAATCACAATTCAGATAGATATACCATAAAGTCACATAAGTTATGATGGTCCTAAAACACCAATCAATTTCTGGTTCGGCCGCCGATAAGGCCTTCAATTAGCAGTTTGAACCTAAAACATGAACAGATAAATAATCAATCAAACAGATAGAATATGCAATACAATGGATATACTCAATCATTTCAGTTTCAATTTCAGTCAGTCAGTTCAGTATTTTATTCAGTCCAGTTATCAGTCATTATTAGTTCAGTTTAACGGTAATCAGTGGTTATTCGGTAAACAGTGACGAGGGTTGTTACAGATATCCAATCAACGTGATTTTTTACAAGTTTATAGTACTCGACGAGTTCTACACATTGAACGGTTCAGATTATCAAAACGGAACCCGTGGTGGGCCTCCACAGGCCCAACAGCACGGTCCAATACGATTAAGAGCTGGACAAAAGCCATGCCCTTAAGTTTAATTGGTTATCATAATTCTTCAAAGAGTTTCGTTTTTAAGGAAGAGATTATGAGATTAATTCTCTTTAAAAGAGAGTTGAACTAGGAGGTAAATATTCTTTTGAGGATTTAGTTTTAAAGAGGAGACTAAGAGAGTTAAATTAAGAAAAAAAAATAGATATTTTAAAGAGTAAAACTAGGAGACAAATACTTAGGTAGCGTTTGGTAACGTTTATATTTTTTTTTTATATTTACAAAAATTTTATAAATTGGTTTTTGTTTATTTTTAGAAAAACATAAACTACAGACGTATTTAATTTAAACAAAATGTTTGAAAAATATTAAAAATATAAACTAAAAAATATGTTTGTTCAGACTTAAAAAATTTATTTATATATATTTTTATTATTTATGAGAATAGGATCATACATATTATAATTGCAAAAAAATTAATTAAAAAAATAATTGAAGAAAAAGGGGGTGAAAAAAAAAATTGAAAAAAAAAATTGTTAATCAAATTTTTAAATTTCTGTTGAAAAACCAGTGTAAATTCATTTGAATTTATGTTTTTTTCTCAAATTTATAAACTGAGACAACTATTTATAAATCAAAAAAATTATCAAATAAATTTTTATGATAATTTTTAAAATTTTTATAAGTATAAACTAAAAATTAAAAAGGAAATAATTACCAGACCTTAACATTTTGCAAGAGTGATGCAAGTGCCAAGACAGGTTTGTTTTGAGTTTGTGATCCAACCTAGTCTTCTTTCTTTTCTTTTCTTTTTTTCTTTTTTTTTTTTTGGGGTGAGTAGTAGTTGTTAAGGAGAAAACCAAATGTCATTGAAGAAAGAGCTTTTTCTTTTTCTTTTTTTCTTTTTTTCTTTTTTTGGGTCATTTGGTGCATCAAACCTCTTTCATATTACAACGAAAAGTATTAAATACACACTTTGAATGACATTATTTTCTAGAAAAATGATATTACCACCGAAAATTTAAATTTTAAATTCATTGATATGAAATAAAATATTTGTATTCATAAATATATGTGAATATTTTTCTTTTACATTCGTGATTTTGGTAATTTAAAATTTCAGTATACATATATTATTGTTAATACATGAACAGCTTTGTATGAAAAAATTAGTTACACATAATTTGTTTCTATCAAACATGTATGAAACATTTCTTTATCATTTTTGTTTGTCATCAAATTCTTTTATTTTCATTTTTAAGTGGAAGGGTCGAAAACATGTGAATCTTTCTTTTTGGGGGTCAATGAAGTCAACGTATGGATGTTAACCCTCACAAGACCCAATTTATAGATTACTAAAGAGCTAGGAGTCTTTACATTGCATGTGACTTGTAATTAGTGTGATTCATGCTTTTCCAAAGATTAGGTTAAAAGGTCTTGTTAAAGTTGACCATATGGCTTATTTTAGGTAGTTAGTTAAAAAAAAATTATTATTATTTATTTTTAAAAAATATGTAAAAAAATAAAGAGATTCTACTATTTAAAAAAGTCAAAAATTAAAAAGTTGACTTTTATCAACTTGTCAAAATATATGTTGATTAAAAATTAAATAATATCAAAAAATGAAATTGTAATATATATTTTAAGATTATTTACACACAACTCCCTTAATTTTTGTGAATATTACTTGACTTTTTATATATTTTGACTCTCTTTTACCTTTACACACCCTCCAACTACATATAAAAAATGATGTATTTATATAATTTTCATAATTGAGAGAATCAGTCATATATATGAGTTTATAAATAAGAAAATGAAGTAATATATATCAACATTAAACAGCGATTAGCACTTCCTTAGCGAAACCTTTTTAAGGCTAAGGGTATTAGTAAACAAAATACAACAAGACCATGAATTTAGAATTATTTATTCAAAATTTATTTAAAACGAAACATTAATGGTTTAAATTTATTTTATTCATACATCTTATATTTCATCAATTTAATCTCTATCACATATACTCATTCTGAATAAATTTTAACACTTTAAGCTTGAGGCATAGTTTTTTTCAACAAAATATTAAATAATTGTATATTTTTCAACTATTCAATTTTACAAATTAGGGCCATTTTGATAAATTGGTTAAAAGTTAATTTTTTTGATTTTTTTAAATTATATCATCTCTCAATTTTTTTTAAATAAGTTTTTTTAAAAAATCAAAAAAATTAACTTTTAATCAATTTCATAAAACAATCCTTAATGTTATAAGCGTGCTAATCAAACCGTTTTTCAATCAATGAATTTGAGTAGTTGGTGATAGATACACACTTATTACTTGGTAATTATAAATGTTTGGTAAATCTTGGGCCCCAAAACATAATTATTATAGTTTTTTAGTTTTGCAAGTCACTTCACTGTCATTAAAGACACAAATGCTGTCCCCCACCATTGAAGACGAATTGAAAATTAGATCAGGAAAAAATATTTATAAAAAAAAATTATAATTTTAATTATTAAATTTATTAAAAATGACAGTTTAACTAAATCTTTTAATTAAATCTTTTTTATTAGGAATTGGGTAATGAATCCATTCTAAAACTTTATTTAATGGCTTGTAATTAATTACTAGTCTAGGAACTCCTCTTTCTAATTCAGTATTTTTATGATAATGTGACGACATGTTTTTTCCTGTACCAAAAGGCAGGAGGTAAAGTAGAACAAACAGTTGATTCTAATGTTTGTTTAAATTGTTCAATTTGAGAAATAGTAATAGGATCAGCTAATTGTTGCTCAATTCTTTTATAATTGACTTCTTCTTTAAGATATCTAATGTAGCGAGTTAATCGATTAATGGTTTTAGAAATAGAACAATCTTTTAACTGGTTTAATTCTTTAACTTCAGGGGGAGATAAGAACTTAAAAGTTACGGTTTGGCCAAAGGCTTGAGTAGTTATTCCTTGATTAGAAGTAGTGAATGGATAAAGTAGAAATATAAATGGTGTTCCTAAGATAACTTTATCAATCATATTTTTAACTAAAGCAAATGATATTTTAAAACAAATATTATTTTGACAAATATGAACTTTTGATAATTTATATTTAATATGCATTTTGCTGCCATTAGCAGAGGTTAATTGTTCACCAATTTTATGATAATATTTGGTAGGAAGTAATCCTTCTTGAATACAATTAAGATTAGTACCAGTATCTATTAATGCTATGACTTCTAACTCAAAATCATTGATAACTAATTTGATTTTTGAATGCCATTTTTTAATATTAATTAATTTTACGGGTGTCCGCGGTTCGGTTTGGGACGGTTTGCGGTTCGGTTTGGACCCGCTCGCATCTATGCGGTTTGGGGAAAAGTCAATCCGCAACCGCCCGCAATGCGGTTTGCAGTTTATGCGGATAGGGTTCGCAGATATGCGGGCGGTTTGCGGATTGAACTTTTTTTTAAAAAGTTTATTTTTAAACTTTTTTCCTCATATTTTCTAAAATGCTCCCACATTAATAATTGGACCAGAATAAACATTTTAGAATATGCCATATTTTTGTTTATGATATTTTTTAATTGGCCTTTCCTACTTATCCTTTCTTTTATTGGTAATTTTCCTCTTAAAGGCTATACAGTGTTCAAGTTCTCTGGTATCCCTTTCATATATATTTCTTCATTACTCATTGACAAATATAAAATTTGATTATATTTCAGCATGAATGGAACACAGGTGCAACAATCCTATGCACCGTAGAAGTCAAGATTGCAAGCCACTGCGAATTTCTATTTTAAAATAAACGTCACGGTGTCTCATTATGTAGATAATTTATAAACTATAATCATGAAGCACAGAGTGTTAGAACTTGAAAGCCTCAAAGGATTCAGAAGATACCAAATTAACTCATGGCATGTAGATGAATGATATTAACAGGCAACAACCAATACAGCAAGAACTAGAAGGATGATCAAAACTCAAATAGCAACACATCAAAAAACATCACTGATTGACAAATACAACGGATCTCCTGTACAATAGAGACTAATAACACACTACCAATAATACTTGAATCAATAGATCAGTAAAGGTATGTTTTAATATGAACTAGCATATCAACATTGCTCGAATTAAATGATCAACAAAGAAATGTTATTAATGAGCACCCTCTCAATGCTTGAATTAAATGATCAACAAAGAAATGTTATTAATGAGCATCCTCTCAAGAACATTTAGTAACAAACTTTATCATTATTACTTGAACCAATAAACAAAACAATGGAATATCAAGACAGGCACCTGTTAATGCACATCAATCATAGACAACATCAACTGCAGAAACAACTTGATGGTTGCTAAGACAACTGCACCATTTGCATGTTGAAGTCTGTCTTCGAGAAGATTCATCATGTCAAATATAAAAAAACAGAGCAAAATATTATTGATTACTGATTCATAATATAACAGATTACTGATTCAACTTCAATAACAGATTCAGAGAGAGAGATTCAATTTCCACTTCAAAATAACAACTTCAATAATAGATTACAAATTATCAAAATAACAGATTACAGATTCAACTTTAATAACAACTTCAACAACAATTTCAATAATATTACAGATTCAATTTCCACTTCTCAGATGCAATTCCAATATTACAGATTCAGTTTCCAATACCACAGATGCAATTCCAAAAACAGATTTATTGGTCCAAAAAAAAATCAGATTTATTTCCAAGACACACACAGATTCAATATGCAGATTCAATTCCAAAAAAAATACATATGCAAAACAAACAGATTCAATACAGATTCAATTCTAGATTCAATACAGATTCTAAAAAAAAAAATACAGATTCAATACAGATAAAAAAATACAGATTCAATTCCAAAAAAAAAAAAAAAGAGCAAAACCAGAAAGTGAGATTGATGAGATGAGAGAGAGAGAGAGTGAAAGAGAGAGAGAGAGAGGGGCTTACCTATGATCGATCGGTGCAGATGCAAAACCAGAGAGTGAGACTAATGAGATGAGAGAGTGAGGGAGACAGATCAGAGAGATATCTGATATATATATATATTGTAAAAAAAACTCAAAGATCGGGGCGAGAGAGAAAGAGACAGAGACTGAAAGACAGAGAGGCTTACCTACTTGTGAGTCGATCGGTGGTGTGAGTCGTCAGTGGTGCAATGAGAGAGTGAGTCGATCGGCGGTACAATGAGAGAGTGAGACGATCGGTAATGAGAGTGAGAGAGACAATGATGAGATGACAGAGTGAGGGAGACAGAATTGTGTTTTTGAGTTTGAGAGGTAGATAGATCATTAGGGTTTTTTTGTTTTGTTTGGTGAGATGAGATGAACGAACGGTCAGATTTGAATGAGGGAAAAAATAATAATAATGTATTAAAGCGGGCGGGTTGGGCAGGTACGGTTCAAACCCGCAACCCGCCCGCAACCCGAAATTTATATAAAATCCAAACCGCACCCTACCCTAATGTGTTTGCGAAACTGCCCACACGCGTGCAGTTTAGATCGGATACGGCGGTTTGGACGGGTCGGATAACCTTATGCCCAGCCCTAATTAATTTTATTGATAAGATTTAATCTTTTATTTTCAGGATTTTCAGATGGATTGGATCGATTATCAAATAAAATATTATCTGGATTAGTATCTTCATTAGTACCTTCAGATTCATTAAAAGAGATGGCATTATTCTGTTGAAAGTTGTCTAAGCTTTTATTAATTTTCAGGACAGATATTTCGTCTTCTAAAATTTTGTCTTTATTTTGTAAATCTTTGATTAGACGTTTAATCTGATTAATTTCTTGTTGTAAATATTGAAGAGTGACTTCTTTTTGTTTATTTTTAAATCTTTCTAAAGTTTTTGTTAAACTAATGATTGGTTTATCATGTTGTGGTTTGATATCTGTGTTAATTAATAATGATTTTAATTTGTCAATATATTTTTGTTTCAATTCAGGATTATCTAATTTACTAATTAATTCTATAAAAGCAGTTTTTTCTTGATTTTGTTTAGTAAGGACAGTGATTTGTTTAATAGGTTTACAACAAATATCATTACATCCTAATTCAATATTATTATCAGAAGTATCACTAGGTGAATGGTAGTCAGATGAGGTATTTGAGTTGAGTATATCCGAGGAGGAGTTATTAGGAGATTGATTTAATTGAAAGATTTCAAATAATTGATTTTTTGATTCATCATTTATTTGGAGTTGATTAACTTTATCTTTCAATTTTTGTTTTTCTTTACACTTATTAGAATAATGACCATTTTTCCCGCAATTAAAACAGGTAATATCTTTAGTAGATTTTGACTTTGGATTAGATTTCTTATAATATGTCTTGTTAGGTTTAGCGTAAAATTTATCAGTTGATTTAGAGGGTGAATACTTCTTCCTATATTTATGTTAGTTTTTGTAAGAAGATTTCTTTTTGCCATGTTTGCGTCTAGAGGGTGCAACTGAGGGTAAGCCATATTGTTCACAGAAATTTTTTAATTCATATTTAGCTTTATGTTTATCCTTAGCAGCTTTTTGACTAAGTTTTAAGTCAATACACATTTTTAAGCCTTCTTTTTTAATAGTACTAATGATATCACCATAAGTTAAATTATCATATTCGATGACGCCAGTAGGTTGACTAAGAACATCTCTAATTTTGTGAGTAAAAATACTAGGTAGACCATTAATAAATTTTTCTTTCCAAAATGATTTAATACAATCTTCTCATAGCATTACTCTGGATGTAAAAACATCTTTATACCAGCGGAAATCACTTAATGTTGGACAAGTAAGGTTACTAAGTTGATCATATATTCTAGAATATATATTAGTAGGTGTGTCAATAAAATGCCTAACTATAGTCTAAATTAGGGTATTGATACCATCAGGTTTATAATAGCCAATTGTTTCGTTAAATATGGGTAAATCATTTTCATCTTTTTGACTTGCATGCAAAATAGATTCCCTTTGATTTTCAGTGAGATGTTTTTCCCACTAAGATTTTAATATACTAGTAAAACTAGCAGTTATTAATGAAACAATTTCAAGTTGAGTATAATTTGGGTAGTTACTAAGATAACTATTGGCAACTATGGATAAATGATTTAATTTTTGAAGGATTTGATCTTCACTAAGACCATCTATATTCCATTCATATAGCTTTTTAGCAGAAACAGAAAATTGATTATTAAGATTGGTTTCTTCATATTGGAGATCATAGGGAGTAGGTCTAGAGTACCAATTTTTTGTAAGAGATGTAGGATTTACTTTAGGATAAGTAATTCTATTAAGATTAGAAGATTGAAATTGCTGAGCTAAAAGATTTATTTCATTGTCAGATGTGTCAGTTTCTGATTGGTGAGAAATAATATCTAAAGTAGGTTGTTGGTTTAATACAGTAAGACCTTTTTCAGTTGAAGGAGAGGCTAACTTATGTAGGCACCCCATTTTTGACCGTCCTCAAGACTTGGACGTCACCGTTTGAACACTCGGTGATTATCCATGTTTGTGTTCGTCTTGAGTTCCCGGAGGTCTCGGCTACGCGCCTTGCCTCAGGATCTCCCGACTCGACTGTTTTGTGTTTGGTTTTGCACCAAACACTTGTGTTTTGCCTTTGAGGGGCAGGGTAGGGCTTGTGGGCCATCCCCACACATCACCGGCCATGGCTAGAGGCCACCGACCAGTGTTTTGTTGCCATCGGCCATATATTTGGCCGGTCGGCACTCTGTTTGGTCGGTCGGCCATCTTTATTTGGCCGATTGACTCTTTTTCTGGCCGAGACCTCTTCTTGAGGGGGTTTGAACCTTTTGAACCCCCTGTTTTAGCTTCTTGAGGAAGCTTGACCCTTTTGAACGCTTGGTTCTAGCTTCTTGAGGACGCTTGAACCTTTTGAACCCCTAGTTTTAGCTTCTTGAGGAAGCTTGAACCTTTTGAACCCTTGGTTTAACTTCTTCTAGAAGCTTGAACCATTTGCACCTTTGCCTAGCTTTTCCAAGAAGCTTGAACCTTTCTAAGCTTCCAAGAGAAGCTTGCACCTCTTGAACCTTTTGCCTAGCTTCTCCAAGAAGCTTGGCTCTTTTGTCTAGCTTCTCCAAGAAGCTTGGCCTTCTTGGCCCTTTTGCTCCAAGCTTCAAAGAGAAGCTTGACCCCCTTGACCCTTTTTGCTTAGCTTCTCTTAGAAGCTTCAAGCCTCCATCTTCTCTATAAAAGAAGAGCTTCTCTTCTATTGCAAGGGTTCCAAGAATTGGTCTAAGGCATACAAGAGTTGTATCTCTCTATATCTCTACATCCAAGCTCCATAAGTGTTGGTTCTTGGCCCCTTTGCACACCAACTCTCAACCACACCTCTCCATCATCCATCTAAGCTTCTTGGAGGCCATTTTCAGAGGCTAAGGAACTGGTTTTTGGGACCAAAGGCTGCTGTCCCCGTTGGTCTACAAGGGTGAGCATCTAACCCTCTTTTATTCCCCGTTTTTGCACACACTTTTAGCCTGTCTTGCTTGCTGATTTGAGCTTTGTGTATAACATAAAAAAGTTCTGTTTTTTTGTGTTTAAGATACTTTATTAAGGTCACTTTTGTGTTTGGGGTCGTTTACCCCCTCTTAGGCCTTGTTTGGCCTCATTTTTGTGTGTTTTTGGTGAGCTTCAGGACCACCTTGTTTGGGCCTCCTCACCACTGAAATCTTGAGGGATTTCAGTAGTGAGGATGGTGGTTTAAGGTCCCAAGAAGGAGAGGGCCACTCCCTCTCCTTGTTGTCTTCAAAAAGTGCCATTTTAGCCTCATGTGTGAGCACCATTTTTAAGTGCATGTTGGCCATGTCTTAAGTGTTATTTGGTAATATTTTTCCATGTATTACCTCTGTTTTTACTTGGTTTTGGTACACCATGTTAGTTTAACATACATGCCATGTAATGCCTTGTTGTTGCCTTAATATGCCTTAGGTTGTAAACCATTGTTCTAGCATGTTTTAGGCTTGGCTTTGTGAAGATTTTGTGCTTATTGTGTCATGATTGAGGTCTGTCCTTAGTTGTTCGGGTCGACTTTGGCATGCTTAGTATAGCCCCTTTGCATTTTGGCTTGTTAGCCTTAAGTGTGTGAATGTATAGCATGCATCCTTGCTTCATTTCAGTGGGTTGGGACCATTTTCCATGTCATTTTAGTCCACTTAGCATGCTTGTATGCTTGCATTTCATAGCTCTTTTGATGCTTCAAGAGTTTGTGTTTCATGCTCCTTGAAAGTGCATTTGTGCATGCCTTTGAATTTAGGTCATTTAGATGCCATCTAAGTGATCTTTGGGCCTTGTTTTAATATGCTAAAATTCTGCTTTTAGTCATTTAATTCATGCCATGTGTGGTTGCACTAAGTGTAGTTCAATGCTTTTTTGGTGAGCCTTAGGAATTGGACCATATTTGCATGCATGTGTGTGTGTGTTTTGGACCTCATCTCCATAGCTTTGGCCACTATTTTGGACCTAATTTTGGGCTGTCCGATTAGTGTAAGTCTCTCCCTTAGCTTGTGTTGCATGCTTACTTTGTATATTGTTACATGCTTGGTCCCATTTGTGTGATATTGCATGCCTTGCATATTTGTACATTTGGATCACATCTCACATGCTTGATGTTAACATGCTTGCCCTATGTCTTGCATGATCGTTGTCCATGCCTTGCATGATTGATGTATGTTTTGCATTGCTTGCTTGTATGCTCATGTTGCATGTTTAGATTGCATGCTTAGGTTGCATTCTATCTAGTATGCATGCCTTATCCCTTGATCAAGTGATAGGGAGTGGGCCTTTGCTTGTTTGTTTGCATTTCATTTGACATGAAAATGTGCACACTTGGTCCCTTGGGCCATCACGCATGGAAATGCGCGATTGATGGTTCGAGAACCAAGAACTATGTCCCTTTGATGTCATACACATGATAAGGGGCTTGGTTGGTGCATACATGGCTTGAATTGCATTGCCATGCAAAGCTCTGTCCTCTGCTGCTGTCAAACAGGTTCTGCAGGAATTTATTGTCGATCGACCGCACCTAGTGCCGACCGGCAGTTAATGGATGGCCGATGGCTTCATCAACAGCCGATGACCACATCCCACTGCCGGTGGAGATTCTACTCAGCCGGTGGTGTCTCCCAATGTTTAGGGAAGCAATTCAGAGACTTTGACAGTCTTCAAAGAGGCAGAGTAGGGAAAACAGAGGCAGTCTATGCATGGCAGTGCGCTTCCGAGTGGAACCCGAGCATGCATTACATTGGACCCGCTTCCCGAGGCCTTTTACTGCTTTCCTTAGCTTAGTTAATTTGTTAATTAATTAAGTGGTCTGTAATAATTAATTAGCTTGTAGGTTAATTAATTTGTATATTCTTTTGGTCCCTCCGAGCGAGGGCGAATCTGTAATAAGCGTGGGTGCATGTGTGTGCATGTCTTCCAATCCCCATTTCTTTCTTCCCTTTTATTTACCCGCTTATGATGGTAGATTAGGACATGTTTAAATTAGCATACCTTATGCTATGCATGCGTGTATCCATATATTTGTCTTGCATGCACCGGGCTCGGCGCATCACGCTAACTGCATTTGTACTTCAATTCCAAATTGAATACGTGCATCAATTGATTACATTTCACATGCCATGTTTAGGTT
The DNA here is from genome assembly GCA_036172215.1 of Camellia granthamiana. Lineage (NCBI taxonomy): Eukaryota > Viridiplantae > Streptophyta > Magnoliopsida > Ericales > Theaceae > Camellia > Camellia granthamiana. Next base: position 11,061,842 of record CM069905.1, read on the forward strand.
AGCCGAGCCTACTCTAAATTGCATCCTGTATGTGTTGCATTAGTCAAATTAACATGGACTAGGATCACGCATGTTTGCTAACCAGTTTACTGTTTTGGCATGGAGTACAATGTAAGTATCTTTATGCTTTAGCATCTCGCATGAGTGTGAATGTTAACATGACAGCATGCTTACCATGTGGCTATGTGCTTACGTGATATAACTGCCTGAATGCCTGTGGGTGAAGGTTGGATTGTTTGAGTTGGAACAACTCGTTGAAATCCGTGTTTTAGCCTACTTGCAAGTAGCAAATTCCAAAAACATTTTCAAAACAAACGGATATGCAATGCTTATTTCCAAATTAGGCAATCTAGTCTATACTTGTTTGCTGTGCGCATAACATAGTAATTCTAGGCTAATAACCGGAATAAGAACACATAACGTTTTCAAAATCGGATATCACAGTTAGTAGAGGCCGGTCTTCGGACCGGGCGAGAGGGGGTGCTCATAGCTGACCTTCCCCGATCGTACCCAAGTTCCCGAGCCGAGACAACTTTGGTGATGACGGACACGTGGCCTTTGGCACCGAGTCAGGGTTTCCTAAATTTCCCAAAATAAAATATTTAGGTGGCGACTCTGTATCTGGCAAAGCAGTCCATGTTTGGCACTTCTTTCAAAAAATCTGTTTTCTCAAAACGATTTGCCAGATTTGGACTCTTTGGTTCAAGATTAAGAACCGTGACACAATTTGAGTCCGAACTGTAGTAAGCCCAATATGAACAGAACGGGACTCACCCTCCCGGGGCGTTCGGGGACGTCTACAACTTAGTAAATAATTGTTCTATGATTTTAACGGTAGAACTATCTTGAGTAACTAAACTATTTATTTTGGAACGTTGACTAGGTAAATTAATTAAAGGCTTGTCTAAAGCTTGTTTGGAGGAAGAACTAGGTATATAGTCATCTAAATTAGTTTTTATTTTATCTAATTGTTTACCAATTGTTTTTAAACATTGATTAGTATAATTGTTTTGTTCAATGACTTTCTTTAATTCAGTATCATTTCCAGGTAACTTAAATGGAGAAGCATTAATAACAGCACCTTGGTGTTCGATGATAATAGTGGCAAAAGGAGGATGACTAGAACTAACAGTAGTATTAGGAGAAGTTTTCCATTTGGTTTTTGTAATGGTATTAACTTTTTGGTAATAATTTTCTAATTATTCAAAGAAAGGGACTTTTATACTATGTTCAGTCATAAACTTATACCATTTGTGAGTAATTTTGGATTATTGGTAAGAGTCATATTTAAGCCTATAAGCTTGTCGTTTAACTTTATTATTTTTAGATTTAAATTCAATATGTAATTTATCTAAGTCAGGAACAAAAGGTTTACTAATAGTTAATAATTGAGGGTTTATTGGAGGTATGACTTCAAAGTCAGTTTATGTAGGTGAGTCCTGAGAGATAGTATCTTCTTCAAGAAGATGAGTATAACTTGAATAGACAGGTTTACTAATTTGGGAAGTTACAGAATCATCAACTCCTTTTATTTTATTATGTGAAGTTTGACCAATATGAATTTGATTGTTTTTTCTAAATAAATGTGTATTACATATTTCATCTTCTGTTTCAGTATCAGTAGGTATACTAGAAGTACTATGTCTAGAGGATTGATGCCACGACCCAAACCCGCCCCTATGGGTTTAGCACTGTAACCGGCCAGTAATCCGTGATTACCGAAGGCCTGCTTAATAGTAAGACAGTATTACAGAGTATAGGGGCATGGCGGAAGCCAAAACAGTAGTTAAACAATATCCAATGAGCTGTGACAGTCTGTATGCAAAAAGACTTTTCATAGTATATACACATTCAGAACAAACAGTATGTACATACACCATTTACGGGCATACAGGCTAGGGACTAAATCCCTACCATAACAGTACGGTAACAGTATTATTCAGTCTTTACAGTATTACAAAAACAGACACAAAGGGGGAGAACTAAAACACCCAAAAACAGCCTTGGCTTGAACAGTTCTGCAACCTGGAGGTGAGGCACAAAGGTTGGCTTGACAAAACAGTGCTTAGCCTGACGCCCCTAGCAGCGGTCCGGTGCCTAAACACCTACATATATATATGAGCAGTGAGCTAAAGCCCAGTGAATAACATAATGCGTAAAGAGGTTAAGAATGAATGTCCTTTCAGTATTGAAAACAGTCAATTGTTTCAGTATATCAGTCATTCAGTCATAACAGTCATATGTGGTACATCCATTAGCAGAACAGTAGAGTAAACAGTAGGTCTTCAAAGACCGAGCAGTCAATGATGGCCATCATAACAGTAAACAAAAGTTCCAAGATAGGAACTAACAGAGATCTCTGTAACAGTAGCAGTAACAGTAACAATAGTTGCTATGGATGCCACAATACAGTTCAGAATAGAGGACATACATTCATTCAGTTAACAGTATCAATTTAGAAACAGTACAGTTTAACCATTCAGAAGATATTCATATTTGAACATATCTTTACACAGTTGTTACTCACAGAGTTCAGGGCTACAGTTAAGCTAGAGCGCGTCGTCAGATGCCAACCCTATACAGTTTACAGGATGAACACACACTGAGTTCACATTCGGGAATCAAAGACTTAGTCTCTACTTAGACTTGGTGCGGTTCTACATCAATGTCCTCATTAAGATGCCTTGACCTAGGCCTAAGAATGCCTAGGATGAAATGAAGATGCGAAGATGCACTTAGAAACACTTTTCAAAATTTTCAGAAAACAGGGGTCTCGCTCGAGCGTAGCTTTCTACGCTCGAGCGGACATGCAGACAAAGGAGCTTCGCTCGAGCGTGACTTCCGTCGCTCGAGTGGACTGTAAGCTACAGTGAAAATACTGGATACTCAAAATTCACGCTCGACGGGAGCTCAACCCCCGCTCGAGCGTGAAACACAAGTCCTCGCTCGAGCGTGAACTATCTCGCTCGAGCGGACTGTAAGCTCATGCAAAGTACTAGATACACGCATTTCACGCTCGAGCGTCACTTTCCTTGCTGGAGCGGACGGCATGATCACAGAGTGTACACTCGAGCGTGGAGTTCCTCGCTCGAGCGTGGGTCCAAAATCTGAAAATTCCAAATTTGAACCTCAAGCTCAAAACCAAGTTTTAATGCATCAAATTCGATCCTCTTGGGCTAATTTTCTGGAAAACACTTATAAACTCATAACATTTCATGTTTCGAGGATCAATTGTGAAATCAAAGCCCCAAAGGAAGATCAATTAAATCCAATTTCAAACCCAATTTCATGAACATGATTCCAATTGAACATGCATGAATTTAAACAACTATCAAGCCTCAAGTACTTGCTTTAATGAGCCAATTCTTTCCAAAACATGATGAATCCAAGGTCCTTAACATTAACATGAACACGCATGTAAACATTTGTGAAGAACAACCTCAAAAATGAGAGTTATGCACATGCATGCATGATGCAAGCTCTAATTCAACATTTTCTACTTAAATCTTGACTTTAAACTCTAATCTCCATGAACCAAGCAAGCTAATACTTAAAGACACAATTGAGAGGTTGAGTTCCATACCTAAGTCTTGGATTTAAGATGTAGAAGTTCAAATTTACAATTGTCCTTCAATTCCTCTAGATTCCAAGTCAAGTTGAAGAATTCAAGTCTAGCCTCTCACTCTCTCCCTCTCTAGTCGGTTCTTACTTCTCAAAATGGCTGATGAAAATGTGTTTGCCTAAGGTGTAATGAAGCTCCAAATGTTCCATGTAATGGGCCACTAAGTGGCAAGATAGTGAATAAGTCCAAGTGGTGCAATTTATCAATATTTGATCTAATTTAATCATACCAAATCACATTTTAATTAAATATGCCATAAAATCACATAAATTCTAATGATCATAAAACATCGATCAATTTCGGATTCGGCCGCCGACAAGGCCTTCAATTTGCAGTTCAAAGCATAAAATATGGACAGATAATTTAACAGTCAAGCAGATAGAAATGCATTTAAACTAATACATTCAATCAGTCAGTTTAGTATTTTAGTCGATTCAATTACTTATCATAATCAGTCTCAGTTTAGCAGTAATCAGTGGTTAACCAGTAATCAGTGGTGAGGGTTATTACAGTCTCCTCTCCTTAAAAAGAGTTTGGTCCTCCAAACTCGAATTACCTTCGTTCTGGAAGAAAACAGGATTCAGTGGGAACAATTCAGGATATCTCTTGGCCATGTCATCTTCCCTTTCCTAAGTGGCATACACGCCACCATGGTTTTGCCAGTCAACTTTCACTAAAGGAATCTCTTTGTTTCTCAACTTCTTAATCCGTCTGTTTACAATCTGAATAGGCCGTTCTTCATAAGTGTAGTCATCACTCAGCACTACACGAGTAGGCTCTATCACATGGAAAGGATCCCGGAGGTAATCCCTCAACATAGAAATGTGGAACACGTTATGCATATGCTCCATTTCAGGAGGAAGCGCTACTTGATAAGCCACCGGATTGATTTTCTCGATAATCTCATACGGTCCGACATAACTCGGCGCTAGCTTGCCTTGAACCCCAAAACGGGTCTACCCTTTCATCGGTTTCACTTTCACAAAAACGTGATCACCTACTTCATATTCTCTATCTCGCCTTCTGACATCCGCATAACTTTTCTGTCGGCTTTGTGCGGTTTTCAGTCTCTGTTGAATCAATTTCACTTTTTCTGTAGTTTCATACACAATCTCGGGCTCAAGCAAAGGCCCATCTCCAATTTCTGCCCAGCAAATCGAAGATCGACATTTTCTGCCATACAATGCCTCGAAAGGCGCCATACCAATACTTGAGTGATAACTGTTGTTGTAGGCGAATTCAGCCAATGGCAAATGGCTTTCCCAATTTCCTTGAAAATCAAGGACACACATTCTCAGTAAGTCTTCCAGAGTCTGGATGGTCCTTTCTGACTGGCCATCTGTCTGAGGATAGTATGCACTACTCAGTCTCAGTTCAGTACTCAATGCTATCTGTAGGCTTTGCCAGAATCTCGATGTAAATTTCGAGTCCCTATCAGAAACAATGGACACAGGCACTCCATGCAGTCTAACAATCTCATCAATATAGAGTATAGCCAATTTGTCCGCATTATAAATTGTTTTGATAGGTAAGAAGTGAGCAGATTTAGTCAGTCTATCAACTATAACCCAAATTGAGTCCATGCCTTTACTGGAGCGAGGCAAACCGATAATGAAATCTATGGTGATATGTTCCCATTTCCACTCCGGTATCGGTAAGGGCTGCAATAAGGCTGCGGGTCGTTGATGTTCGGCTTTGACTTGTTGGTAATGAAGACATTTCGATACAAAATCAGCAATTTCCTTCTTCATTCCCGGCCACCAGAAATTCAGTTTCAAATCGTGGTACATTTTTGTATTCCCTAGATGGATAGACAGTTTTGAATTGTGGCCCTCTTGTAGAATTCTTCTTTTCAGTTCAGAATCATTCGGTTCACACAATTTTCCCTGAAATTTCAGTACATTATTCTCAAATTTGAAATCCGGCCTCGGTTTAGATTCTCGTTCATCGATGATCTTCTTCAAGAGGTCATCCTGTTGCTGCCTCTCTTTAATCTCTTCAATCAGTGCCGGCTGAGCAGAAATAGCAGCTATTGTTCCATCTCATTCTCGCAAAACAATCTCAATTTCAGACTTTTCAAGATCACATAGCAACTCTTTCTGTCCGGTGAGTCAACAGGCTAAGTTCCCAATCGATTTCCGACTCAATGCATCGGCAACGGTGTTGGCTTTCCCCGGATGGTACAAAATCTGTAGGTCATAGTCTTTAATCAATTCTAGCCATCTCCGCTGTCTCATGTTCAGTTCTTTCTGTGTGAAGAAGTATTTCAAACTCTTGTGGTCGGTATACACCTCACATGTCGCCCCATAAAGGTAGTGACGCCAGATTTTCAATGCAAACACTACTGCGACAAGTTCTAAGTCATGGGTCGAGTAGTTCTTTTCATGCGGTCTCAGTTGTCGGGAAGCATAGGCAATAACTCTCCCATTCTGCATTAAAACACATCCCAAACCCTTATGAGAAGCATCACTGAAATTGGTAAAACCATAGGTACCTGAAGATAGGGTAAGAACCGGTGCAGTCACAAGTCGAGTTTTCAACTCTTGGAATGCTGATTCCCTTTGGTCAGTCCAGTCAAATGATATCCCTTTCTGAGTCAACTGTGTCAGTGGTAGGGCAATTTTGGAGAAATCTTTGACAAATCTTCTGTAATACCCGGTTAACCCCAAAAAGTTTCGGACTTCTGTAACATTTGTTGGTCTAGGCCAATTCACTACTGCTTCAACTTTCTGTGGATCAACTGAAATTCCATCCCTTCTAATAACATGTCCCAAAAACATAACATGATCAAGCCAGAATTCACATTTAGTCAGTTTAGCATAAAGTTTCTGTTCTCTTAGGGTCTGTAAGCCAAGTCTCAGATGATGTTCATATTCTTCTCTACTCTTGGAATAAATCAGAATGTCATCTATGAATACAACAATAAAGTCATCGAGGAATGGTTTAAAAATCCTGTTCATGAGGTCCATAAATGCAGCAGGTGCATTGGTAACTCCAAAAGGCATAACTAAAAACTCGTAATGTCCATACCTCGTTCGAAGAGCAGTTTTGTCAATGTCCTCTGGTTTAACTTTCAGCTGATGATATCCAGATCTGAGATCAATCTTAGAGAACACTTGAGCACCCTGTAACTGATCAAATAAGTCATCAATACGCGGCAATGGATATTTATTTTTCACAATTACCTTGTTCAGTTCACGATAGTCAATACAAAGTCTCAGTGTGCCGTCTTTCTTTTTCACAAACAAAACAGGTGCGTCCCATGGCGAAGTACTGGGTCTGATGAACTTCTTATCTAACAGTTCTTGCAGTTGAACTTTCAGTTCTTTCAATTCGATAGGTGCCATTCTGTACAGAGCTTTAGATACTGGCTGTGTACCCGGAATCACATCAATGGTGAATTCAATCTCCCTATCAATCAAATCCCCTGGCAAATCATCTGGAAACACATCTGGGAATTCTCTGACAATAGGAATACTGTTCACATCTGTTTTAGCATTAGTAGGTACAGTCAATACAGAACATAGATATCATTTACACCTCTTTCTAATCAGTTTGTATGCTTTCATAGATGAAATCAAATATGAGGGAGGTACCACTCCACTTCCATTAAACACAAATTCGAGTAGGTCAGGTGGACGGAAAACAACTTGTTTTGTCGCACAGTCTATAGTAGCATGATATTTTGTTAACCAGTCCATTCCCAATATCACGTCAAAATGATCAATGTTTAGAGGCAGTAAATCAATATACAAATGCATATCCCCAACAATAATTTCACATGCAGGGTACATATAAGCACAAGTCACAGATCCCCCAACAGGTGAAAATATAGCTAACAAGTAATTCATGGGTTCCAATAGTCTATTCAATTTTCGTGAAAAAGCATGCGATACATATAAATATGTAGACCCCGAATCAATCAGCACATATGCATTTTGAGTACAAATTGAGAGTATACCTGACACAACGGTTTCGGTATTTTGTATATCTCCCGATACGAGTGCGAACACTCGGCCTTGCCTCATAGGTTCTTTCCCGGTAGCTTTAGGGTTAGGTTTAGGTGCAATAGTTGATGCTGCTGTGCTAGGTGCAGCTTTACTATTGCCTTGTGAAGTGGAAGGGCAATCTTTGACCATGTGGCCCACCTGTAACAAGCACCAGAGATTTTATAACAAACCCCCTTATGATTCTTACCACATTCAAAACAAGGCAGTATAGAATAGTTCCCTTGGCTAGAACTAGTTGTTGGCCCTGTATTCTGCTTTTTGTTCAATGGGTTATTCTTTCCTTTCTTGAACCTAAAACCCCGTCTCTTACCACGCCACTCGGTCGATGTTGTGTCAGTCTATTTCAATGCCTCGATGTTTGACTCAGCCATGATTGCTCGGTCAAGAACATCTACATACTTCAGTAGTTTTAGAACATTGATTCTGTCAAGGATTTCAACATTAAGGCCGCCTTCAAATTTCCTGGCCTTCTTGTAGTCAGTGTCCACCATATGTGGTGCATATCTAGCAAGTTCGGTGAACTTTGTTTCATACTCGGCTACCGATATGGTGCCTTGTCTCAGCTGTTCAAACTCAGTCACTTTTCTGTCCCTGACACACTGAGGGAAATATTTTTCGAAGAAGGCTCCTTTGAATTGAGCCCAAGTCATAACGGTGTTGGTGTCATGGACTAGCATCCACCACCTTCTAGCTTCTTCTTGTAAGGTGAAGGTAGCTAGCAACACTTTATGTGCTTCAGAGCACGGAAACACTTCGAACAATTTTTCTGTCTCAAGAATCCATGCTTCAGCTTTCAAGGGTTCAAGGCCTCTCTGAAAGGATGGGGGTTTCATCTTGCTAAACTTCTGTGTCAGAGCTATTATATCATCATTAACAGGTGGCTCTGGTTGTACTGGAGGATGTGGGGGCTGTTGGTTCTATTGTTGCCCTAGTCTTTCAGTTAATAGTTCCACCATTCTCTCCAGCTTTGCCATTCTTGCCTCAGAGGATTCAGATTCATCAACATTTCTTGCGTTGTCCATTTCACTATAAGCAGTTATAGCAATTATAAACATAAGTAGTTACATGTTTAAACACATTAACACATATTCATGTCATGTCCACACACACTTTTCATGCTTATGTGATGCCCTAATTGCTTTCCTAGGACACCCTATAGCTCATTTGGACACGTGTGTGCGGTATAACTCGTGGTTAAGTATCGCTCTGATACCACTCTGTCACGACCCAAACCCGCCCCTATGGGTTTAGCACCGTAACTGGCCAGTAATCCGTAATTACCGAAGGCCTGCTTAACAGTAAGACAGTATTACAGAGTATAGGGGCATGGCGAAAGCCAAAACAGTAGTTAAACAATATCCAATGAGCTGTGACAGTCTGTATGCAAAAAGACTTTTCATATTATATACACATTCAGAACAAACAGTATGTACATACACCATTTACAGGCATATAGGCTAGGGACTAAATCCCTACCATAACAGTACAGTAACAATATTATTCAGTCTTTACAGTATTACAAAAACAGACACAAAGGGGGAGAACTAAAACGCCCCAAAACAGCCTTGGCTTGAACAGTTCTGGAACCTGGAGGTGAGGCACAAAGGTTGGCTTGACAAAACAGTGCTTAGCCTGACGCCCCTAGCAGCGGTCCGGTGCCTAAACACCTACATATATATATGAGCAGTGAGCTAAAGCCCAGTGAATAACATAATGCGTAAAGAGGTTAAGAATGAATGTCCTTTCAGTATTGAAAACAGTCAATTGATTCACTATATCAGTCATTCAGTCATACCAGTCATATGTGGTACATCCATTAGCAGAACGGTACAGTAAACAGTAGGTCTTCAAAGACCGAGCAGTCAATGATGGCCATCATAACAGTAAACAAAAGTTCCAAGATAGGAACTAACAGAGATCTCTGTAACAGTAGCAGTAACAGTAACAGTAGTTGCTATGGATGCCACAATACAGTTCAGAATAGAGGACATATATTCATTCAGTTAACAGTATCAATTTAGAAACAGTACAGTTTAACCATTCAGAAGATATTCATATTTGAACATATCTTTACACAGTTGTTACTCACAGAGTTCAGGGCTACAGTTAAGCTAAAGCGCGTCCTCAGATGCCAACCCTACACAGTTTACAGGATGAACACACACTGAGTTCATATTCAGGAATCAAAGACTTAGTCCCTACTTAGACTCGGTGCGGTTCTACATCAATGTCCTCATTAAGATGCCTTGACCTAGGCCTAAGAATGCCTAGGATGAAATGAGGATGCAAAGATGCACTTAGAAACACTTTTCAAAATTTTCAGAAAACAGGGGTCTCGCTCGAGCGTGGCTTTCTACGCTCGAGCGGACATGCAGACAAAGGAGCTCCGCTCGAGCGTGACTTTCGTCGCTCGAGCGGACTGTAAGCTACAGTGAAAATACTAGATGCTCAAAATTCACGCTCGACGAGTGCTCGACCCCCGGTCGAGCGTAAGACACAAGTCCTCGCTCGAGCGTAAATTATCTCGCTCGAACGGACTGTAAGCTCATGCAAAGTATTGGATACACGCATTTCACACTCGAGCGTCACTTTCCTCGCTCGAGCGGACGGCATGATCACAGAGTGTACGCTCGAGCGTGGAGTTCCTCGCTCGAGCGTGGGTCCAAAATCTGGAATTCCAAATTTGAACCTCAAGCTCAAAACCAAGTTTTAATGCATCAAATTCGATCCTCTTGGGCTAATTTTCTGGAAAACACTTGCAAACTCATAACATTACATGTTTCGAGGATTAATTGTGAAATCAAAGCCCCAAAGGAAGATCAATTAAATCCAATTTCAAACCCAATTTCATGAACATGATTCCAATTGAACATGCATGAATTTAAACAACTATCAAGCCTCAAGTACTCGCTCTAATGAGCCAATTCTTTCCAAAACATGATGAATCCAAGGTCCTTAACATTAACATAAACATGCAAGTGAACATTTGTGAAGAACAACCTCAAAAATGAGAGATATGCACATGCATGCATGATGCAAGCTCTAATTCAACATTTTTTACTTAAATCTTGACTTTAAACTCTAATCTCCATGAACCAAGCAAGATAATACTTAAAGACACAATTGAGAGGTTGAGTTTCATACCTAAGTCTTGGATTTAAGATGTAGAAGTTCAAATTTACAATTGTCCTTCAATTCCTCTAGATTCCAAGTCAAGTTGAAAAATTCAAGTCTAGCCTCTCACTCTCTCCATCTCTAGTCGGTTCTTACTTCTCAAAATGGCTGATGAAAATGTGTTTGCCTAAAGTGTAATGAAGCTCCAAATGTTCCATGTAATGGGCCACTAAGTGGCAAGATAGTAAATAAGTCCAAGTGGTGCAATTTATCAATATTTGATCTAATTTAATCATACCAAATCACATTTTAATTAAATATGCCATAAAATCACATAAATTCTAATGATCATAAAACATCGATCAATTTCGGATTCGGCCGCCGACAAGACCTTCAATTTGCAGTTCAAAGCATAAAATATGGACAGATAATTTAACAGTCAAGCAGATAGAAATGCATTTAAACTAGTACGTTCAATCAGTCAGTTCAGTATTTCAGTCGATTCAATTACTTACCATAATCAGTCTCAGTTTAGCAGTAATCAGTGGTTAATCAGTAATCAGTGGTGAGGGTTATTACAATTGAGTAGATCTATTAAATTTAATTCTAACTGAGCCATCAGTAAATTGTTGAATATCTTGGATATCTCGACTAGTAGACTGTTTTTGGTTATGTTTGTAATTTTCATTGACGGTAACCCATTGATCTGGGAGAGTAATATCTTTTCATTCAATCATTTTAGGAATATTTATATTAGTATCATTACTACTACTTTGAATCAGTAAAGTTTTGTCTTTTGAATTTTTATGTAAAGCTTGAACATTTAAATTAGTTTTAATACATTTGTAATAAACACGATAAATTAATGCAATATTATGAACTTTTTCTTTCATATTTGTAAAAGAACCATTTAACTGAATATTCGAAGTTAAAGCATCTAATATGTGTGGATCTCTAAGACTAAGAGTAAAATCAGGAAAGCAATTAAAATGGACGGGTCCTCTGTGGAGACCAGTTTCCATCATACCCATTAAACTATCATTATAATCAAGAAAACGAGCATCTCTTAAACATAATAAAATAGAAGTATTTTTTCCTTGTTGTGTTAATGTTTTGATTCCAACTTGAATTAATCCTAAGTGAATAAAATTATGACCAGTTTTTAAATGACGTTTAATAGTGTTAACATCAAGTAATTGACATGTTTCTCTAGATTTTTCTAAAGCATAAACTTTTTTTAAGGTTTTAACATAAAGGTTTACATGGAATATAGACTGCAGAAAAGTAGTTTTATATATTTCTTTAATCGGTAATTGTGGTTTGTTCCAGCTTACATCAATGTTATCATTTTGTATTTCTACATCTTCTTCATTAATTATTGAACCTTGATTAGGTATAGAGGGTAGTGTTATTGACCTGGAGCTGGCAGAAGAGTTACTTCTAAATAATCGACTCATTTTTTCCTTTTCTTAAAATAGCTTAATAACAGGGTGGATAGTAAGTTACATCATGCCAATTCCCTCTATTCCTTACCATAAACACCAGATTAAACACTATAAAACCTTAGTTTCTATTATGAAATATTCCTAAACTGTTGTAAACCTATTAATAATTATAATATTTATATTTTTTTATAAATATTTTTTTCACTCTCCACTTATCAGAATTCCCAAAAAATAATTCTCACGTGAAAATTTATCCATAATGATATAAACACTATTTCCGTCTTTAACAGTTAAGGGTCAATTTGATAATCATTTTATTTTCAATTTTCAGTTTATATTTATAAAAATTTTAAAAATTGTCATAAAAATTTATTTGATAATTTTTTTAGTTTATAAATAGTTGTCTCAGCTTATAAATTTGAGAAAAAAAATTGTAAACTCAATGACTTTAGTTTTTACATAGAAATTTAAAAATTTGACTAATAATTTTTTTTTAATTAATTTTTTTCAAATTATTTTTTTCATTTATAATATGTATGATCCCATTGTCATAAATAATAAAAAAATAAATACAAATATTTTAAGTTTGAATAAACATATTTTTTAGTTTATGTTTTTAAAATTTTTCAAACATTTGTTCAAACCAAATGCATTGTAGTTTATGTTTTTCTAAAAATAAACAAAAATCAATTTATAAAATTTTTGTAAACATAAACAAAAAACGTAAACGTTATCAAACGCTACTTAATTATTTTAGTATATTTTTATTTTTTATAAAAAAAAATATGTAAAAAAAAATAAAGACAATGATATGATAATTTGTAATGACTTTTTAACTAAATTTTTTTGTTGTTGCCTCGTTTGACAACATTACTTTTTAGCCTAAAAACTAAAAAGTTACTAAAAAATCAAAAAATCAATAACATATACCAGAAAGTCAAAAATTCATTTTTTCTCTCTACTTTTGCACATCTTTTCATAAAAATAATCGTAAATATAGTAGTTTTTTTTATATTATATTTTAGCAAAAAAGTTACTAAAAAAATCTGTTCCCAAATGAGATCTTAATTAATATATTAATCAGTATATTAATTACTATTTCTAGCATTACTCAAAATTTATTTACATTAAGAAATGTTATATAATACCATAGATATTTATGAAATTTTTTTTGAAATAATTATTGAGAAAGTTATATCTATTTATAATTTTTTATGATGAAAATTATGAATGTTGGTAGTTTTTATATCACTTTGTGATATAGTTACAAATAATGAAATTATCCACTCTAAAGTTACTATTGGTGAAATTATGAATGGGTAAATTATTATTAAAAAAAATAAATTTAGAGCTCGACTCTTGTAACGAAATAAATTCTAAATTTTTAAATTTATTAGTTTAAACATTAAAACCCCCAAGGGCTGGCCTAGTGGTGTAAGCATGGGACTTAAGAGTTTACTCATCTCTAGGTCTTAGGTTCAAAACCTCTTAGGTATTATCAATTCTTGTGTTGGGTCAGTCCATATGAAGCTTTGCTAAAGCTTTAAATGAGTCCCCGACGGTAAGATTGGTCCTCCAAGGATTAGTCAAGGTGCAAACAAGTTGGGTAAGATTGGTCCTCTAAGGATTAGTCAAAGTGTAAGCAAGTTGGTTTGGACACTCTGAGTTATCAAAAAAAATAAAAATTTAAATATTAATCTTTTAATTTTTTTTCAATGTAAACTATTAGTCAATAGAAAAAGAGTATTTTAGCCATTAAATTCAATGTATATATATATAATAAAAAGTATTTTATCCATTAAGCTCAATGTATGTATACAATAAAAAATCTTTTTCTCGTCAACTTTACTTGACAAAAATAAGCATTAAAAACTTATTGTAAATCTCAGGATTTTTTTTAAAAATAATTTCCCCAAAGCATTACTTTTATTTTTTTTAAACACTTCAAATAAATGATTCATTTGTTTTAATAAAGTGAAACTAGTATAGTTATATGAGTTGATTTGATTCAATTCTAATTAAGGATTGGTTCAATTATTAGTTTAGTGTTAATCCCAACTAAACGATCAATGCACACACCCATGTCATTGTTTGTTATCATTTCTCAGGAGTGTGAACATCTTACTATTCATCTTCATCATTCAATATTTCTCAACTTCAGAAGTGGCAATTTCTCCATAGATTTTTATCCACACAAAAATATACAAAAGTTATCAAATTTTAAACAAGGGATTTAAATTTATGACGTGTATTATATTTAAAATAAATTTGATTCATAAATTTTAAAAATTATAAGAGTTATGATTTTTTTACAACAAATTTTCACAGTTTTTGAGGTAAACCAGCGGACGTGTTTTTGGGCCGTCAATTATTTTAGCATTTCTTTGGGTATTTGCAGCGTGATGTTGACTGCATTCTGGATCTCAGTGGACCTTCTCGGCCCAGTACAAAAACATCACCATTTTTTTGGAGAGTTTTTTTTTTTGGGTAATAAAAGGATATATAAAAAGGTAGGAAGAGTCAAGTACAAATCAGGGATAAGAAGTTCCCATGGCGTCCATACAAACATGTTCGGTAATAAAACTAGGCACAGTAGAGTAAATATGAAGGCCTTCAATCAACTTGTGTCCTTCTTTGGCTAGCAGGTCCACACAAGTGTTTACTTCACGGAAAATGTGATGAATTTCCTATACTCCGAGTTGGTCAAGGAGCCACCTGCAATCAGAAATTAGATTACTAAAAGGATGATGTATTGGAGACCGGTTGTTCAACAGGTGCTGCACGATGGTGGCATCAGTCTCTACTTCAATATTAGGCAAATTAAGGTCTCTCGCCAACTGTAGCCCGTCGCAGAGTCCCCACAATTCTACTGCTACACTAGTTGTGTATCCAATGTTGCGGCTAAATCCATTGATCCAAGTACCATTGGAATCTCTGATGATACCCCCTGTTGAGGCAGCCCCGGGATTACCACGAGCTGCTCCATCAATGTTAAGTTTGAATCTGGGATGGTCGGGAGGTTTCCAATTCACAAAGGATAAGATCTTGGTCTTGGGCCGGTGGGGAAAATTAGAGATGAATTGCCAATGGACAGCATTAGCGGTGATGGCGGCGGGGTTGGGAAGGAGGAGTGGGTTGGAGAGTTTATTGGTTGGGTTAGGACACCACCACGTGATGTTGTAATGATGCTATAATTGGTAAAAATAATAGAACTTATAAATTTATATTAAGTGATTAAAGAATATGAAATGATATAATAAATTATAATTTATGTGTGACATGGTCACGTGACGTTAAAGATTAACCAATATCTTTTTCATTTTTAGACTATAAATTTTTAGGAAAATATTTGGGATCCACACAAAATCCTCATGATCCTCACTGATGTATTGATTATTAATGTGTTTGAATTTTTTTTAAAAATTGTCTGACAGTGACATGAATAGTTCAGATTAGTTTAGGGGTCGTGGGAGTTGTATTTTGTGAGACTCTCTATCATTACTGTGGATTTTTAATAGTGAAAAAGTGAAATAAACCGACAACAAAAGTCTCTTGAATTGTGCATCTAACTTTCGAGACTCCATTGATCAGCTTATACAATGTTTTTTCAATTAATAATTACTGATTTAAATTAAAGAAAATAATAACAGATTGTAACGGTAAAAAAATAATTATAAATTAATAATAAATTTTATATATTTTGATAATTAAAATGTCATAATTTTTCATGATTTTTTTTTTTTACTGTACTACTGTACAGTTATTTCTCCTTTAAATTATAAGATTTATTATTTTTGTGTTAAGGGACAATGTCTAGGACATTAATTAATAATTAAAGAATGAAACATTATTTTAAAGATAAATTATCAATAGCTTATGATATTTAGACTTAATTCGTATCAAGTCCTATTAAAAATAAGTCTTAATAAAATCGTCACTAATAATAATTTTATGACAATTTTTTGTATACATCGCTAAATATTAACGACGACGGTGAGCTACTCGGCGGGTGTGCTGTCAAAAAACCCCTCCGATGGTCAAGTTAGCACCCTTAGAGAGGAAAAGAAAAAGAGAGAGAAAGAAAGGAGACAAAGTGGTAGGTGAGCTTTGATCACTAGATTTCCCAAACCTGTGTATGGAGGCGTAGCACCGTTTATATAGTTTCTGCACGCGCCTCTGCGTCCACTCCCCTCTGGACGCATGGACCTGCTCTTCTCTTACGTTCTCTCACGTGTCAGCGCTAATACAGCAAAACACCAAATGACGAAACCGCCAAACGGTATTGACGCATACGAATGGCGGAATCTTCTTCCTGCAGTCTCGTCACGCCGCGTAGTACTTCCTATCAAGGTATACTTAGTGCAGCGCTGCGCCCTTCACTTGGGACTGTGCTATTCGTTCGGTCTCGTCAGTCAAACCTGAATGTGGGCCCAACTGAGCTCCACAGTAACGACTAAGCTTTTGCTCGGTCAAATCTGGTTTTCTGAGGACAAATTCCGTCTAACTCAACGAAACGCACGTCGATACCGAGCTAGTAACTTAAAGTTGTCCAAACTTGACCGGACTAAGTCCTCGGTCAAGCGCGTACCCAACACCTGATTGAGCAAAGGCCTCGGCTCCGACCCAGACTAGCTTGGGCCATTGTTAGGTCATAAATCTCCTTCTCAATTGCCCCTTAATTTCGTCCGCACCAGCGTGACCGGGATTATAGTTACAGGCCGAGCTCGCTTCCTTGTTTGGTCAACCTTTATTCCAGATCAGTTTGCTATCTTCGACCGTGCTAATTCTCATGCTCGGTCTTATGACCTCACCGATTGGCGGTTTGGCTTTTTAACCTGTCTTTTCAAGCCTGACACCGGTCTCATCATGGACACATGTCGCTCACCCGTTGGTCCAGTACAACCAACCCAGTTGTCCCACAATGTCTCTTCATATTCAAATTTTGCCACCTATTCCCATTCTATACACATAACCTTCTCACTTTTCCTTCACATTTCACTGTTTATTTTCTTCATCATTGACGACTTAGAGTGACAGCGTGCCAACCTCCTGAGTTTTTTGCATTTCTTGCCTTAATCGAAGCATCTTCTTTTTGGATTTGGCGTTGTCGTGATCACTAGAGACTTGCCAGTCGACTGAGACGCCGATTAAAGCTTCCCTCCGTAAGTTCTTCATACCTCCTTCGCATTCCTTAATGTTCTTCATGTTCTTGAGCTTTTTATGCGATTTTTCTTCGAAATGACATGGTAATACCATGAAACATAAAGAAACTAGGATAGAATCAAACCAACTAGCACTTTGTTTGATCATCTATACTGGGAAATCCTTGTATTTCTCATTTTTGGCCACTGTTTATCGCCTTCTGAGATGAACAAAGGCAAATTTGGGTCGGACTGGGCAAAAGTGTTATCTGGATCTAAAAACGCCAATTGACCGGGCAAACATAGTGTTTAGCAACAAACTGGGTTGCCAAATGTACTAGGTTGTGTGACCGGGCTAATATCTGGCCCACTTGAGCTTTCAAGCTTAATTTCATTAAACTATAGGGACCGAGATGCAATTGCGGTCAATCTGACCGAGCTAAAATCAAGCTGATTTGCGCGACCGCGCTGCCACTTACACTTGGTTTTTAACTGCAAAGTCCTAGGAGACCAGGCACACCAACACCAAGGCTCTCAAAGACCGAGCAACCACTGTGCACAACTTTGCCAACTTAATACTGCTGGGCTAAACAGACCAGCCTTCTACAGGGCGCTATCGCTTCCTTGTAAACACATCGGGTGCACTGGCCGCGTTTCGCGAGGAATATGGCGTCCCCACCGACATACACTTGGAGTTCGGTGAAGAGGACATAAATCCATGGGGCAGATTAGAGTCTTGTCCCTTCACCACGTTAAGCATAGTCAATGGAGGGTTGCGCTTCTCGGTGCAGCCCCTAATGTGCGAATTCTTGAGACGTACCAGACTAGCTCCTACACAAGTATCTACCAACACCTATAGGATCATAAACAGAGTGGCCGAGCTGAACAATTGGCTGGGGTACCAGTTAGGATTGACCGAGATCCTGCGTCAATACACGCTCGGTCGGATGAAGGACGGCTATAGTTATTACTTAAAAATAAGACCGAACAGAAAGTGATTAGTGACTGGGACGCCAGACAAGGACATAAATGGCGATGATTTTTTCTGGGTGACCGATAATTAGGAAACGGCTGATGTGCCCAGTTAGTACATCAACAAGGACTTCGGTTCTTCTTATAAGCCGAGCTTTTTGGTTACTTATTTTTGTCATTATTAATTGTGTCGATTTAATTGCCTTCCTCTTATAGCTATCGAAGAGTTACAAGCCAATTACCTCTATCCGAACGAAGAGGCGATCAGGGCCGTGCTAAGGTATCGGCACTAGGATTGCTACGATCTCCTCGAGTACGTACCGCGCTACCACTACTTAGCTCCCTGTAAGAGCAAGGTTACCGATTTTCTCTAGGCTCATTCTTCTCCGCCTAACCCAACTCTGCCAGATGTGCCCCTAATCCGATTGATCGAGGAACAAGAGATGGCAAAAAGGAGCCGAATTAAGAACCTAATCACCGACACTTCCGCTGAGCTACGAGCAACCCTCCTCCTGCAGTAACTGATGGCCAGAGATCGCGGACCGTGATCACCTTGGCTTTCATGGCTATATAACACGCTGAGCAACAGCGGGCTAGCAAGAAGGCCTACTCGACTGATCCATCCATTGAGCTAGTAGTCGAGCTCAACACTGAGCACGCAGCGACTGAAGTCAAATCGGTTTCTACTTGGCAACTGAGGTTGAAATCCCAGGGAGGCCCTATCCTGGCCAATGCTTCTGTGAAGGAGGACAAGGAACATCTCCTTGCCTTCGATCTTTCCAAGTCCCTACTTCTGCCAAAAGACATGATAGGGACCAAGCACATTCTGGACACCCCGGCTTGTCAAGTCAGCGGTTAAATTGATGATGAGGGTAAGAGCTTCAAATTCAAAATTTTCCCAACTATTTGCTCGATCTAACTTTCTTTTGGTTTCTTGCAGTTTATTCAGAAGACCCACCTCATCATAGACTTCATTGTCAGCTTGCGACAAAAAGTGACCGAGCTAAACGCTGTTGGAAAGAATGTCTCGGCTGAGTTCGGCAGAGCTAAGGCTTCGCTTGAAATCACGAATGCTGATAATGCGAGGCTACTTGGTCAGCTCGGCAAAGCTAAGCAAGAAAGAGATGCCATGAAGGATGAGTTGGAAGAGTTGAAGAAGGCGAGGTAGAAAGATGTGGACGAGGCCAACAATCTCAGCTTCCTAAAGCTACACTAAATAGGTTGAAACCACCAAGGACATCTTTTTCAAGTTTGGTTGGAAGGCAGCCTGTGAGAAACTCAGCCAAGGATCTGAAGCCGAGGTGTTTACTTCTCTTCCCCCCACCTTCCTGCCGGTTTATATGGTACCTTACGCGAATAACGTCTTCAACTCTTTACAAATGGAGGCTGAAGAAGAAGCCGAGGAAGAGGCCGAAGAAGGAGGCAGTCGAAAAGAGACCGACCAAAAGGAGGCTAGCGATGAAGAAATGATTGTCGTGGTCGATGTGGAAACCGCCACAGAGGGAGCTGGAGATGACTTCGCTGACCTCTCCCCCTTAGTCTAGTTTCAAATTCACTTTTGTTTTCGTTTTGAACTTTTGTAACCAGGCTGCTTGCCGCAACTTCTGTACTTGCAATCTCAATTAATGAATTTTTTTTTACAATTTTTGTTACTTGTGATTACATTGTGTTCCTTCTTTACAACCATGCAATATTGTTGAACAAAGCATCTATTCATTTAACTGGGCAAAGCATCTCGACCACAAGTCAAAAGTTGAAAAAGATATGAACTCTTTTAGTCGGGCAAAACACCCCGGCTGAAAACTTGGAGTTGAATAAGTCGTTAACTCCTTAGGCCGGGAAAAACACCTCGGCTGTAAACTGGGAGTTGAACAAGTCGTCAACTCCTTAGGCCAGGCAAAACACCTCGGCTGTAAATTGCAAGTTGAACAAGTCATCAACTCGTTTAGCCAGGCAAAACACCACAGCTGAAAACTTGAAATTGAACATGTCATCAATCCCTTTAGCCGAGTAAAACACCTCAGCTAAAGATTTGGAGTTGAACAAGTCATCAACTTTTTTAGCTGGACAAAATATCTCGGATTAACATCTGGAGTTGAACAAGTCATTAGCTCCTTTAGCCGGGTAAAGTCACCTCGGCTGGGAGACAGTTGCCCCTTATTCATTTCGAAAACCATCAATCATAACAAAATTTCCCATCAATCATGACAAAATTTTCAAGTATAGTAATTTGATTCATTTCTTTTAGAGACACATTTCATGGAAGAATTTCATTGAAAAATGGAGGGGTACGTCCGCCGTCTACAAAAATTACAGTGGAAGTATAAACTAAAAATAATACAATTTTAAGTTGGCTGCGTTTCATGGCTGAGGTATGGCTTGGCTGTCCAAATCTTCCAGACGATATGCCCATTTACCTGCCAAATCGGTTATCTTGTAGAGCCCTTTCCATTTTGCCCCTAGCTTTCCTTCGCCCGACACCAGAGTGTTGCCCATCACCTTTCGCAAAACCCAGTCTCCAACCTTGAATTGTTTGGGGTGAATTGTCTTGTTATACTTCTTAGACAGCTCTTGCTGGTACGCCGCGATGAAGAACTTGCGGTTACTTGGAGCGGTTGGGAGTGGACCCACGATGTCTAGCCCCCACATGGCAAACATCCAAGGACTCATGAGAGGAAGCAGCTCTCTGGCTGGCTAATGAATGTAGTGGGCGAATTTTTGGCACTTCTCGCATTTTTTCACTTATTTTTGTATGTCTGCTTGCATGCACGGTCACTAGTATCCTTGCGAGATAGCTCGGTAGGCCAGAGATCTTCTTCCAATATGGCTTCCGTACATTCCTTTGTGGATTTCAAATAAAAAGGCTTCAACTTTGTTCGGATGGATGCATCTCAAGTAAGGTCCTATGAAAGACTTTTTATACAAAGCACCAGACGGAGAGAGCCAAACCCACTCAGACTTCACCTAGACTTTGTGTGCCTCTTTTTTGTCGGTCAGTAAGATTCTTTCTTTCAGGAAAAGGACAATGGGGTCCATCCAAGAAGGACCTAGCTCGGTGCAGAGGGCTTCAGTCTTCTCTGGTTCTTCTATACTAGGTCTAGGAAGGAATTCAATCAGGAAAGGGCTGGGGGTTGATTTGTCGGCTATAGAAACCAGACCAGCCAACTTGTCTGCACGGCTGTTGTCTTCTCGGCCGATTTGTTGAACTCGTATGACTTAAAACTTTTTGATCTGCTCTCTCACCAGAGTTTGGTATTTGGCCATTCTGTCATCTTTGGTTTCATATTCTCCAGTTTACAATGAGTTGGGAGTTGCTGTAGACCATTAGCTCGGATGCTTGCAGTTGGAGCGTGTTTTTCAGTCCGGCTAGCAGTGCTTCGTACTCAGCCTCATTGTTTAACGCTAGAAACTCAAGTGTGATTGAATGTTCAATGATTAGTCAGTCTGGTGAGATCAAAACTACGCCTAGCCCGGCTCCATGTATGTTTGAGGCGCCATTGTGTAACAACCCAAAAATTAGTATTATTTAATTATGAATGAGAAAAATATAATTTTATGTATAATTAATTTTGCTTAAAAAAAGAAGAGAGATATACACGGTCTGTCACCACCCTAGCACATAGGGTGGTGAATATACATGAATAGGTAGGATGAGTCACCCGGGTAAGGAGCAAATGGTAAATAAATTGAGTGGCATGTGGTGGCAAATCTTGCCACATGACTTGCATATACCCCCTATAAATAGTACAGTTGTTGAGCTTCGGAAAAAGAACGAAATATACATAGAGAAAGAACAGGTGCAACATACACGTAATAAGAAATCAAGAGTAAGAAAATAAAGGTTAAGGGTCAATAGTAAGGTGAGTTATATTATACCTTGAGTCACCATTATATATTTTACGTATGTTTTGAGTTATCATAATTTATTTTACATAATTTGTGTTTTATAAATTATATTAGCATTTCTAATTGATGAACCTTATTTTATATAATAAGGAAAACCCATGGATATAACTGTTTATTAAAATGTGTTTTGAGTAATTATTTTATAAGTACCACCACGGAGGTCCTATGCATTGGGGGACTTAAATAACCATTGGCCCTTTGATTAGTCACTTTGTGACCTTCTGTCTGTCATGGATTCACTGACACTTTGATTTATGGTATAGAGCAAAGTGTTATACGGAGCTAAGAGCTACACTATAGTGGAAGCCACCTCTAGAGTTCGTACGAGTCACCTCTTGAATCCATAAATTTGTTATGTTCCGTTCTATACCGTGGTTATGATTATTTTATTTATATTATTTTTGTACTATATGTCAAATGATTTTCGTATTATATATTCTGTATTTTAATATCAAGTTCTGTTTAGCCCCATAATTATCCATGGTGAATTTTATGCTCTTATGCTCTTAGTATAATATTTCTCACTCTGCCACATGCTTATAGCTATTTACCAATTTTCAAGAAACAATACAATTCAGAAATAGTTTTTGGAGAGTCTTAGATACGAGACTGCAGAATAGACACATATAGCACTTTATAGTATTTATAATTCTATTCTTTATATGTAAATATCGACCTTTTTGTTCAATAAATTTTGTTATAAAAGTAGAAGCTCCAATGATTATTTTGGTACCCTTACTTAAATATTTTTTCCGCTTGCGTTGACTAATTTGTTAAAGAATTGGCTGAAGGTAACTTCAGTTACTGGCCATCACGATGCTTAACCCTTGGGTACGGGGAGCGGGTTGTAACACATTGACAAAAAGTTTCCACATCTCACCAATAAAAAGCTTCTAATATTCTACGGGGTTTTGGAACTTTCGAAGGTTCAAGTGTTCTGAGTTGCTCTGCTGCTCGGCTATTTCCACGTCAAGCGCGTCGGTGATGGTTCCAAATTGTATGGCTTCATTCCCCCCTGGCGATGCGGTGTTGGATCCAACAGGTTGTCTTGTTATTTCTAAATCCATCAGCACATCGCCAAGAGGTGGTTGTTTTTCAAGTGACGGGTCTCTGCTTAGGCGCTCAATTTTCGCGTTGCCTTCCATATTTAGCTGGTTAGAAGGGTTGATATGGATCGAGGTGGGAGTTGGCTGTGTAATTTCTGCGATACCTAACCCTTTAGCCAGATTACATCGGTAAGGTCCACCGGAAAAACCGGGTGAGTCCCCGGTGAGAATTTTGCGACGAAGTCGGCCAACGCCTAGGCCTTGATGACGGTTCTGGGTTAAAACTTGATGTCGAATTGTCCAAACTCAACCGCCCACTTCAGGATTCAACCGGAGAAGTATGCACGTTCAAACAAGGCTTTCAAAGGGAACTCAGTTGGTACCATGATCGTGTGAGCATGAAAATAATGTGCCAATTTCCTTGAGGCCATCATTAGCGCTAAGACGAGTTTCTCAAGTGACAGCTATCTTGACTCCGTCGGGAGTAAGGTTTTGCTCACATAAAAGATCGACAGGTGCTGTATGCCTTCTACTCTCACCAGTACCCGCGCTGACCGCATGTTAAGGAACGACCAGATAGAGATAGAGTTCCTCCCCTTGCTTCAGCGTGACAAGGAGTGGAGGGGAAGACAAATATGTCTTGAGCTCAGCTAAGGCTCTGTCACATTCTTCGGCCCACGAAAACTTGGACTTAAGGGTGTGGAAGAAAGGATGGCAACGATCTGATGACCGGCTAATAAATCTATTAAGCACGACTGCCATCCTGGCAAGATGTTGCACGTCCTTTACTGAATTGGGCTTCTTCAATTCCTGTATGGCTTTGATTTCGGAGGGATCTGCCTCAATGCCACAGTTGGTAACCAAAAAGCCCAAGAATTTTCCTGATCCCAAGCCGAAGGCACATTTCGACGCATTTAGACACAACTTGTGTTGTTTGAAAATAGCGAACATCTCCGCCAAGTCGGCTAAGTAGTCAACCTCACATTTGCTTTTCACAATTATGTCGTCGATATAGGCCTCTATTGTGCGACCAAGCAATGGAGCGAACATTTTCGTAACCATCCTCTAAAAGGTTGCCCCGACGTTCTTCAACCCAAATGGCGTAACTCTATAGCAGAACAATCCTCTTGGGGTCATGAAAGAAGTGATTTTTTGGTGGGGCTCATGCATGGCAATCTGGTGGTAGCTACGGTAAGCGTCCAGGAAACTGAGCCGGTTGTGCCCGGCTGTTAAGTCCACCAGTTGGTCAATTCTGGGTAAGGGAAAACTCTCTTTGGGGCAAGCTTGGTTGACCGTCTTGTAGTCGACACAAACCCGCCATTTTCCATTCTTCTTTGGTACCACGACTGTGTTGGAAACCCATAAAAGGTAATGCAGCTCCTGGATAGCCCTCGCCTTAAGCAAGTTTTTCACCTCTTCCACCACTACCTCAGCGTGATGAAGCGCTGATCTCCGTGTCCTCTGAATGACAAGCCGAGGATCCGGAAAGACGTTTAGTTGGTGGCAAATGAAGTTCAGATCGACGCCAAGCATATTGTAAGGCGTCCATGCGAACACTTCGGTATTTGCGACCAAAAAATTCACCATGTCTAACTGTTCTTGGGCGTTCAGGCTGGATCCCAACAGAAAAAAACCTTTCAGGATCACTCTCCTTGATCCTTACTTCCACCAAGTCTTCGACAGCCTTCTTTTCGGCCCTGGTGCCTACATCGTCCAGGATATCTTGGTCTTCTAGCCCTTCAATCAACTACACGAAGCCTTTAGTAGCTCGGCTTCCATTCACAGCCATGAAACATTGCTTGGCCATAACTTAATCGCCTCACACTTCTTCAATTATCGCAGTGGTGGAGGGAAACCTCATGACCTGGTGGTAAGTCGATGCCACCGCCTGCATGGCATGAAGCCATCATCTGCCTAAGATCAAGTTGTATGTGGAGGGTGTAACAACCTAGATTTTTAATTATTCTGTAGAATTTATACTAATATTATTTAATCTCAGTTCGGAAAATATATAATTTATTATATATTATTATGTGTAATTTTGTAAAACAATATAATTATTAAAAGTTTAGGGGTCAAAATATAAATAATAATAATATAGATAATAATAATAATAATGGACATGGTAGTAAAATAAATAATTAATTTTCTGTTGGTATATGATAGAATGTAATTTAATTAAGAATTAACTTATTTATATAGTTATATTAAAAAGTTGTACCAAAATATAATTATCTTAAATATAAGATAAATATAAATCTAAGTTCATGATAAGCAAATCAGATGAAGTAATAAAGCATATCCGGAGGTTGATTTGGCTGGCCACGTGTTGGGTAGATATTGAATTTTCCTCCTTATAAATATTGAGAGTTGATCAAACCTGTGAAGGAAAGAAAAGAAAGAAAAAGAGAAGAAAAGAAAGGAAGGAGAAAGAAAAGAGGAAAGGAAGGAAAAAAATTGTGGAAGCTAAAAGAGTTTTTGATTGTGGAAAGAAAGAGTAAGGTATTAAAGTTAAGGTGAGTTATATTATACCTTGAGTTACCAAAATATATTTTACGTATATTTTGACTTACCAAAATCCGTTTTATACAAGTTATGTTTTATTAGTATATTAATAAAAGTTATGTTTTATAAAGATTTCAGTTACGTAGATTATTTTCTGAACCCTATTTGCTAAAGTAAAACCCATGGGTATGTTTGTTTTACTTTTAAAGAACATTTGGCTATGACCTTATATACAATTATATTTTGTAAGTACCACCACGGGAGTCCCACGCCCTGCGGGACTTAAATAACCATTGGTCTCTGTTTGGTTACTTTGTGGTCCTCTAATCCATTGACCTCTGTTCTGTGCGGAGCAAAGTGTTGTGCGGAGCTAAGTGCTACACTATTATGGGAGCCACCTCTAGAATCTGTACGAGCCACCTCTTGAATCCGTACGAGCCACCTCTTGAATCCGTACATCTGTTCTGACTGTCACTTCTGTGACCTCTGTTCTGTTATGTTCAGTACCGTGATTATGTTCATTTACTTACATAATTTCTATATTTCAGTTTCTACCACTTAAATGATTTGTTTACCAATGATTTATTTACCAAACTGAGTTATGTAAATGTTTTGGCCTAACTAACTATCCATGGTTATTTCGTGTCTCTTATACTCTTGGTATAATATTTCTCACTTTGCCATGTGCTTATAGTTGTTTACCAATTTTCAGGAAACAATGCAATTCAGAAATAGCTTTAGAAAGTCTTAGATGCGGGGTTGCGGAATAGACACACACAACCCTTTTATGACATTTTTCTATGTAAATATCTGTTTTTTGGTCAATATAATTTTGTAATAAAAATAGAAACTCCAATGATTATTTTGGTACCCTCATTTAAATATTACTTCCGCTTGCGTTTATTTATTTGTTTAAGAATTGGCCGGAGGTAACTTCAGTTACTGGCCATCACGATACTTAACCCTTGGGTACGGGGAGCGGGTCGTGACAAGTAGTATCAGAGCAATGGTTTCTTTTAAGAAAAATAAAATCATCATTGGAGCATAGGACACACGCACATTTAAGAAGTAGAATAGCGGGTAATTAGTACCTAAATATTATATTCGTCGATTTATTTATATTATAATTTTATATGAGTTTATATATATATATTATTTTTTTTTTTTTGTGTATAATTTGTGAAGGATAATAGATATAATTTATATTTGTTATAGCAAAAGAAGGAAAAGAAACAAAGGATGTCGGGCTCAAGCACCCATCAAAATTATAATATAATTAAATATATGGAATTTCCAGTTCAGTATTAAAAAAAAAAAAATTTATTTCGACTTTTTAAAAAAAAAGTGGATTCAAATTTTAAAAATACTAATTTTGAAACTATTTCCTATCAATGAAAAGTTCACCTCAAGTTTTTTCAACTCTTACATATGATTTTGTCATTGTGTTCTCATTTTATTTTATTTTTATTTTTATTTTTATCATAAACAATATGAGTGAAAAATTTTTAAAGTCGCTCATTATTTCTTATTTTGGTTCAAAATAATTTTTGACAACTAGACAGGGAGTTATTTTTGGTAAAGTTTTTTTTTGAGGTAATATTTCCTATCAGACTAATCATCTAATATATATATATATATCAGAGTGCGTAGTGGATAGCTTACACCTATGACAAGTTTCGAGGACGAAATTTTAAAAGGAGTGAAGATTGTAACAACCTAGATTTTTAATTATTCTGTAGAATTTATACTGATATTATTTAATCTCAGTTCGGAAAATATATAATTTATTATATATTATTATGTGTAATTTTGTAAAACAATATAATTATTAAAAGTTTAGGGGTCAAAATATAAATAATAATAATATAGATAATAATAATAATAATAATAATGGACATGGTAGTAAACTAAATAATTAATTTTCTGTAATTAAGAATTAACTTATTTATATAGTTATATTAAAAAGTTGTGCCAAAATATAATTATCTTAAATATAAGATAAATATAAATCTAAGTTCATGATAAGCAAATCAAATGAAGTAGTGAAGTAGATCCGGAGGTTGATTCGGCTCGCCACGTGTTGGGTAGATATTGGATTTTCCTCCTTGTAAATATTGAGAGTTGATCAAACTTGTGAAGGAAAGAAAAGAAAGAAAAAGAGAAGAAAAGAAAGGAAGGAAAGAAAGGAAGGAGAAAGAAAAGAGGAAATGAAGGAAAAAATAGTGGAAGCTGAGAGAGTTTTTGATAGTGGAAAGAAAGAGTAAGGTATTAAAGTTAAGGTGAGTTATATTATACCTTGAGCTACCAAAATATATTTTATGTATGTTTTGACTTACCAAAATCCGTTTTATACAAGTTATGTTTTATTAGTATATTAATAAAAGTTATGTTTTATAAAGATTTCAGTTACGTGGATTATTTTCTGAACCCTATTTGCTAAAGTGAAACTCATGGGTATGTTTGTTTTACTTTTAAAGAACATTTGGCTATGACCTTATATACAATTATGTTTTGTAAGTACCACCACGGGAGTCCCACACCTTGGAGGACTTAAATAACCATTGGTCTCTGTTTGGCTACTTTGTGGCCCTCTGATCCATTGACCTCTGTTCTGTGCGGAACTAAGTACTACACTATTGTGGAAGCCACCTCTAGAATCCGTACGAGTCACCTCTTGAATCCGTACCTCTGTTCTAACTGTCACTTCTGTGACCTCTATTCTGTTCTGTTCAGTACCGTGGTTATGGTCATTTACTTACATAATTTCTGTATTTCAGTTTCTGCCGCTTAAGTGATTTGTTTACCAATGATTTATTTACCAAACTGAGTTATGTAAATGTTTTGGCCTAACTAACTATCCACGGTTATTTCGTGTCTCTTATACTCTTGGTATAATATTTCTCACTCTGCCATGTGCTTATAGTTGTTTACCAATTTTCAGGAAACAATCCAATTCAGAAATAGCTTTGGAAAGTCTTAGACGCGGGGTTGCGGAATAGACACACACAACACTTTTATAACATTTTTCTATGTAAATATCGGCCTTTTGGTCAATATAATTTTGTAATAAAAATAAAAGCTCCAATGATTATTTTGGTACCCTCATTTAAATATTACTTCCGCTTGCATTTATTTATTTGTTTAAGAATTGGCCAGAGGTAACTTTAGTTACTGGTCATCACGATGCTTGACCCTTGGGTACGGGGAGCGGGTCGTGAAAGAGGGTACCTTCAACACCCAAAATTCCACTTGCTTGACAACGGACCCTACTTTAACTGGTAGGATGATCTTGCCTACTGGCCACTTTGGCTGCGAGTTGAAGCCAACCAATGGTGAGGTTGCTGGGGCCAAGTCCATATCGTTGAGCTTGAGTTGTTTGAAGGCATTGTAATACATTATTTCGACCGAGCTACCCTAGTTGATCAAGATGCGCCTGATGTCGAAGTACTTTATGCATAGCGTGACCACCAGTGCATCATTGTGCGGCGTTTGAATGCGTTTCAAGATCCTTGCTCGAAAAAGCTAAGTATGTCTTTCACCTCGGTCTTGTCCTTCTTGATGGCAGGCTGGACATATAGCACTTCTCGCATGTGCTCTGCCTTTTTTGTCATTCCCCGAAGCTCGCATACCCCACGCCAGCTCAACAATCCCCACGGATCACGTTGATTACGCCTTGAGGAGATGCGTCTAAGGTAGCCAAACCGTTAGGTTCGGGTGGAGCTTGGGGTGCTGCCTTTACGCCTCCATCAATGTAATGGTCCAAGTGGCCGGCAGCCACCACAACTCCTTCAGATGTTATTTTAGAGACAAACAGTCCTCGGTACGGTGGCCCCTCGCTCATCGTGAAAAGTGTAGCGATACCACGAATTGAAGCCCTTTTGTGCGTCCCCCTAATTTAGCCAAAAAACCGAACGTATGTCTCGTCATGGATTTCACTAAGGATGTAGTAGATTGGGATCTTAAAAAAACCGTATTGATTGCCTGTTCGGGCATTCAACTTTCTCTTTGCATCTGCCACGGCATCGCGGGGGGTATTCAACTTGGTCGTTATAATGGCCCTTACCTCTATTGTTTGCGGTTAGCACCGCTATCTGATTCTTTTTTCGCGGTTATTCGGACGGTTTTGCCTTCTATCCGACCGCGTGAACCTTTCCGACCACCTTCTTGTCCGTCGCTTCCGAATTCGCCTTTTGCGATAGCCGCGGTTGCATCATCCTCAACTCAGATGTGCTCGTTGATACGTTGCATTAGTAGCTCTATGGTAGTTGGTTGACTCATAGTAAGCGAGTCCCCGTGGTCTATGTCCGATCAGGAGACCGTGCTTGTATTGAATGATTTGCCAGGTTGGTCGGGCAAACTAATACTTGGTGTTTGTACACCTTCAGTAAGTCGCCCGATTTCATCTTAACACCAAGAAGGTGGTTGACTTCCTTAGGCGTTTTGGTGTTTGGTTTTGAATCGGGTCACGAACGCCTCCGCCCAACTACTGCCTCCTCTCGATGCTTTCCTCCGGCAACCTCTCGTACCATTTCAGGCCCAACTCGTCCAAACTTGATGGGAAAATAAGGCACATAAGTGCGTTATTTCACCTGTAGCCAGCCATAAATTGCGGGAAGTGGCTCACGTGTATGTATGGATCGGTTTTTCCGTCGTAGAGCGTAAACTTGGACTAGTGAAAGCTCGTAGGAAGTGGTATGGTTTCTATCTCGAGAGAGAAAGGGGTGGCACTCAACCTCGCCAAGTCCCTATCCACAGGCACATGTACAACTAAGCGTGGTGGCAGCATTATAACCTCTTCGTTGGCACGACCTCCCGTAGGATAACCTCTGCAACATTGGTACCCTTTGTGCCTCCCGTCAGGGTGTTCGTTCTTCCAGGACGTCTTTTAGGTCCTCCGAACGAGCGGAGTAAAAGTATCTCGATGTCGTCGATGGACGCGAGGAACAATATCTACTGTCTCATGCGCATGACTTCTCTTCTGGAGGGTCAGAGTCACCAATCCCATAGCTTCTAGTGATGGAGAGGGAATGTGTCCTCCGTCGATTCTGGTTGCCTGAACGGCGAGGTTGGGTGTGCTTACTGTGGTTACCCACTCCAGTAACACTTTTTCCTTTAACTTGTCGCTTCAGCACCTCCATCTCTGTCGCTATCCTCCGGATGATGGTTTCTTGGTCTCTCAACTTATGCTCCAAGCGCTGAGCGTAGGACTCTCTTCACCGCCGGTGCCCGTCTAGACTCCGTGATTGGTCAGCGCTCCTTGCACGCTTGTCTCGCACATCTCTAGGGAGCCCCCTAGATGAGGTCTCCAGGCCAACCATGGTCAGAATGGCTGGTGGGCCGTCTCTCCTCCGTACTGACTCTGGGGTGATGCCGTCGATGGCGGACAGTGAAATGTTGTCGTTGTTCGCCATGAAAGATGATCGGACGAGCTTGGAGGAGAAAGTTGTCTGTCAAAAGCTTTCCAAAGACGGCGCCAATTGTACGGGGGGCAAATATTCGTCGTTGTTCGTACTCCTCATGTCCAAGCTTCGTTCTACTCTGAATTACCTGAGAATACAATAACGATGAGCTACTCGATGAGTGTGCTACCGGAAAATCCCTCTAACGGTCAAGTTAGCACCCTTAGAGAGAGAGACAAAGCAGTAGGTGAGCTCTGATCACCAGATTTCCTAGACCTGTGTATAGAGGCGCAGCACCGTTTATATAGTTTTTGCGCACACCTCTGTGTCCACTCCCTTCTAGACGCGTGGACCTATTCTTCTCTTACATTCTCTCACATGTCAGCGCTAATACAGTGAAACACCAAATGACAAAATCGCCAAACGGTATGGACGCGTACGGACGGCGGAATCTTCTTCTTGCAGTCCCGTCACGCCACGTAGTACTTCTTACCAAGCTATACTTAGTGCAACGCCACACCCTTCACTTGGGATTGTGCTGTTCGTCCGGTCTCGTTGGTCAAACCTGAATATAGGCCCAACCGAGCTCCATAGTAACGATCGAGCTTTTTCTCGGTCGAATCTAGTCTTCTAAGGACAAATTTCGTCCAACTCAATGAAATGCACGTCGATATTGAGCTAATAACTTAAAGTTGTCCCAACTTGACCAGACCAAGTCCTCGGTCAAGCGCGTACCCAACACCTGACTGAGCAAAAACCTAGCTCCGGCCCATTGTTAGGTCATAAATCTCCCTCTCAATAATTACTGATTTAAATTAAGGAAAATAATAACAAATTGTAACGGTAAAAAAATAATTATAAATTAATAATAAATTTATATATTTTGATAATTAAAATGTCATAATTTTTCATGATTTTATAATTTTTTTTTTACTATACTACTGTACAGTTATTTCTCCTCTAAAAGATTTATTATTTTTGCGTTAAGAGACAATGTCTAGGACATTAATTAAAAATTAAAGAATGAAACATTATTTTAAAGATAAATTATCAATAACTCATAATAGTTAGACTTAATTCCTATCAAGTCCTATTAAAAATAAGTCTTAATAAAATCGTCACTAATAATAATTTTATGACAATTTTTTGTATACATCACTAAAAATTAATAGTTAGTGACTTTTTTTGTCATGATTTTTATAAATTGTCGCTAAAATTTACAATTAATGTCATTTTTCTGTGACAATTTTCAAACTGTAACTAAAAGTTAAAAATTAGCAAACTTTTTTTGATGATTTTTTTAAACTGTCACTAAATTTATAATTAGTGATATTTTGTGACAAAATTTTTAAATTAATAATTAGTGACGTTTTTTAAAATTATCATAAGATCTATTAAACAATAAATTCATCTATTAGATTTATACGTAAATCTTCCATATTTGAAGAATATTATATAATATTTTTTTTTCAAATCGTGCTTTATTATTAAATACAAAACTTAGATTGGAGTCATATTTGAAAAAATGGTTAAAAATTAACTTTTTAACTTTTTTTTGAAAAAATATATTAAAAAATGTGTAAGATGATGTGACTCAAAATGAGTTAAAAGCTAAAATATATATAAACCAACATATAAATTAAAACAAAAATAAGCACAATTTAAATAAACAAATAAAAAATAAAAACTAAATTAAATGAACTAAAATAAAACAAATAAAACAGATAATTAAAATTAACTTACAATTGGTTACTGGAAGTAATCGAAAAATACAAAATTGTTTACTAGAAGTAAAATTGGTTATCGGAAGTAATCAGGAAATACATAATTATTTACTTGAAGTAACTGGAAAATACAGCTTCTACTTGCATCCTTAAAAATTGAATTTTAAAACAAACTTAAAATTTTACAGAAACAGAGAGAAATTGCGAAAGAAAATTGTGAACTCTTTCTTTCTCTGCCTTGGCCTTGACTGAGAAGCCTCTTTTATAGGCAAAGTGGATTACTGTTGATCTTGTGAATCTTGGAACTGTGAGGCCCGTGATTAGAGCTGTGAGGCTTGTGACTTCAAAAGTTGGAAAATACTGTGAAACTTGTGACTTCTGAAAAGCCTAAAAATAAGAGGTACATGGGTGTAGAGAGCATTTTTCTGTGACTGAGAACATTTTTTTTTTTTTTTGGAGGGAACGTGACTTCACAGTTGACTAATGGGGAATCAATATATATCAGCAGCTTTTTTCAAAGTAAGAGTAGTGACTGAAGCTTATTTATATATAGAATCCAATGGCTGACTGTTTAAGCATATGGGTCCTGAGCATCTTGAAACTAGGCCTATAAGGATCATTATTGGTTGAAGCCTCAGAGGAACTAGATTCTTCAGAGGTTTCATCTTTAATCTGGGACTTGGCTTAGGCCATCAATAGCTTGGCCATCTGGATCAATTCATCACTGGATGACTTGGTCTTAGCTTTGGGCTTTGACTGAGCTGACTTGGATTTGGATGACTTGGGCTTGGAAGAACTGGTTGTTAGGCTTCCAAGTCTGACTGGTGGAATTGGGCTACCTTGTGTGGCTGAAGCAGTTGGGTTCTACTGAGCTTTGTTCTGCTGAACTTTGACCATGGCTGGAGTTCGAGCATGAGAATTGACTGGAAATTCTTCTTCGACTTGTTCAATAATCCAATGAGATTTAAATGTATCCCACTATTTGACAAAATGAAGTCTAGTGACTATATTTTCAGAAATAGCATATTGCCATTTGAAATCCAATGGACTTTGTATTTGGACATAAAAATGAGTAAAAAGGGAAATTGACTTTGATGCTGACTAAGTTTATAGACAGAAGATAAATAGTGAATTTGTTCCATTAATACAGATGGAATAATATCAAATATGACACCATGTTGAGACCACCATCTGAGGAATCATGTGGGAATTGTTGACTTGAATTTATGATCAAATTAGAGAAACCATGAGTGAGTATATGACTCATTTTGATGTAAGAGGATTTTGAACCAAGCATCCATATAATCATAATAACTATATTGGATGGTATGACGGGGGTAAATCACGAAGTTGAAAAGGGAGACATCATTCATCAAGAGAAACAATATTATGAATATATAGTGAATGGTAAATGATTTTACTGGTATAGGTTCGATCATAAATAAGTTTAATAACGATTGATTGATAATGAAAAAGAATGTCTATGTAGAAAGTAATTGACTTCTCTGGATGGAGAGGAACAAAATGCCATCTAGGAGAGAAATATGATTTAACTAGGTCAAGAACATTATGAATATTCTTGTGAATAGGTTCCTTGAAGAATAAATTAATAGACTGGGTTTTAACATAACTAGTTCTGGTTGTTCTGATTGGATTAGGTGGATAAGAAGTAAGTGACTGGAAAGGGGAAGCAAATGGGTCTGTAGCAAGTGCAGAAGTATAACTAGGTTTAGGAATATTACCAAGAACTTGGTAATGGTTGACTAAATCAACGGGAGGAAGAGCAATAGGTTGACTGGCTAGAGCAATGGCCTTGCTGGGAGGTTTCTGGGATTTTTGACAAGAGAATGAACAAAATTTAGCATCCACTGAGGATATCTAATTTGTTCAAATGGTAATGAAGGCAATTAGTATAATGAGCAAGTAAATTGCCCCGACTGGTAATTTGATGAAATTGTATGAATTGTGCACGGCAAATAGTTTTGCGAGCTGTCTTAAGGCAAGCAATACGGTAAACAGTTTGGTAAACAAGATCTCCATAATAGGTAACTTTTAATTTATGGTAGGAAATAAAAAGAGTTGCCATCCCTATCTCCCCTGTAAAAATTCTCGGATAAGGAAATTAGGAATAGAATTTTGACTATCAGGTATATAGGTAATATCAAAATAAAAAATACTTAAAATAGATTACCAGCGAGCAAAAATATGCTTACTAGCAATATTTTAAACATCTTTTTCGATAACATATTTAGCATTTTTACAATCAACACGTAGTAAAAATTTTTGATTTAGAATATCGTCTTGAAATTTACTAATAGATAAAATTTCTTTTTTAATAGTACTATAATTCTTTTGTGCTTTGTTCCAAACACCAGAATGGAAACGTACAATTTGTTCAGATGACTGAGGAGTTATTTTCTAAAAGAGGATACCACCATAACCAACATCAGAGGCATCAGTTTGTATAATTTTGAAAGAATTTTCAATAGGAATACCAAGACAAGGTAAAGTCTAGACATATTTTTTGACTTGTTGAATAATAGCAGTATGTGTAGAAGACCAAGGTGGATTATTATCTTTCAACCGATCAAAGAGGGGTTGACAAGTTTTTCGAAAGTCCTTATAAAATTCAGCAATGTAATTTAAGGAACCTAAAAACCGTTGTAACTGGGTTTTGTCTAAGATTTCGTCAGGGAACTTAGAAGCAAATTCAATAGGCCGACTGATAGGAAGAATAGTACTTTGGTGGATATCATATCCTAAGAATCGAACTTTAGTTTGGAAAAGCTTAGTTTTAGGAGCAGAAATGACTAGACCATCATATTTGATAATTTGGAGAAAGAAATTAAGATGTTTCCATGTTCATCAAGTGACTTAGAGAAAATGAGGATACCATCTATGTAGACTATGAAAAATGACTAAAGGGGTTAAAAATTTCATTCATAATATTTTGAAATTCACTAGGTGCATTTTTTAATCCAAATGGCATGACATTCCATTCGTAATAACCAAAAAGGGTAGTAAAAGTAGTTTTATAACGATCATTAAGATGAATCTGTATTTGCCAAAATTCACTTTTTATATCGAATTTACTAAAGATGACGGCTTGACTAAGTCTTTTAATTAAATCCTTTTTATTAGGGATTGGATATCTGATCCATTTTAAAATTTTGTTTAATGGTTTATAATTAATGACTAATCAGGAAACACCTCGTTCAAGTTCAGCATTTTTATTATAAAAAACAGGGCAAGACTAAGGCGATTTACTTTTACTAATAATATTATTTTTTAATAATTCGTTAATCTCTTTTTTGCACATTTCCATTAATTCATGATTCATTTGGATAGGTCGAGACTCGGAAGAGATTTGTTTTTCATTAAAATTTTTAATATAAGGGAGTGTTACGACATGCTTTTTCCTATGCCAAAAAGCACTAGGTAAAGTAGAACAAACGGTATTTGCTAATTGGTTTTTAAATCCATCAATTTTGGATATAAGAATGGGATTAGTTAATTGAGATTCAATTCGTTTGTAATTTACTTGTTCTTTGAGAAATTTGAGTTGTTTGGTTAATCGATTAATAGATTGAGAAATTGAACATTTTTTCAATTGATTTAATTCTTTGATCTTTGGTGGAGATAGAAATTTAAAAGTGACAGTGTGACCAAAAGCTTATGTAGTTATTCTTTTAGGAGGAGTAGTGAAAGGATATAATAAAAAGATAAATGGTGTACCTAAAATGATTTTATCAGTTAAGTTTCAAACTAACACAAAAGATGTTTTGAAACAAATATTATTTTGACAAATATGTACCTTTGGTAATTTATATTTGATATGTATTTGACTTCCATTAGCAGAACTTAATTGTTCAGTAGACTTATGATAATATTTGGTAGGAATTAATCATTCTTAAATACAATTTAAATCAGCGCCAGTATCAATTAATGTGATGACTTCTATTTCAAAATCATTAATAACTAATTTGACTTTCGAATGCTATTTCTGAATATTAATTTGATTAATTAGATTAAGGTGATTACTATCGTGATCACTATTATGTGGAGTAGTTCTATTATCAAAGATGACTCTGTTTGGATCGGGTTCAGAACTAGATTCTGATTCTGATTCAGAGGATGATCTATTGGATTATTGGAAATCATTAAGACTTTTGTTGTTTTTTAATAGAGCAATGTCTTCTTCTAAGGTCTTCTCTTTAGCTTTTAATTCTTGAATAGTTAGTTTAATATGATGAATTTCATTTTGTAGATCTTGTAAGATGACTTCTTTATGTTTTTCTTTTTTAAATCGGTCTAAAGTTTTAGTTAAACTAATAATTGGTTTATCATGTTTAGGTTTCTTATCTTTATTGGTCAATAAAGATTTCAACTTATTAGTATATTGTATTTTTAATTCAAGATTTTCTAATCTGCCAATTAATTCAATGAGAGCAGTTTCTTATGGTTAAGATTTACTAAGAACGTTGACTGTTTTACAACAAGTATCATTACATCCTAATTCAATTTCATTGTCAGTACTATCAGCAAGGGAATAATAGGAAGAAGTATCACTGGAGGGAATATCATCGTCAGATGAATGATTAGATTGAACAGAAGTTTGATTTGGAGTGGTTGCTAACTTAAACATGTCAAGTATTTGTTGTTGATTTTCATCAGTAATCTGTAATTGGTTAAGTTTAGCTTTAAATTTTTCTTTTACTTTGCATTTATTGGAATAATGACCATTTTTTTCCACAATTATAACAAGTAACATCTGATTTAGGTTTTAACTTTTGAGATTGATTAGATTTCTTATGATAATTTTTCTTTTTGGGTTTAGTATAATATTTATCAGTTGATTTAGAAGGGTAATATTTCTTTTATATTTAGTAGAGTATTCATAAGAAGATTTCTTTTATTATTTTTACTTCGAGAAGGTGCTACGGGTAGTAAGCCATATTGTTCACAGAAGTTACCTAATTCATATTTAGTTTTATGTTTGTCTTTAGCAGATTTTGACTAAGTTTCAGATCGATACACATTTTTAGTCCTTCCTTTTGAATTGTGCTAATTATATCACCATAGGTTAAGTGATCATATTCTATAATACCAGTGGGTTGACTAAGAACATCGTGAATTTTATGGGCAAAAAGACTTGGTAATTCATTAATAAATTTTTCTTTCCAAAATGACTTAGTACAATCATCTCGAAACCATTACTCTAGAGGTAAAAACATCTTTATACCATCTAAAATCACTTAGAGTAGGGCAAGTTAAGTTACTGAGTTGATCATGAATACGAGAATGAATATTAGTTGGTGTACCTATAAAATGTTTGACTATGGTATATATTAAAGTATTAATACCATCAAGTATACTAGAACTTATTTCTTCGTCAAAGATAGGAAAACCATTATCATCCATTTGAACAGCATGTTGAATAGATTCTCGTTGATCAGAAGTGAGATATTTATCCTACCAAGATTTGAGCATACCAGTAAATCCAGTAGTAATTAAAATAACAATTTCAAGTTGAGTATAATCAGGATAATTAGTAAGGTAACTGTTTGCAACCATAGATAAATGATTGAGTTTATGGAGAATTTGATGTTCACTAGGACCATCTATATTCCATTCATATAATTTTTCAGCAGAAACGGAAAATTGATTGCTAATATTGGTTTCTTCAAATTGGAGATCGGGAGGTGTAGGTTTAGTGTACCGATTTTTGGTAAGAGTGGTAGGATTAACTTTAGGGTGTGTGATTCTATTAAGATGAGAAGGTTGAAATTGTTGTGCTAATTTAGTGATTTCATTATCGCTAGACGTATTAGAATGACTAGGAAATTCTAGAGGAGGTTGTTGTGTTAGGACAGTAATTCCTTTACTTGTAGTAGATGTAGACATTTTATTAAATAATTTTTCAATAACTTCAACTGTAGTATTATTTGAGTAGCTAAGCTTAATCGCTTTCTAGTTTTAGGAAGATTAATAAGAGGTTTATTTAAAGGTTTACTTGTAGAAGTATGACTAGTGAATTAATCCTCAAAAGTAGTTTCGAGTTTATCTAATTGTTTATCAATAATTTTTAAACATTGATTGATATAATTATTTTGTTTAATGACTTTTTTAATTTCAGATTCTTCACCAGGAAGTTTAAAAGGAGAAGCATGAACAATGGTGCCTTTATGTTCAATCAGAATGGTTTCCAAATGAGGGGTGACTAGATAAAACAGACGTGGTAAGGAAAGTTTTCCATTTAGTTTTTGTAATAATGTTTACTTTTTGATAATAATTTTCAAAATAATCAAAGAAATTAATTTCAGTATTGATTTCTGTCATAAATTTATACCATTTCTTGGTAATTTTAGATTGTTGTTTTGTATCATAAGTATTCCTATATGTGTTTCTTTTTTGACTTATTTGCCGTAGATTTGAATTCATCATGAAATTTATTAAGGTCTAGAGTAAAAAGTTTACTTAAAGTTAACAATTGTGAGTTGACAGGAACAACTTCAAAATCAGTTTGAGTAGGTGAATCTTGATAGATCTATCTTCTTCTTGAAGATGTGTGTGAGTAGAGTAAACTGGTTTACTAATTTGAGAAGTAGATGAATTATCAATTCCTTTTAATTTACTACGTGTATGCTGGGTTTGTGAAGAAGGCTCACAAAGGTGTAGTTTTCTATCTCTTCTAGTAAAAAAAGGAGTATTGAAGATTTCATCTTCATCAGTTTCAGTAGGTAAACTATCATTAAATTGTTGAATATTTTGAATATCATGACTGGTAGAAGATTGTTGATTTTGAAAATAATTTTCATTTACTGTAATCCAATCATCAAGAAGATTAATATCTTTCCCAGCAAATCATTTTTGGAACAGAAATATTAATTTCAGTAGTGCTACCTTGGATTAATAGGGTTTTATCTTTGGGACTTTTAGTTAAAACTTGAACGTTCAAATTAGTTTTAATACGCTTGTAATAAATTCGATAGATTAAAGCAATGTTATGACTACTTTCTAACATATGAGTATATTTACCAGATAATTGAATAGTTAGTGTTAAAGCTTTTAATATATGGGGATCTCGTAAACTTAAAGTAAAATTTGGAAAACAATTAAAATGTACTGGACCTTTATACAAGCCAGATTCCATCATTCCCATAACACTAGCATGATAATTAATAAAATGAGTATCACATAAATATAAAAGGACAGAAGTACTTGTACCTTGTTGGGTTAATGAATTGATTCCCACTTGGATTAATCCTAAATTGATAAAATTATGACCAGTTTTGAGATGTTTTCTGATTGACTCTTTAAATAATAATTGACAAGTTTTTTCTAATTTTTGTTAAAACATAAACTTGTTCAACAGTTTTGACTTGTAAATCAACATTAAAGGTGGATTATAAAAAAAGGGTAAACTACCAATAGGTCCTACTTTTGAGACTTATTGCTCATTAAGTCCTATTGATAAATTTATTAAGTGATAAAGATAAATTTATCAGTCTCTTTGTTTTTATGAATAAATTTATAGTGATAAATTTATCAATCTCTTATTTTTATAGTGTTAAATTTATTAGTTAGGACCTGTAGGTAAATAAATCTAGTTAATAGGACTGATTGGTAAATACCCCTATAAAAAACTGATTTTATAAATTTCTTTAGTTTCGACTTTAGAAATATTCTAACTTGATATATATATATATCCTTTTGATACTATTTTGGAGAACAAAATGATCACTACAACTTTAGAGAGAGTCAAGTGCACATGTTCTTTTGTAAATGAGCATTTTTACTTTTTATTTTTGTGAGACCAACTAATCCAACGATTAAGGATTTAGCTTTAATTGATACTTATGATTTACATTCTGCGTGAAGTTATTTGGTATTTTTGAAATATCATTGGCGAATGAACAATTTCTAAGATACTTGTGTACGTACAATTTCTCTCTCTCCCATTCTCTTCTTATTAATGATTATAAAAAATAAATAAATAAAGCCCTTGTTTGGCAAGTAAATTTTTTTTTGACTTTTTGATTAAATTAACCACTTAAATATAGATTAAAAAATCAATAATATAAAATATCATATCTAAATCATAATTATTTACTTTTTCTCTCACAAAAGTAAAAAAAAAAAAAAAAAAAAAAAACTAACCCAAACAAACTTTTTAACCCCCGACAATAGTCAAAAAATTAAAAAACCAACCTACTTCCCAAGGCCTTGTTTAGGAACAGATTACTTTAATAACTTTTTGACATTTTATAAAATTAATATAAAAAAATAAAAAGAGTAATATAACAATTTATAATGACGCAGGACTTTATAACTAAAATACTTAGTCTCCAAAATTGCTTCTATCATGGAATATTCAAAGTGAGCCTAGGAGAATGAGTCTTCATGCTCTAGTAGATCATCAGAAGTCATTTGGTTGGTAATGGAAGCAAACCAACATGAATGAATATTGGACCTCAAACTCAATGGCGTGCACAGTGTATGCATGGGCAATGTATAGATACTAATAGATAATTCGAACCTGGAAAATGCCTGGTAGCTCGAAGCTACCAGGCTCGATTTTGGCTCGAAAGAAGAAAAAGAGAGAGAGAAGGAGAAAAGAGAAAGGGAGAGGGAGAGGGAGAGAAGCAGAGGGGGGAGAGAGAGAGAAGACGATCGTCGGCCATCGTCGATCGTCGCCGATCGCCGCTCCGTCGTCGTCGTCGTCGTCGTCGAAGAAGCAGAAGCTCGCCGTCGCCGTCGTCGAAGCAGCAGCTTTGCTCCTCGCCGATCGTCGCACCACCGCCACCGCCTCTCGCAGCAGCTCGCCCCGCCTCCTCCTCCCCCTCCCTCCTCCTCCTCCTCCTCCCTTCTCCAGCCGATTTTATGGCCCCCTCCCCTCCCTCCTCCCTTTCCCTTCTTTTCTTCTCCCTTCTTCGTTCTGCCAGAAAAACCAGGAAAAAAAAAAAAAAAAAAAAAAGGGTTCAAAACGACGTCGTTTTGACCCCTCGAGCCACAATTCGAGCCTCACTTTCGAACTACCAATCACTGCCGTTCTAACCTTGTGCCCTTGATTTTATTTTATTTTATTATTATTATTTTTTTTTTTGGTGTGTGAGAGAAATAAGACTACTCAAAACATTAAACTATGATTTGTTGTATACCTCATCTCTCCACATTCGTCCAAGCCCTTGTTGTCGATCTCAACCTGAATCTACATTAATGATCTAAATCATCTACTTCGTAAATCTCATAACAAAAATTATTCATACAAAAAATTAATTTCATCAAACCTCAATAAACATATGAATAAATTACATTTTATTTTATAAAATGAATGACTATTGTGAAGCCTATGAAATAGACCATTCAAATTATCGATTTAGGTCCAAGTTGGAACTCAAAAAAAAAAAAAGATAAAAGATGAAGGTCGGTAAGAGAACTCAACCCCTCCATACTTGACTTGGATTTATTTTATTTTATTTTATTTTTGAAATAAGACTAACCAAAACATCGAACTCGTCAATGATTTGAATGCATGGACCATAAATAGTTATTTATAGACAATTCCAACCTTGAACTCCTTCATTGCTTTTACCATGGAAAATTCAAGAGAACATAGGAGAATTGACTGTTTATATATATTGTGGTAATTTGGTTGGAGGGTAAGGAAAGCAAACAAACCAACTTTACTAATAAGAACAATGATTACTACAGGTAAAATTGTCTTGGTTTTTTGCATACCAATTTTTTTTTTCATCTTGTGTCTCATCATCTCCCTTTGCATTAGAGGTAGACAATTTACTGGCGGTATGGGTAGTACAGTTGGTGGTGGTGGCCACCATGGACATGCTATGTCAATTTTCACAACCACCGATGTTGCTGGATGTGGTGATGGTGGTGGTTTTGGTGGACATGAAGGTGGTGGTGGTGATTTTGGTGGAGGTGGTGGTGGTGGTGGTGGTTGTGGTGGTGGCGGAGGTGGCGGAGATGGTGGGGTTGGTTGTGGTGGTGGGGGAGGAGGTGGTGGCGCCCCCTAATTTTGGAAAATCTGTATTTCCTCTTTGGTATGTTTTCCCCTCCATTCTTGATTGTAGCAGTAATATTTATGACAACAATAACAATGTATATATTGTTAATAACTACATCAGTGATGAACACCAGAACTTCTAGTGCCCATGTGGCGGTGACAACAGCAGAATACAGATATTGGGGGCGGTTTACGGCAGCAGAGCTGGTGTTCATGGCAGTTGCTGCGCTCATGATGAAGTATTACTCCAGACTTTTGAATATAGGTCTAAGATGTAATTCACCAAAAAGAGCATACAATGTATTCACCGGCTTACTATGATCTCCTATTGAAAATAAGACTGATCAGATTCTCAAAAAATTATCCAAATGTAAAGTCTGTTCTAAGCTCTTTATTTTTCATAATTGGATCCCCAAAGCAAGGCACAATTCTGTCTGAACCGACCCAAAGGCGGGAAAAAAACCGACCAAAAACTGGATACACCGGTTGGTTAAGGTGGGTGGTTTGGTCTGCTCAGTTATATTTTCGATCCTAGCCAACAGGGATTTTACATGGGCATACTCTGTTTTGGTAATCAGACTGCTTCTAACACATAAGAATAGTCTTATTGCAGAGAAATAGAAGCTTTGGTGAAACAACAGAAGCTATTCGAAATACATTACATTACAAAAGTTGAT
This sequence comes from Camellia granthamiana, assembly GCA_036172215.1. Classification (NCBI taxonomy): domain Eukaryota; kingdom Viridiplantae; phylum Streptophyta; class Magnoliopsida; order Ericales; family Theaceae; genus Camellia; species Camellia granthamiana. The sequence continues at coordinate 11,105,430 of CM069905.1, forward strand.
AAATTATGTAAGACCATTGAAATAACAGTACATTACATGTGTGTATGATCCGTTTAGCACACGAAAAAAGAATATTAATGCCCGTATAATAATGCATCATGAGTTTTCATGTTCTTGGTAATGGTAAAACAGAAAAGTAGATCCACAATTGATTATATGCTCAAAATGCCAAATTGAAAGAAATCAATGACAGAAAAAAGAAAAAAGAAAAAAAAGGACTTGGGTAGACATACAATTTGGTGGATTTATGTACCAAAACTACGGTCTCCTGCATCTCCAAGTCCAGGAATTATGAACCTGAAAATTGCCCAAACAAGATGAGTTTTAAACACTACAGCCTCATGAAAGTTGGTGTTTCTTTTTCATTATAATAGCAGGAAGTATTTACCCTTTGTCATTAACAGTGGGGTCAATGATTCCAGCATATACATGAAGCCTGAAAAATCATAGGGACAACAAAAATAAAGGCACAAGATTTATTTCAGTATCTTGAACACAGGATTCAATTCAGAAATGTATTACCCAGGGAAATTCTCACTGAGCTTTTGAAGGGCCGGAGGAGCAGCAACAGCAGATACCTATGACATGGCAGTTTGTATTGTAAGAGCATTAACTATAAACGCCAACTGAAAATGAAAAATGGCCATCCTTTGTTTGCACAGATGCATGTACTATGAACTAAACAAGACAACATTTTACAGGTGCAAAATCATCAGAAATGCAGTCACAAATCAATCCAATCACTTATATTCGACTCTTCTCTGTAAAGATTAACCTAGAAAACCAGTGAGTACTTGAAAACCTGCTTGCACATCTGATTATAACTTAACTAAAACAGCAAGATTTTCCAAACGAGGGTATTGACATTTGTAAGAAAGAAAAAGCAAGAATATTCAAAGAAAATACTGATAGCTTGTATGGGGAAAAATGATGAAGACCGACTCCTTTCACGTCTTATTGTGCAACACTTGCGCTAAGGTAACTAATTCTAGAAATTGCAATTCGAGCATTTAGATATATTCAAAGTTGACATAAATAATCCCAATGCATATATGTGCAATAGGAGCATAAATAGGGGAAAGAAAAATACAGAGAGAGGGAGAGAGAGTGTCATTTTACTAACCACTTTAATTTGCTTGTTATCAACCCCCCGTTCCTTTAACAGGTTAAGAGCTGCAACTATTGTACCACCTAACATTTATTTGTGAAAAAAATAAAACAAATAAATATAAAGTTGACAGTTGACACTCTTCCAGAACATTAAACAAAAACAATAAAAAAAACTCCGCAGGCAAAAATTAAGCTACGGATGCTATACAAAATAGTTCATACATCCATGGTACTAGCATTCACTGGAGAGAGAGAGAGAGAGACATTCAGCTTTTGTTTACATTTTTTATTCTTCCAGAAAGTGTTAAATTTGTCAACGGCCATATCAAATGCATCTCAATTTGCAATCCATAAGGAAATATGGATTGCAAATTGAGAATGCATTTGATCTGGACCAAGAAGTAAGAACTTATTTATCAAAATTATTACAAGGATAATAGAAAAATTAGAGGAACTATGCAACTTTAAACAGTTTTTTCAATCTGAGACGAAAAGAAGGAAACAAAGAAATTACTATGAAAAAATATGCTAAGCATGAGGAAAGGAGCTCTAGCCATAGTAAAAATACCTGTTGCCAGCATGGGATCTACAACAAATACTCGAGATCCTTCAGGAAATTTTTCAGGTAACCTACAAAACAGGATGCAAAATGTATCAGAAGCAGGGTTACCCAAAAACTGTTATTTGTTTTTATGAATGGTTAAGACATTTAAACATATCCACACGTTTAGATTAGGTATTCATATGCTTTGAAAATAAAGTTAAATAGGGTACACACATGTACTTTTAGTGCGGTTTATTAACTAAGGACTTAAGATTTGCGCCAACAATGACAAGTACCAAAAAATATGGTGAAAGGAAGAAAAAGTTTTCATAACATAAATAAAGCATGAAGGCTTTTGGTTGAATTGGAATCATACCATAATGAAAGCAATGAGAAAAGAACAAGACAACATGTTCGGAGCAAAAAGGAACAACATAAAATGAAGAGTAAAGGGAAAAGCCAAGGTAGCGTTTGGCAGAGTTTTGTAAATGTGATTTAAGAGTATGAGTTGTATTTTGAGTTTGTGTGTTGTGTAATTATGATTTGAGTGTAGAAAATTTGTTTGGTAAAGAGTTTTGAAAAGAGTTTTGATTTGAGTGGGGAATTGTTGATGTAACATTTGAAATTTGATACAAAAATTTACAACTCATACAACTCAAAATTATTTTAAAGCACATAAAAAATTTTAAAAATTTCAGAAAATATTTTTTTCGATTATATATCAATTGCAAAAAAAAAAAAAAAAAAAAATCACAATTCCGGTCAACCGGCCGGACGTCCCGTTTTGAAAAAAAAATTGAAACACGCGCTCAGTTTTGACAGAACAGACAGAGTGTTCTGCAGAGCTGTGGAAAATTAATTCCACAGCTCCATCCAAACACTGTACTCAAACTACCACGTTGAATCACATTTTCAAATCACAACCAAACACAGCCCAAGTTTCTACAATGGAGAATTCTTACTTGTTCAAATATACAGTTGGCTGAAGTGTTTCCTCATCTCTGCTAATACCTTAATTTGCAAAACGTAAATAACATTATTCACAGACATGGTCAATTACCTAAAAATTTAATGAAACTTCAAAATGAAGGAACAATATATACCACATAAAATAAATTGGATTCACTAAATGTTAATGAAATAAGCAAAACCATAAAAGCAAATTTATTGAATAAAGGTAACGAGTATGTGGACATGATTTTACATGTACAAAATGCAATATTCACAGGAAAGATCCTAGTCCCATCAGAACTCCTAAAGAATATAGGCCTTTTGATAAAATTTGTAGATGATTTATATTCAAAGCTAAAAGGATACATATAGATAAGTTGACCTATCAAAATAACATCACCCCTTCCACATGACAGTGCAAAAACCATTCTTACCCAAATGGTATGTTTTTGTTTCCGGTAAAATTGATGATGCATATTCTGATAGAGCAAGACCAGCTCTCAAGATAGGAACAATCTGCAAAGCTAAAAAAATAGTGCATCAGGTGATGGCTACATAAAAGCTCTACTCTGCCAAGGGCCCAGGATTAAATAATTTCAAACAGAGACCACATTCATAAATTTGTATCACGATTTGTCGCCAATAATATTAAATAGCCAAAAAAAAAAAAGGCGAATTACACCCCCTATAGTTTGAGACTCCTGTCATTTTAGTCCCTAATTTTTCAATTGTGATACATTTGACTCTGAATTTTGAATCTTGTTCTAAATAAGAACAATTGAATGTAACATTGCTCAATTTCAAGAGCAAAATCGTCAATTTGATAAAATATAAACTAATTTGACAAAAATAAATGTCAAAAAAATATTTTTGAATTTTTAAAAATTATTTCTGCCAACTAAAGATAAAATTATGTAAAATTAATAAATCTTTTACACATTTATTTATTTAGTTATTCTACCAAATTAATTTTTATTATGTGTTTGAATGATAATCATGTAATAAGTGGTTTTTAGACTTTTAATGTGTAATCAATACATTTAATATATGAAATACTTTTAGTTTTGGATTTTTTTATTTAATGGATTGGTTTAATAATGATATCAAAGTAATCGCCATATTTGACTTTGAAAAAAATAGAAACTAATTTAATAAAAATAAAAATAACCGTCCATTACATGATCATCATCCAAACACATAACAAAAATTAATTTGATAAAAAAAAAATAAAAATAAATGTGTAAAAGATTTATCAATTTTACATAATAGGTAGAAATAATTTTAAAAAATTTAAAAATATTTTTTTGACATCTATTTTTTTCAAATTAGTATATATTTTATCAAATTGAAGACTTTTTCTTTGAAATTGAGTAATGGTATCTTCAATTGTCCTTATTTGAAATAAAATTCAAAATTCATGATCAAATGTGTCACAATTAAAAAGTCATGCACCAAAGTGGCACAAGTCCCAAACTATAGGGACCATTAGTAATTCACCCAAAAAAAAAAAAGTATGTCCTAATCATTTGCAAGTTGCAACGAGCATAATGGGGGGAACTTCCTAGACTCTATATACAGTGGCAGGATAGGGAATTAATTCAGTCTTACAATGAAATGAGTAACAGTGGTAAAAAGAAAAAACAGAGAAGATTAATATACTAACCGCCACAGGTTCCCTTGGATCAATAAATTCTACAGAGGCAGGACCCATTGGTGACCGAATCTCCCCTGTTATGGTAGGCTGCCATCAATAAAAGCATAGCATCATAAGCACATAAAAAAGGCAAGAAACCAAAACAGCTTCCAACGGAAAATCCACTTTTTAATGACCCAGAAAGCTCATATAAAATGCAGACACTAGATGTGTCAGGCTCCCAACATTGCTCACAGACTACCTCCTCGCAAGCTTCCCACAATCCCCTTGGAAGGCAAATTCTTTGGAGATTGAGGAAGAAAGAAGAAATGTATACATATGTGGAGAGAGAGAGAGAGAGAGAGAGCATTGTCAAGTTGCTAGGATGCATATATTCCAGGATAACAAATAGCTTTGGATAGATTCTTTGAATAACACTCATATTTACTATTCATGCATTTCTTGGAACTCTTATGTGGTAAATATATAGGAGAAGAGACGCATACAATCAAATGTTAACAACCGCATTCCAACAATTCTCTAATGAACTTGAAACAGGCTACAATTGATATTAAGGAAAGTTCTCCGCACAGATAAACCTTATCCTTATAAATCAATGTCCACATTTTCAGAGTTATGCATTAGCTCTGCCAAAACACTAATTTTAACAATGTCTTTATATAGTGTATCATAAAATAAGAAGCACCAAGGGGATGCAACCTGTATACAAAAGTCCATAAGACCTATCTCATCTATACATTGAAATTACTCAAACTCTTCAACAAAATCCAAAAATCGGTTCAAGGATGGATCAAAATTTCCTAGAGAGCCAACTATACAAAAATGATAATAATCCACTTTTCAATCTAAAAATAGAACTTCCTTCCCATCAAAGGTCCTCCTCTTGCGTTCTTCATCCACATCAAGACATTTTTTATTGTTAGTTTTTTAACACTAATGTTGTTAGTAAAACAACATGCATAATGTAATAACTCACCAGCCAATCCCTCGATGCTTCATACATGAGCAGCCTCCCTAACTCAGCCATGGCATTTTCTATAATAAATATGATAACAGATACATTAATGTATTAATAAGGAAAAAATTTAAAATTTGTAAGTTGTAACAAATCATTGGAAGCAATACAATTTTTTTGGAAAATGAAATCCATAAAGGAGCAACACTGTATTTTGGAAACATAATCTAAAAAGGGACACGAAGAAGTAGTTCTTTAAAACTTTACCAAATACAATCAAGATAGATAAAATAAATTTGCATATTCTAATACAAAGGAATTTAAAGGCTTCTAGTTCTTCTCAAAAGTCACACACGGTAAGAACTCCTTCGAAGACAGGTCCAGAACTAAGCAAACCTGAATTTTTTGGTTTAATTTGGTAGAGTTTGAAGAGACATTATAGATTGAACACAAAACTAGTGAGAGAACCTACAAATGTTAGTACAATAACAGATTAAAAAACCAGCTAAACCAACCCAACCCAAGAAGAAAGCCTAGTATAACGAATATATTTTGTTAATATCAAAATTACATACAATTAAAAGGGTATTTGCATGTTTCAAGTAATAATTTACTAGTGTAGGGCTTCCTCCAAAGGTTGAACAGCAGTAAATGAGACAAATGTTTCACTTTCCATGTGCATTGAATCACTCCAGGTTATTCATTCATTAGGGCCGGGGTTTTGTTGGAATGAAAAAGCTTCTCATTCCACCAGTTGTGAAACATAAACCAAGACATACCCTATCATAAGTATGTGCTACCAATTCTCTTTCTGATCCTCCACTTTTCTCCTATTTTTCATTTGAATTCACTGTAGGATTCAAATACCGCACAACCATGCTTGAGTGCTCTAGGCTGCAAGAAAGATTTACAATGAGGTGTGTCTAAAAAGTAACATCATATATCATAATGTTTTAAATATACCTAAAAATTCAGATTTGATGTATTCGATGATCTGTTAAATAGACATACTCTAAATGAATTATTGTTCTTCTATGGAATTCCCATGGCATGATTTAACCAACGAGTCAGCATGCATTTCAACTGAAGCGTCAAACAAACCCAATGTAAACTTCACACAGATGCTTAATTATCCCTTGGATTGGTTCCAAGTAAATCGGTTCAGATTCAAAGTCCATCATCTATTCAATTCAGTTTTTTTCCCAGTACTATTTCAAACTAAGCTGCATCATGCATACCAAGTAGCAAAAAGGGCTGGTTAAAAGTGTGTCCTGATTTAAGCACCATACATTTAAATGACCAACTACTCCTCCATGTCTAAGAAGATTGCAAAATTTTGCTCAATGACAAACATTGGCCGAAGTTTCCTATTCAATTCATAAATTCTCAAATTATTTCATTGTCAGTGAAAAAAGAGGACAGCTTTATAATCACATTTGAACGAAAATCATGAAGAGACAACAGTGTGCATTGCAAGGATATGGAAACTAAATTTGCATCCAGATCAAGACTTTCTGCAGAAAACACTAAGGTTGCGTTTGGTAGAGTTTTATAAATATTATTTGAGAGTATGAGTTGTATTTTGAGTTTGTGAGTTGTGAAATTATGATTTGAGTGTAGAAAATTTGTTTGGTTATGGTTTTTGAAGAGAGTGTTGAATTGAGTTTTGAATTGAGTATAGAATTGAATTTTGAAAGTTTGATTTGACATGTGAAGTAAGAAAATTTGTTTGGTTATGAGTTTTGGAAAGAATTTTCAAAACTTAATTCAAATTGTTATAACTCATAACAAAACACACTACTTTCACACTATTGAAAATTCTGATCAACACTCATAACCAAACTCTTTTCAAAATTCAATTAAAAAAAATTATTATTAATAGAACATAACATTAATCAATTTTCTAATTGAAAATACTACAAAGGAAATAAATTTTTTTTCAAAATAAATATTCAAAAATTTTAAATCATAAATATTTAAATAATTTAAATAATCAAAAAATTTAAAAGTACAAAATTAAAATAAATATTCAAAAAATTTAAATCATAAAAATTTAAATAATTTAAATATTCAAAAATTTTAAATAATTTAAAATGTTAATATTTTAAATTTAAAAACAACTCTATACTCAAATCGTAACCAAACACATAAAACAAAATTCAATTAAGAAACTATTTTTAAAACTCATAACCAAATATATAACTCGAAACTCTATACTACTTTCACAACTCTACACTCAAATCGTAATCAAATACATAACAAAAAAAATTAAAATATTTAAAAATATTTTTATAAAATAGAGTTTGAATTTATTTTTGTAAAATATTTTAAAATTTAAAAAATTAAAATCGTAATATTTTGAAATGAAAATATTTAAAAATATTCAAAAAATTAAAAATTTTAAAAAATCGTAACATATTTAAATATTAAAATATTTAAAATCTTAAAAAAATTAAAATATTTTTAAAATATTTGAATATTTAAAATATTTAAAAAGTTAAAATGTTGATTTGAATTGAGTTTTAAAAAGAGTTTTAAATTATGTGTTTGGTTTTGAGTTTTGAAAAGTACTGATGATGTTTTGAATTGAGTTTTGAAAAATGAGTGTAGAATTATAATTTGAAAACTCTAAACAAACAATACACTGAAATTAATGGATGGAATTATAATTAGAAACCCTAACCAAACGGAGCCTAAAATTCACACAAAAAGTAACAAACTTGACAGCAGAGAAAAACGCTAATGAACTTCCCATTAAAGACAAAACAATGGTGAAACTCGAACTATCACTCACTAAAGATAGGGCAAGGAGTCTGCTCATTTCTAAGAACTGAAACCCAGTGCATGATCAGCGGATGAGGAGGAACAATCACCTGAAATCCAACCCAACATTTCATTAGCTTAATAATCAAGCTAATTCTCTGTTTGGTTACCAAGAAAATAGGATTCAGAAATCAAAATTTTTCGACATTTTCTCGGAAACCAAAAGAAAAACAACGCACTAACCAGCATTCTATTTGCCGAGATCGAATTCTCTTGCATTGTCGTTAGAGAATTAAGGGCCAGAGTGCTACGTCGCCGAGAACTGAGTGTTTAGAGAGAGAAAACTAGGGTGCGAGGAGTGTTGAAAGGGAAAGAGAGAGCGAAATTGAAACCCTACCTTGTTGTTGGGATTGAAAATGCGAAGTGCACGCCATTTTAGGTCCAATCCAATGAGCAATTTGAGAGAGAGAGAGAGAGAGAGAGAGAGCGCGCGTGCGCGCGCTTTGGAGGGCTGATTATTCTTTCTTTTTTGTTTTCAATCAAAAAAGCTGATTATTCGGTCCGATGAAGAAAGGTACTAGAGAGGTGTACACTGGTCGCGCCCTCACTTGATTACTCCCTTAGTTTTACATCATTTTGGGCAACCACTCCTTCAAAACAGCAATGGTAGATGACACAATTTTTGTGAGTCAAATGATTTGAAATTGTCAAAATGATATTATTTTTAGTATAAAATAATATCAAAATTGTCAAAACGACGTCGTTTTAATAATTTTGAATCATTTGAGCAACAAAAATTATGACCCTCAAACATTTTTCTCTACAAAATTAATAAAATTGAAAACTTCCATAATCATTAATTCGGAATGTACATTTTATTTTAATGCTTATACGTACGAAAAATATATACAAATTTACTTTTTAAATTTAATGATATATAAGTGATATGATTGGTTGATTATTAGAGAATAATACTACATGTATTAATTGGTATATTAATTAATGTATTAACAGATGATGTGACATAATTTTAGAGGTTTTAAGTATTTGTAATTTGTATAATGAATAGAATCAATAATAATGTCATAACATATGTTGATATACTAATTGGTATATTAATTGGTGTATGTAGCATCGCCAATTAGAGAAGATATAAAAGACAGTATTACGTTTAATATATGGGATTTTTTTGTAATAAGTCCCTTAATTTCAAACTTTATTGCCAAAAGGACAAGCTAAAAACATTTAATTCATAAAGAACAAAATTCAAAATATTTAAAAAATATGATAATAATACCCTCAACTTCTATCATTTTTTTACATTACCACAACCACAATCAACCATTGTGCCTGTTTGGTGCAGCTTAAAAGCTACTTATTTCAGCTTTCAGCTTAATTTAAGCTATTTTGATGTGTTTGGTTTAGCTTATAATTTATAGCTTATAATTTTTTGGAAGTCAGAAATCAGCTTATTATTTGAGTGGGGCAGGAGTTGCTTAATTTATAAGTCAGAAATCAGCTTATGTTCATAATTATAAGCTATAAGCTGTTTAGGCATAAGCTATAAGTACTTTCCCACAGCTCTACCAAACAGGGCCATTGTCTGCCATCACCGACTATCACCGGCCACCGTTGATCACCCTAGTTGGCAACAAATTTTCAGCCACCACTGTCGATTGGATAATATTTTTCGGCAAGATTCTCCAATGATGGTAAAATTTTACTCAATTAATTTGGATAGTAAAATTTTACTGTTTACTTTAAACACATAAATAGTGAACTTTTGCTATTGTTATTACTAACCACCACACTTACTAATGTTATTATCATTATTCATATAGATATTGTCACGCCCCAGACTCGCCCCTAAAAGTTTGGGCATGACCTGTTCAGAAATGAACACTTGACTTGCTTTACATACGAATATATGAGGCCTAATCAGAAGCACATAATTACTAATATATATAAATCCCATTGAGCTACATCTACATGCCAGGATCTCATACATCACATGCACCGTATAGAATAGATAAAGTCCCAAAAATACAAATATCCCTTAGCTGTTATACACATACACATATACATATACAGTCCCAGCCCTAACATCGGGCGTATACAAAACCATTGAAGTTATATACATTTAATCCTTGGATAGGCAATCAAAAGTAGGCCAATCAACTTAATAGACGCCACAAAATAGATGGCCTCGTAAAGTGCCTGTGCACATGGGGGTTGACAAAAGGAGACGGGTGTCATGGCTAGGACTGACCACCTGGTAGGTTACCTACAAAAACAGACATAACACAAAGTAAGCCGAGCTCAGTGAATAGTAATACTTAAATAAAATGATGCTTAACTTGAAACATAATAGAGTAATGCATATGAAAATGCAGAGTTCACATAGTTAGTCTGATTCTGTGCTAAGTACATAACGGCCTTAGGTCCAATCTTGCAACATAAACATGATGGCTATAAGCCCTTGAGTATAATGGCACGAAGCCCTTGAAACATGATGGCTAGAAGCCCTTAAACAGATGGCATGAAGCCCTTGAACATGGTGGCATGAAGCCCTTAAATAACTTGGCATTACACCATTGGATAATTTGGCATTAAGCCCTTGAAACATACTTGTATGAACTCAAGAGGTATCTCACACGGATTCTAGAGATGGCTCACGTCGTAGCACTTAGTTCCGTGTAGCACTTTGTTTCATATTTAGAGCAAACTGAATTCAGTGTCTTACAAAGTTCCACCGTCATATGAAAGTAATTTCATTCTTTCCATTAGTTATTCACATTCTTGAATCACTTACATAACTTGCATAATTACATAATTAACGGACGTAACAGAATGCTAATAGCAACTATTAGTTGTACTACTACTCACAGCGTTGAGATGACGTGCTTGTTCCTCCCGGAGTGTGCCCTGCACACATTCACAACTTACACTTTAGTTCATCTTCCATATCAAGTTACGTTCCATTTTGATTTACTTCGAATGAATTTATAAATATCGAATAGGCATCAAATAAATATTCCGACAACATTAAAGGGTTCTACATGCAAAACGGAGCAATCCGGGTTTTTCAGCATGGGCCGCATGTGCAGCTGTGAGCCCCGCACATGCGGCAGTTGGCCCCGCACGTGCGGCCTTGAGGTCTCACACGTGCCTTTTAGGCAGAATCAAAACCCAAAAATGCAGCATTTGCAGCACGTGCGGCAGTGACTCCTGCACGTGCGGCGATTCCCCTGTTTTGGTCCAAAAATTGCTACACAACTCCATCTTTTGGTACATCTTCATAAGGCCCAAATTAACATTCTAAATTGATAATACATAGCCTAAAATTCATGTTAGCAAAGACTTCTAATACACATATTAATCTAGACTAACACTTATTCTTGAATTCTTAACCATAATCGAATTTCTTTTGCATTGAACATCACACAACATCATATCTCCATATATATAGGTAAGTTCTTCATAACCTTCATAAGAAGTAAGAAATAAAAGCTAGTCCTTCCACATATATGCATAAGCAACTCAATTAAACATCAATCAATTGAGAAATTTACTTTAATCTCCACACACTCTAATTCACATAATCATCCAAAGGGATCATTTAAGAAAGAACTCAACAAGAGAGGATAATTTAAGCAAGACACACACTCACATACCTTGAATCTTTACTTCTACTATCCCCCACAATTTCCCAACCCTTTTTCTTGATGAGCTCCTCTTTTTCTCTAACTTCTCCCTCTCAAGCAATATGTGAAATGATATATAAAGATAAGATCTAAATAATTGTCCAGGGAGCATGCATATATAAAGGTGAATAAGGACGAAATGCAATCGTTTAAACATCCGAAATTGAAATTTCCAAAAAAATGCTATAATATTACCTAAAAATTATGCTAATCACATATATAAAATCAATTTCAAATAATTAAGCCCCTAAAGCTTCCAATTTCTGCTTCTAACTTATAGATGTAACAGATACTTTTCTTGTCAAACAGATAGGCACCCTAGAACATAGAGTTCACTTACTTTCTCATAGGATTCCACAATGGGCATTCAAAAACACAAAATGAGGTCTGAAAATATATCAGTAAACATGTACGAGGGTCGGGTTGTTACAGATATTAAATGAGAAATTAAATGAATAACATTAACAGTAAAATTTTACTCTCACACAGAGTAAAATTTTAATATTTTGATATTGAACGTATTAAAATAACATTTGCATTTGAGATCTCAAAATCAATATTCAAACTGATAATGAAAAAAAATGCACTAAAATAAAAATATATACATATAGAGAGAAAAAGAAAAAGATAGAGAAATAGAGATATAGAAAGCACATAAATTGTCTCAGATCTAGTTCAAATCAGAGTAAAAATTTACTATCTGAAAAACAAAGCATCATGAGGAGACAAAGAGAAAGAGAGCGAGAGAATATAAATCTTAAATCCGAGGTCATCAGTCTCAGATCTGAGGTCTTGGAAGCGAAGAATGACAATAGTGGTTGCTAATTGTACGAGCACGAAATATTGTCCTCGTATAATCCTGTTGATTAAGATTGCGCTCCTCCGTACGACGTCGCTTTACTCCCTGAAAACACAAACGTGAGCTAGCCGGCGGGTGTGTGCCGGATACCCCTCCGATGCCTAAGTCAGCAAAAAATAGACAAATAGACAAAAGCTCTGTGTATTCGGAAATCAAAGTTGTGTTACCTCTCCATAGGTGATGTTGTGAGCTTTTATAGGTTCCGCGTGGCACAATCCCAGTAGGACTTTTATTCCTCCACGTAGAGTCCTCCAAGGATTCACACTCCTGAAAGATAATGTTTATCCTTTAACACCCCCCTCACTACTTAAACCAAGTGAGATGGTTTTACCTCGGTAGGATGACCATACGACCGAGATAACATTGCCATGCTAAACTGGCTGGTATGACCGAGCTAACTGCCAGCTCAGCTCTTCCTTTCTTTGCTTCTACCTCAGCTTCGCATGCCAAGACCGAGCTATCCGTAGAAGAGTTGGACCGAGCTAACCAAGAACAAAAGTCCCGAAGAAGGCGTAGCATACCTCGGTTTAAAGATAACGACCGGGCTAACCATTCTGGCCGTGGCGACCGAGATAACAACAAGGCTTTCTGGGACCGGGCTAACGCTAAGGCCACTTTTACTCTGCCTTTCTTACTACGGCCCACAACGGCCTATTACCCAGCTTGGCCCAATTTATACATATAAATTACCCTCTCAATTGCCCCTTAATTCCATCTGCACAGCATGATAGGGATTACATGTTACCAGTCGAGCTAAAAAGTTTTAGCCTTACGACCGAGCTAAACTCTTAAGCCTTTCCAGTCGAGCTAAAAACTCTTTAGCCTTTCCAGCCGAGCTAAATTCACACCGGGCTCTATCTGTCCGGTCAAAATGTCTCTTCAATCATAGCAACTGAATCACTTCTCATTCCAAGTACACGTGGCATGCTCTCATTGGCTGAAGGCAGCTGTCACGCCGTCTTCGTACCTCGTGTTTTTTGAACAGTCCCGCCCAAATTTTTGGGGCTTTTCACCAAAACCCTTTCGTTCTTTTTTTGAATCAAACTCACACTATTCATCTGTTTCTCTCTTTCTCATTTCCATTTTTTCTCAACTTTCCTTCTAAAAAAGCACTTGTTCTTAGTTGCTGTCGTTGCTCCCATCTTCTAGCCTCTTCCTCTTGACCTAGTAAGCTACTCAAATCTGTTCTGTTTTTTTTGTTTTCACCTTTGTTTTAATCCATAGCATATCGTTAATGTGCTTTTGCAAAACACATTTTTGCTTTTTCTTGCGTTTTTTGGGAAAAACCTTATAAGAACCACTTGTATTTCAATAAGCAATCTGTAGAGCACTGTATTTGATCCAAAATCACAATATAGCTGAACTAAAAAGGTGTCTGTAGTTATTGTCAAACTAGCCAGACTAACCAACCGAACTAACACACTACGCCAGTAGTTTCAACACGTAGAACCACCTTTTTAGTCAACTAGCCGAGCTATCGAACCGTACTAAGTCTGCGTAACAGCGGGCTTGAAAGCCCCCAACCATAACCGAGCTACAACTTGGGGTTACACCAGCCTTCTTAGTTTAGACCGGACTAAGAACGCTGCCCCTAGAGGCTCAACCGGGCTAACAAATGCCTTGCTCAAACCGAGCTAACAAACCCTTTGCTTAAAGCGAGCTAAAACCCATAGCATCTCACATAGCCGAGCTAGGACTTCATTTATTTTGCCTTTATTTTTTTTAGCACGGTCCAACGATCTGTGCGTAACACCTTTCTTTTTTCACTTTGCAGACTTAGGTTGCCAGGCACTCCTTCGCACGCTCAACCGAGCTACTCAGCGTCATTTTCTGACCGAGCTAGTAGAAACACCGGGCTTCGTCCCTTTCACCCTTGTATCCATAGTAAAAACCGGCCTACGATTCCCTGTACAGCCACTCCTCTGTGAATTCCTTAGGCAAACCAATCTATGCCCAACCCAGCTTTCCACAAATTCCTATCGCATAATAAATGGCGTCGCCGAGCTAAACCGCCGGCTTGGTATTAACCTCGGTCTAGCCGAAATATTCCATCAATACCCCCTAGGCTCAAACGAAGATGGATGGGTTTATTATTTAAGAATAAGGCGCCGCCGTGAAAAAATAATAAAGAATACCCCGGATAAGGATGTAAATGATGATGACTTCTTCTGGGTTTCGGACAATTTTGAAGATTAAGAAGCCCAAATACCTGGAGACTGGATCAATTGGAACAAAGGCGTAGCCGATATAATTACCTCGGCTAATTTTTATGCTTTCCTTTACCCCGGTTTCCTTTTCTTTGAACCGTACTAACTGTTGATCTCTTTATGCAGATCTGGACTTTCTTAAGTCCCAGTACAGTTACCCAAACTTAGCTGCACTTCGCACCGCACTACGACATCCAGATCGGAGTTGGGCCGAGCTATTAAATTTTGAGCCGACCTACCGATATAGCAGCCGACGTAAAACCAGGGTGACTGACTTCTTGTTAGAAGCCTCTCCTGAACCGGATCCAACATTGCCCCAAATCAACTTGATCCCACTGACTGCTGAGCAAGAAATGGCCAAAAAGAGAGTCGTGCGAGCCCTTCTGACAGAAACAAATCCGACCGAGGTACCACCAGCCGGTCAAACTCAAGAAACCGTGGTAGCTCTGCCAACCCAACAGCCTTCGTCATCGCGACCAAGCAAGCGTGGTCGGACTTCCGCAACCGAGCCACGCCTTGTTGATGAAGACGAAACCGTGGTCCCACAAACAACTCCGCCAAGCCCTCTACTGAGCCCAAAACCGAAGCGCTCTGACCGAGCTACCTCTTCCAAGTGGGCTCCAAAAATCACTTTTCAAAATCGTGCTATCACAGATTCTAACTCAGTGGTCACAAAAAAAGACCACATGATGGCATTCAACCTGGTTAAAAGTGTTTGCCTTCCAGCCGACATGAGGCACCACGACCACCTGACCGAGCTGAAGGCCCTTCGTTCGTTGGTTCGTAGGCTGGGCGCGGTATTGGCGTTCCTACATCGACGCTTCCATGCGTACGAGGAGCCAACCGCTGAAGGGCAGAAACTCTGTGTGGGTCGCACGCCCTGGCATCCTCCTTCTATCGTGCCCTTTCTTCTAGCACAGTTCGTAAGTCGGACGATCTTGGTAACTCCGTCGGTCTGGATAACATCTGGTGTGTGCGTGAGGGCCGATAAGTGCTTTCCTCTGTGTATGACCTCTCAGATCTCGTCCTCTCAGACCTGGAGTGACGAGTTCTGGAAGTCCTGGATTGAGTGTCGCCTGTTTTGAGGCTCCTACTCTCTGCTTGTGATGACATGGTATGCCTACTGTGCTCTTCTGAGTGGCGAGAGGCGTGTTGCCTTTACGCCCCTCTCCTGTCGCCACCTCATTTCCCTTGATCTGGCATTTCATAGACTCCATGTCCGCCGCCATCCGTCGTATCAATTCGTCCTGCTCCTTCACGCGTTCCTCCAGAACTTGAGGGTCAATCCTTCGCCTTTGTCTGTCAGGACTTTGTGAGTGAGAGCAACGGGGGCTATTATTCTGCCTCCCCCTAGTATCCCTCCTGGGGTTCTGTCGTTGGGGCTCCAAATCCGCCATGGAAGAGATATGAGGCAAACCTTCACGCCTCCTACCCCCTTCTGGAGTTTGCTCGTCGATGGCAGATTGCGGCAAATCTTCGTTGTACGCCATTGATTCTTATTAGCAAGGAAAACTTGATCAAGAGGTTTTGTTCTAGTCTGATGTTCCCACAGACGGCGCCAATTGTACGAGCACGAAATATTGTCCTCATATAATCCTGTTGATCAAGATTGCGCTCCTCCGTACGACGTCGCTTTACTCCCTGAAAACACAAACGTGAGCTAGCCGGCGGGTGTGTGCCGGATACCCTCCTATGCCTAAGTCAGCAAAAAATAGACAAATAGACAAAAGCTCTGTGTATTCGGAAATCAAAGTTGTGTTACCTCTCCATAGGTGATGTTGTGAGCTTTTATAGGTTCCGCGTGGCACAATCCTAGTAGGACTTTTATTCCTCCACGTAGAGTCCTCCTAGGATTTATACTCCTGAAAGATCATGCTTATCCTTCAACACCCCCCTCACTATTTAAACCAAGTGAGATGGTTTTACCTCGGTAGGATGACCATACGACCGAGATAACATTGCCATGCTAAACTGGCTGGTATGACCGAGCTAACTGCCAGCTCGGCTCTTCCTTTCCTTGCTTCTACCTCAGTTTCGCATGCCAAGACCGAGCTATTCGTAGAAGAGTTGGACCGAGCTAACCAAGAACAAAAGTCCTGAAGAAGGCTCAGCATACCTCGGTTTAAAGATAACGACCGGGCTAACCATTCTGGCCGTGGCGATCAAGATAACAACAAGGCCTTCTGGGACCGGGCTAACGCCAAGGCCACTTTTACTCCGCCTTTCTTACTACGGCCCACAACGGCCCATTACCCAGCTCGGCCCAATTTATACATATAAATTACCCTCTCAAATGGTATAGTGGCATCAAATAGCGCTGATAGTTAAGATGGTAATGGTCATAATAATGGAGATGGTGGTTTGTAGTGGAGAGAGCTATAAGAGAGAGAGAGAGAGAGAGAGAGAGAGAGAGAGAGTTGCGATAGATTGAGAGAGAGAAAGAAAAGAAAGATAGAGAGTGTGTGTGTGTAAATGGGTAAATTTGTCACACAGAGTATAAATTTGAAAATTTTTGTTCTTCTTACAAGATTTCTTTATTTTGGAGGAGTTCATGAGCTAAAAAATTGGAGTTTGTCATTTTTTTTAAAAAAAAAGGAGCTCTAAGAAGGAGTTATGGCAAAAAATTCCTTAATATTTTAATTGATTGCTACATCATCGGGCTTAAAAATTTAGTTTAATTTCTGATCTTAAATAGCAATGCTCTAAGTATATTTTAGGATAAATTACATTTTGCCCCTCAACAGTCGTTTCGTATCTTTATGCCACTTAACTAAAATATGAAATATCTAACCTTTTACTATTTTTTTTTTTTAATTTAAACTTTTGTAACAAGAATATTCTTTCATCAATAGATATATTTTATGGTAATTTTTTTCTATATTTTAAAATAAATGACAGTATATTTCTGAAATTTGTTTAAAATATAAATTATTTCTTGTAGTTCTAAATATTATAAACATCCCATTGTTAAAGAATTTTATTTAACAAAAAAATAAATAAATTTTTTAACTATACTCTATCGAGAATGAAATTATCTTTACAAGTAGGTAGCAAGATGGTGTGCCTAAGCCCTTGTCCTCCTTGCAAAAAAATAAATAAATAAAAATTAAAAATGAGAGATCTTCTCGACCTACTTTGTTAAAGAAAACCCTCTAACGATCAAATTAATATTTTGATTGGACATAGAAAAGCATAGTAAATGCTATATCTATATTGTCCTAGAGATGAAACTGGATTGTGTTTCTTATGGCCAATCACCTTGATCGACGACATTGTACATTCCTAAGCGGATCAAATCCTGGCGTTAAGTTGGGCTTTCCTCCTTCTTGGGCTATTTGAGCCTAAGGTTTTTGGGTCGATTTTGTATTCCTCATAGTGTCTTTTTCGCCTAAAAAACATTTAAAATTAGACCTATTAGCACAAAAATTTCATAAATATGGATCTCTGAGCTAAGTGCCCAAAAGAAAATCAATAAGAAAAACCTAATATATGTAATACCACAATTCTTGTGGTATCATTTAAATTTTTTTCTTCCATTTAATCACCATGCCAATATTAAATTTATCCAAATTTTTAATACTGTCCTAAACACAAACATTGCACTAAAAGATAAAATGTTGTTATTATTTTGTTAAGATATGTAATCAACACATAAATTAATTACGGAATCAAACAAAGAACATATAAATGGACATGATCTTATGACTCTGTTTGGTTTAGAAAGAAAAAAATGATAAAAAGTGATGGTGAAAAATATTTTCTTGCAAATATTTGATTCGAATGAAAATATCGCAAGAAAAAGATAGATAATTTTAACATTTTAATAATAGATAACCCCTTGCATGGATAACTTTAATTGTCTTGTGTGTGTGTGTGTTTTTTTTTTTTTTTTTAATGTTTTGCAAGAAATTTAAAGTTGATTACAATGTTAATATGGGTTGTATAAATAATAATAATAAATTTTTTAATTTGCTCCACTTTCATGCTAATAAACTCAAAAAAGTTATAATTTTTTTTCTCTCTTTCATTTTCTACCATTTTTATTCTAAACAATTGAGCCTATGAGATTTATTAGCGGAGTCTACTTTTGAAATATCTTATCCCACATAGCTTCGTTTTGTATCCAATTCTGCAACTGTGTAGTCCTAAGTAGTATAGACACGCTTACACGATATGATATAGATATACCGACACGTTAATTTAAAAAAATATAAGACACGCTATAAGAAATAACACTTTTGTCGACTAAAAAATTAGTTGCTAAAAGCCTATTTTTAGTCGGTAATAGTTATCCGCGACCAATTGTTTTGGTCGCTACTTTGGTCGCCAATTGAGGATCGACAAAAGTAATTCGCGACCAAAATTTTAGTTAGTCGGGAAAAGTTGGATTTGCCGACTAAATTTTTAGTTGCTAAATATATCATTATTCCGACTAATCCATTTTGTCGCTAAAACACTTTGGTCACGAAAAGTGATATTTTCCCAACTAAATATCTTAGTCGCCAATTGTCACATTCCACGACCAAAAAGTTTGGTCACCAATTATCACATTCAATGACCAAAAAGTTTGGTCGCCAATTATAACATTCCACGACCAAAAAATTTTGGTCGCCAATTGTCACATTCCATGACCAAAATAATTAGTCGCCAATTGTCACATTCCACGACCAAACATGTTTGTCACCAAAAGAAATGTTTGCGCAACTAAAACTTTAGTCGGCAATAGACCTATTCGCGACCAAATCCTTTGGTTGCCAAAATTAATAATTTTAACAACTAATTATTTAGTCGCCAAATGTGCTTGGTGATACACCGACTACTTTATTTAGTCGGCAAAAGTATAACTTATCTTTTCCGACTAATCAATTGGTCGCCAAAATTAAAAAAACAAAACCAAAATTTGGTCACCAACATCTAACAAAATAAACCTGTAATTTATAATAATCTATCCAATTTATTCAATATAATCTATAATTTGCAAAAATCATTCAAACAAACAAATAAATTGAATCATGAACATTTAACAAAATACATATATCATCCATTTCTAAACCCGTTTAATTAAAGTCAACAACTATTATAAGTTTTCATCCACAAATAATTCTAAACTACATATTTCATCTAGCATAAAAATTTAAAACATATTATTATTATGTTTTAAATTTTTATCCATGTGCATCAACCCAAAGATATAACTAGTAATCTATCAAATATTTTCCATACACACCTAGCCAAAAATATAACTACTAGTGTATCCAAAAATATAACTACTAGTCTACCCTAATATTTTCCATATACATCTATACAAAAATATATAATCCTTCCAAAAATACAAAAAGTGCCAATTTGTCCTGTACAATTTAGCTTTGTGCACGAGTTCATCCATCTGTACCAAAGAAAAAGAGAAATAATGTCAGGTAAAATTGGACAAATAATGAAAAATGTCCATGAAAAGTTAAGGTCACATTAGCAAATTAAATGACTATCATTATCAAATTGTAAATAAAACAATAGCATTCTTATGTCTATAACATTACCACTTTGGTATTTCATTGTTTAGTTTTTTGAACGGACTTAAATGTAATTCAAAGAACAAGTCAAAAATAATTAAATAAAACAACAGTTCACAATAATATGCAATAGACTTCTCAACTAGCAAATATAAACTATACATATTAGCATATGAATGTCTAACCATACTGAAGGGGAAAATTGAAGCGGAATTCAAACGGCTGGTGTTTGCATTTTTTATCACATTGTTCAGAGGCAGTTACATCTAGCTAATTAATACTTAATAGAAACCAGAGATCAGGTTCCCCTCCTAATTCTGAAGACTTGGGGCCAACACTAAACAGTGCCTTTTCATTAATAATGCAAATAATTTTGTTTGGGTAAGTAATTCATTTTCGTTAACTTAAACAATATGATAAAATGTTTGTTGTGGATCACCGAGTGGAATCTCAATTAAAAAGTCATTGCATCAGTTTATGTTCTTTTGGAATTTAGTCTTACAAAGTATTGCAGAATTTGATAGCCCACTGTTTGGGTATGTTGGTGCACCTGCCTAAGCTGCCACATTGTACTTATTCATTTACTGGGTTACCTAAAAGCATATTGTATTTGAGATTTATGTATCTCCTTTAACTAGCCCACTAAAATTGTACAAGGATCATTGTAAACCCTATACTACCCCACGTGTTATATTTTAGTTTTGTAATGGTATGGAACAAAGACTGAAAATTATTCCAACGAGTGCAAAAAATATCAGCTTACTTGGCAGCTGATCCAAACTAACATATCAGCTGAAAGAACATGTGCAAAAATATTAGCCCATGTGTTCAAGGTAGACATAATAATAACAGCAACAATCAAAAAACAGGACACTAAAAATCAAACCTTTTTCTTTTTATTAGAGACACCTTTCTCTTTTTGATGGGTATCCTACTCTTCCTCTTCAGAATCTGAGTCAACCTTCTTTGAGGCAGAATCTGCGGCAGTCTTATCCTTTTTATCGTTTTCCTGAATGAATACAATGGAAGAAATGAGAAAAACTTATAGGAAAAAATATATAGCAAACAAAAGATACTTAATATTTGGGCAAAATTCCAATTACCTTAGACCCCACAATTTCCTTAAAATTGAATTTCTCAAAGACCTTCCTAAACTCCTCATCCAAATGACCATCAAATTCAGTCTGGTACATACTCAACTTCAACTTGCTCGATAACCTATTAGTACCAAAACAAACAAAAACACAAGTTAAGATCAATGAATCAAAATGATCATTTAAAATAAAATAAAAAATCACCCATGTTACAAGAATTTGGCATTCCTCCATGTTCTTATCCCTACTAGCTGAGGCTAAAATCAAATTCTATACAATCAAAAGAATGGAATAAACTATAAGTGAAATACAATAGATTTTGTTTAAAGTTACTCATGTTACAGAATCCATGTTCTCAAAAAGCAGAGAAAACAAAATGCATCGTTCCGTATGGTTAAGCTCATTCCTTCGCTCTCTAAAAAAAACACAACAACCAGTTTCAAGGAATATCAGAAGCAGGAGGATCATGCCCAATATTACAATCTTTAAATTCGAATATTACAAGCAGGAGGATCAGGCCCAATATTGCATAAACATTTGAATATATTTTGCAAAGGTTATGCTAACCAAGTTTTGTGCGGATATGTTGGACAATTAAAACAACAAAGAAAGCAAAAAGAAGAGACCAAGAACCAACAAAACCATAAACCAGCTGTAAACAGAAGCTACCACCAACATGGCAAAAGAAAAAAGAAGAAAAAATAGTACAACAGGCCAGCAGAAATAGCAGGCCGGCAGCACCAACAGGCCGGCAGCACACAGCAAAATACAGCAGGCCAGCAGAACAAACAGCACAGCAAAATTGCATCAGTAAGGCAGCACAACATGAAGCTATGTTTATATGCATGATCATATAGAAATGCTAGAACTACAGTTTGCAAGGAGGCAGGGTGTCTATGGCCATCAAAAGAAAGCTATCTACAATGAACATGCGCAGAGCTAATACACAAAAAAAATAAAAGCAGGGCAATTGGTCATCCTAAAAGAGTGAAGCTGATCTAATCCTTGGTTGGAGAAGATAACAAGGCAAAGGCATAACTGAGCCAATTAACTTTCTTCTTTTAACTCATAATAACATTGTCTATGTGATTCAGTGACAATGGCTGCTTAGGTTAGATACTGGATAAGAGCATTACTATCTGACACATTGACTTGATCTCTGCTTGTTCCAGCTCACTTTCATATGAGTTTCCTTCGTCAGACATGTCATATGTATGCCAACATTGACACATCTGGCACATCAGCTATTATCTGTGTTAGATATGATTTAGACATTAATTTGTATAAGCTTTCTTTGTTTTGTTTTTTATGTTTGTTTGTTTTTTTTAATTCAAAATCTTGGATAAATGAATGATATAATTACAGGTCTGAAGGGAGCACAAACCATGTGTACAGAATTGGTACAACAAAAAGCCCGTATGAGTCATATGACCTATATACATCAACTAGAGAATCCAAACTCTCTAAAAAAAATACATTAAATTGTCTAGTGAAGGATTTACTGTTCTTGTTGTCACCCAACTACACAGAAAACTCAAAAAGTGGCCTTTCAATTGATGAATAGACTCCTCAATGTTATCAAAAGAAGGTCAATTCATCTCCTGTGTACATTACATTAAGAAAAATACATGTCTTCTGATAAATCTCTCGTTTTTTGAAGGCTGCCTCTTGAGCAAGCATAACTATCTTGGGCTTTAGTATGGAAGTCTAGTACACAATTAGAAAAATTGAATGGTACCTTCAAAACTGCACCTATAGCTACATAAGTTTATGAGCCTTTTCCATTGGAAAGTGGGTCAAAATGAAGATGCCTCTTGGACCTTCCAGAAGTGTTCCTTACATACGTTGAGTATTTTATTTGTTCCTACTATACATTTTGAATTATCTTAAAGTTACACATCCTCATGGCTGAGGACACATAGTATGTCAAGTGGTTGTTGAATCAAGCTCGATGTTACCTTGACTCCACAAATTTTGGATTTAACATATGTCTTTTTGAACTTTTGTGCAAATATTGGTCAATATGAATTTCTCTTAGAGGAGTTCTAGAGACATTTTCATGGATTATATTATAGGCCTTCAAGCACTAGCTCTAAACTATCATTATATCTGCCACATCAACAGGTGTTTATCAAAACTTAGGGCTGGGAAAATTAAGGTTATAAGAGTAGAAATGGCAAAACATTATGTATCGAAACTAAAATCCATAAAGATTTTCAAAACTGTGATGATCTAGATAAAAGTCCATTTATCTTGTTTGTTTCTATGTGATAATTATGTTATATCATGTGATTGACTACAGATGTGTAGCGGCATATACTTCAGATCTAATATTTCTTTCTGTGAGTTTGAATCCTTACCGGAAGAATAATTTAAAAACTTCTATCAGTCTAGATCATGCGTAAGTATACATGTCCTTTTTCTTTGTTATTAATTCTACTATTACAATTTTACACATAGTTACTTCCTGTGAAAATCAGTTTAGCTAGTAGGAAAAATATCTTACGACTACCCACTTGGTTGCATTACTACAAACATTCCAGATTGCAACCGACTAAAAGAGTAGAATCGAGATTGCAGCTTTGGCTATATATGTTTATTATTATTTAGTTATTTAGTCAAATATCATTGTAAAAAAACAAAAAACAAAAAACAAAAAACCACCTTTATTAACTACCGAGTGTTTTAATGGTTATGGAAATTGTGATGTCAAGTACACATAAAACTCTATAGTGGAACTCATAAACTAATAATGGGGCTTTTAGTTATTATTTAACTCAATAGTCTATGGTTGCTATCCTGACTTGTAGAAACACTAACTTACAAAAATTTGAAGTCTCCAATGTATTTTCGCCACCATGAGATCTATATATAGCTAAAACTTGAAATATGTTTCATATCAACCACTATAATATATTGTCTAGAAAAAGAGATTGGCTAGAGAGAGACAATAAAAACCTTAAAATTAGGAGCATTTCTTCTTATATTGATCACACTTCTTGTGACATATTTCTTCTTCAACTCTTTGATCTTGCTTCCATGTTCTCGACTCAAAGTTCTGTGGCTGCTATCAGAAGGCTGGCTGAAGACCAACATGTATCCAATTTGCTTGTGCCTAAGCTATTATGGTTTAATGTTGCCCCACCCAAAACCCAGTTTTTTGGCTGGTTCGCTTGGTAATGGAGGGTGAAAATAGCTGACTATTTGCAAAAAAAAAAAAAATGGTGCTCTAGTAATGTCTGCCCTTTTTGTAAAAGTGAAGCTGAATCTTGCAAGATATGGTCTGAGCTACTAAATTGGTGGGGTTTTCAGTGGGCAACTTGCAGCAGCTGCAAAAACTGTAAGATTTCTGAATAGCTTTCTGTATTTCATATATTCAATGTATCAAAGATTACAATCAGATCTTAGATTATATAGCCCTAAATCCTAAACCACAAAGGAAAATACAAATACAATTATGTCTCTAATAGGACTCTAACTCAATAACACAATCATGTCTCTAATAGGACTCTAATTTGTACAAAACACACTCTAACTCAATAACACAAATTTATTATATTCTATATTCTAACACCCCCGCTCAAACTCAAGGTGTTTTAGCAGAAAACACTGAGAGTTTGCTAAGAAGAAACTGAAACCGAGCGGTAGTGTGAGATTCAGATACAGATTCAGATGCAGATTCAATCTCAGAAGGCATCTAGAACATCAGTTTCAGAGTCAGAGACAGATTTAGATTCAGATTCAATCTCAGAAGGCATCCAGTTGACTAATAGTTAATAAACTGACAGATAACTGAGGAACATATAAAACGGAATAGAGACTGCAGACACAGCAGACGGTATGACAGACCGAACAGATATAACTGACTCGACTGAGAATCTAACTGAAAAGATGAAAGTGCAACGGGGGAGGTAGACTGAGGAAGATGCAGGCGTTCCATCACATAGAGATCTCCAACTCTACGGCTGGTCCCAATATGCTTTTTGGATACCCGATCCTGAAAAGGACCCAAGCAAACCTGAATGAGAAGATGTGAGAGCAGAAGTGGAGGAAGATGACTGAGAGGTGGACCAGAGATGCTGAAGCTGAGCAATTTGAGCACTCAAGGAAGCCAAGTCAAGATCAGAAGCCGGAACAAATGTAGTATAAGCAGCAGCAGGGCGAAAAGTACTCGGAGCAGGACCTCGAAATTGTGTCTGAGACGATTGAGCAGACTGACGGTTCTTCTTAGGACAGTTGTACTTCCAGTGACCCTTTTGATGGCAGAAAGTACACTCATCTGATGCTAAGGGCCCCTTTGTGGGTTTGACAGAAGACTGAGGCGGAGACGTAGATGGAGGTGCCAATAAAGGTGGCTGTGTTAAGAAGACTGAAGGAGACACGGTCTGATAGGTTGTTTTGAGACGTGTTTCTTCGGAAAGAAGCTCACGAACAATAGCATCCACAGAAGGGAGAGAAGAACGGTGAAGGATGCCACCGCGGATAGCCTCGTACTGAGAAGAAAGAGCCGTTAAAAATTGCACCAAACGACTCTCTTCCCTAAACTGCACATAAGCATCGAGGGCTGTAAGACGAGGAGGTTCCATAAGAGCAAGCTGATCCCAGAGACCCGTCATCTCAACATAAAAATCCTGAATAGATTTATCCCGCTGACGAGCATTCTGCATAGCGGACTCCAACTCATACCGTTTGGCTAAGTTAGACTGTTGATAGACGCCAAATAAGTACTCCCACACCTCTTTGGCAATAGGATATTTGGAGAACATCATTCCAATGCGATCTTCTACAGAATTATGAAACCAAGTCAGAATTTGAGCATTGTCACAATCCCATGTGTCACAAGCAGCTAGATAATTGTCCTGTTTTGGATCCAAAGGACGTGGTATAGACCCAGACACATAACCCCATTTTTTTCGACCCGTAAGAAAATTCTTCATAACAGTGGACCAATAACCATAATTGGCACCAGTGAGCCTACAACTGATAGCCGGAATTTTATCATCCGATATGATGATACTAAAGAACCAAGAAACTTGAAACTTTGGGATCAAATTATAATTGCTGAGAACCTTGGGTAAAAGAGTAATAACCAGACTTTTTTTTTTTTTTTTTTTTGAACAGAATAACCGGACTTGTTGACAACCAGTTTAGAGATACCAAAGCGAATCAATCGCGAAGCAACTGAGAGGGAGAGAGACTGTGGTCGGCGAATACCGAAGGAGACGACGTCGAAAGTGCTAGGGCTCGCGAGGTAGAACTATCGATCGTCCAGAGTCGAACCAGAGAGAGAGACGCAGCGGATGGAGTCGCGATTGGGAGTCACGATCGAACCGAAACTGAGAGGCAGAGGGTTCTGGGTTGGGGATGAACCAGATGAAGCAAACCCACTACGGCTAGGGTTTTGAATCTGAAGGCTAGGGTTTGAAATCAAGCTCTGATACCATGTAAGATTTCTGAATAGCTTTCTGTATTTCATATATTCAATGTATCAAAGATTACAATCAGATCTTAGATTATATAGCCCTAAATCCTAAACCACAAAGGAAAATACAAATACAATTATGTCTCTAACAGCATTGTTTTCAAACCCGGACCGGACCGGCCGGTCGGACCGGTTGAACCGGGAACCGGGCCTTGTTCCGGTCCGGTCAACCCCCCAAACCCGGATAGGGGCCAAAACCGGGAAAACCCAGTGACCCAGTGGTCGAACCGGTAAAACCGGTGACACAGTGGTCGGACCGGCCAGAACCGGTCTGTTTTTTTTTTTTTTTTTTTTTTTTTGGGTTTTACTTTTTTTTTTTTTTTTCTTTCTTTCTTATATATATATATATAAATATATTTTAAAATTTTGACTAAAAATTCTTATTTCAAGAGTCTCCTCTCATAAGAAAGAGTCTCATTGAAAGCTTGAGAAGATTATGAAAGTCTATTCCTATTTATAGGAAAAGATTTTTCAAAGAGAACCTACAAAATTCAATGTGGGATTCAATCAAATTATTTGAAACATATTGATTGGAGGGAGAGTTGAAAATTTCATTTCCCTCCAAAATTAAATCTAGCATTCAATCAATTTATTTGGAGGGAATGTTTAAAAAATTTAATTTCTTTGAAATAAGTGACTTTTTTTTTTTTATCAATTATAACTTTATTAAATGTTATTAATAAATATTATGCAACAATTTTTATTTTTATTTGATTATTTATATATTTTTTTATTTATTTATAATTTATAATTATATTTTTTAATTATATAATATTAATTATGACGTCACGGTTCGACCGCTTTGACCCGACGGTTGAACCAGTGACCCGTCCACCCGGTCCCTTTTCATGTTCGCTCACCGGTCCGGTTTTGAAAACATTGTCTAACAGGACTCTAACTCAATAACACAATCATGCCTCTAATAGGACTTTAATTTGTACAAAACACACTCTAACTCAATAACACAAATTTATTATATTCTATATTCTAACACAGCTCTGCAGCAGCAGCAGCAGCAAAAGCACTAAATTGGTGGGGTTTCTGGTGCCTATGTTATGTGTTAAGATACATAAAATATCAATGTACAATTGAATGCTCAACTACTTTAAAACATTTAACTTGGGGGGGGAGGGGAGGACCTATTTGGTCCATGCCTTGGTTACTTAGGCTCCATATATTAAGAAAAGGAAATCACCTACTAAATAGAATTTATCTAAATTATGGTAATGTTTGTCTCCCTCTCAATATATAAAGTATATTTTAAGGTCTTTAGGTGAAAGATCTGATTCCGTTTTCAGTCAAGTACATCCAGTTGCTAAGACAATTTTCTCCAACTCTCTGTTTTTAAAAAAGAAGATTAGAATCCATCTTCAACAGCCACAAAACACAGTATTATTTTAATTAACACAACCAAAATAGAAAAATACCTCCATATACCAGCTCGTCATTCCTCCTTTGGAAAGAGCACACCGGATATAGATGTCACTTTATCAAAGAAATCAAATTCTCTTCGAGACACATCAGTAGCCTTGGGAGTGAATCCATCAATTATTTGTTGCCTAACAACAGGCAATAGCTCTAGAAATGAACTATTCTGAAAATAAGAAGGATACATCCAAGTGATTAAGCAAAGAGTCAGAAAAACTCAGGCAGTGAAAATGTTTCCAATGATTAAAGAAAATCACAATTTACTGTCATAAGATCATGCAAGTTATGCACACCAGTAGAACAAGACTCCAACAATAGATATATATAGCCAAGATCCATCCCCTAAAACATGCAGGTATATTGGTACACATGAGTTGCATTATACTATGTTTTTCAAGAAAGAAATGTCATGACCGTATTATTGCTGATGATATCTATGGTGGAGTTTGAAAGACTTGAGAGCAAGGCTAAAAGCAAAAATGATGTTGCATTTTGAGGCAATAACTCTCTGCTTCCACTAGAAGCGTTCTTTTGTTGTCTTTTCGGCTTTCTTTTGTTGTCTTTTCTGCTACAAAACAACAAAGTGCATCTATTATGTTATCCAAAATGACACATACCACACAAATATCATTCAGGGGTTAAAATCGATGGACTATAGAAGCAGAAAAAACAAGTCTTTACCAATCAACCCAAACAATCAGCTTCATACGACTAGGTAAGAGAACGAAAGTGAATAATTTGACAGTACTAGTAGCTTCAAAATTTACACTAATTGAATTCACATTAGAACATCTCCAATCCTTCATCAAGTTTAAATTTGATGAAAATTTTGATGAAAATGAGATCCAATCCATTCATCAAGGCCATGAAAGCTACAAATAATTTCTCCAAACAATTAATGTCCAATTTGTTAAGGCTCACGAAGAACCACCACAACTCCAATTACTTATTTATGTTTATTCAAAAAAAATATACAGATTGGAAAATTTAACATACAAAAGGCCTCATATTTGTTTAGAATCATCTGGTTTCAAAAGCCTTAGCCATCTGAAGCATGTGACACATGCAATACATCTACCACGGTGCTTAAGTTACAATTCAAATAAAACATAGATTATGTTGGCACCAGTAAAGGATTAATTTACAGAATAACACCTCTATTTAAATCTTCAAGTACACCCATTCATAAGTCCATGGTAAGTTATGCCCAAAATAAACAAAAAATGTGGGCCAATACCCAAAATTGAATCTAAAAATAAATTATTCAACAAGATGTATAGATAATCAACTACTAACTACAACTTGCCCAGTTGGCCAAAACACCAGCACCAAAGTAGGAGGTCAAGGGTATAATTCTAGGCAAGATTTCCTCTTCCCCCATGCTGTGGCCTCCGATGTACCCAAAAGAAAAGAAGAAAAAAAGAATAATGAATAAATATTTTTGGATAGACATACCGTCGCAGATCCTTCATCTTTCCCTGATTCCGGTACTGTCTCACCTGTTTATGGCAGACAGATAGTCACTATTAAGCTAAAACATGTTTGACATTAGAAGCACATTATCTTAAAAATGCATTTGCTTTCATCAATATAATAAGAAAGAGCAGCCATTTATTCAATTACATGACTAAAGCAAAAATTTCCAAACCTGTAAATGCCATATCATAATATGAGCAAATATATCACAAAAGGGGCATAAAAAACAGAGAACTCACCAGAAATTTCATAAGGCTTTTGATTTCAAAAGACAAATTTGAGTGAGTAACTTCAATGGTGGTTCGGAGCTGTGATGAAGAAAACAAATTAGGGCTTTGTTTCAGAAACTGAAGGCAAGGAGAAGAGACCTACGCTGTTTGTGAAAATCAATGTTGGGAATGGAAAGAGTCGTGCTCTCTCATCAATCGTGGGTAGAATAGGCGCGGAAATTTTTTTTTTTTTGAACTGTATAGGCGCGAATTTGGGAATAGTATTTTATATGAAAATCAAATTCAAATATTTTATACAATCACACTTATTTACTTATTTATGAGTGTGATTAAAAAAATATACATATAATTACACTTATTTAAAAAGTATGATTAAAAATAAATATTATCCTTAAGTATTATTAATAGTCTATATATGATCACTTTAACTAGAAGGTGTGATTAAAATAATATATATATATATAATCACACTTAATTGAAAAGTGACATAAAAAATACATATTATCACACTTAATCAAATGAAGTATTATTAAAATATCAATCTAATTTTTTTTTTCACACTTTCAATAAAAATGAGATATTTTTATTTGTCAAAGTATGATCTTTAACTATTTTGTAGTAGTGCATGCTGATAGTCCCTTGTTCATCGAAGAGAATAATGGAGAGAGAGAGAGAGACTCTCATAGCCGTTGATGAGAGAGAGTGAGGGGGTTGGTGATGAGAAGCTTCTGGATCGAGAGAGCACAAATAAAGAAAGATGAGAGAATGAAAAGGATAGAGAGAGAGAGAGAGAGACCAAGTGGTCTAATGATCCCAAAAAAAAAAAAAAAATTAAGTAATTATTTTTTGCAAACAATAATCTCAAGTGATTTTTATTTTTTTAATGGTGGAGTGAATTATATATATATTTTTAAATTTTAAATTTTTGTTTAGTTAGGTATAGTATAAATATTTAATTCTTTTTATAAAAAAAAAAAATTTTAACTCAAAAAAAAAAAAAACAAACAAACAAACAAACAGAGAACAGGAGGGGACAATTGGTTTCCCTCTAAAATTTTCACACCTTTGGCGACAAAGTAGTTTTGGTCGGAAAATGTTAATAATTGGTGACTAAAATTTTGTTGTAGCCAAATCTTAATTAACAGCGACTAAAATATTAGTCGCCAAAAGTATTAATTTGGCGACTAACTTTTTTTTGGTTAGAAAAAATAAATATACGACAACTAATTTTTTTTTTGGTCGCTGAAAATAATTTTTTGGCGACCAAAATTTTAGTCGTCAAAGATAAAAAATAATTTTTTATTTTCCATTCGGCGACTAAATAGTTTTAGTAGTCGAAACTAAATATACGGCGACTAAACTATTTTTAGTCGCTGAAAATAAGTTTTTGGCGACCAAAATTTTGGTCGCCAAAAGAGAAAAAATAATTTTTTATTTTCCATTCGGCGACTACATTGTCTTAGTAGCCAAAACTCAATATACAGCGACTAAAATATTTTTAGTCGCTAAAAAAGTTTTTTTGCGACCAAAATTTTGGTCGCCAAAAGAGAAAAAATAATTTTTTATTTTCCATTCGGCGACTACATTGTTCTAGTAGTCAAAACTCAATATATGGCAACCAAAATATTTTTAGTCGCTAAAAATAAATTTTTTGAGGACCAAAATTTTGGTCGCCAAAAGACAAAAAATATTTTTTTTATTTTCCATTCGGCGACTACATTGTTTTAGTAGCCAAAACTTAATATACGGCTACTAAAATATTTTTTATCGCTAAAAATAAGTTTTTTGGCGACCAAAATTTTGGTCGCCAATTCCACAACCAACTTATTTTTGATCTTCTGCGACCAACTTATTTTTTGGTCGCCAAAATGTGACATTCCGCGACCAAATTTGTAGTTGGCCGCCAAAACCATACTACTTTCTGCGACCAACTCATTTTTTGGTCACCAAAATATGACCTTCTGCGACCAACTCATATTTGGTTACCAAAAATAATGATCATTCGCGACTAATTAATATTTGGTCACCAAAAGGTAACTTTTAGCTACCAACTTTTATATTAGTCGCGGAAAGTGGTCGCTAAAAGTGTAGATTCTTGTAGTGACATGTTAATTTATATTTTTATAAATTTCTTATATGTGAAATATATGAATATTTTATTCAAAGGTAATAAAAAAAATGAAAAACATAATATTAATGAAAATTAAATATCAAAATAGCATTCATGTAACAATTACAATATGACGAATGCAGAATAATCGTAGAAAATATATATGCACATGATATATTATCCTAGAATAGCACTACTTTAACCCAAAAATTAGATCCACTTTTCAAAAGAAAGTGATAGGCAAGCCCATTTTCTAAACATACTTTCTAGTCTCAATGATGTATAAGTGAGATGATTGGTTGATAATTATAAAATACATGAGAGAGAGAATTGCCATAAATATTCTAATAGATTGCTGCATTATTGAGTCTAAATTAGACCTATTTTTCAAATCAATAATATAACATTGTCTTTAAATATCTAAGACAACTATCTCTCATATCTTCTTTAATTATCAATCAATCATCTCTCTTACATATCATAGGGTCTAGAAAATGAACTTGTATATCATTTTTCTTTAGGCCGTATTTAGTTCGTAAATATGGCGAGAGAGTTAGAAAAGAAAAGGAAAAATGTAAGTAAAATATAATTACATTTTAGTTACATTTTACACGCCTTTTCTCTTATTCTTTCTAAATTTCTATCCAAATACATAAATCAAACAGTCTTAAAAAAATCCAAAAAATATTTGTAAAAGTATGAGAGACGTTTTATTAGTGTCCAGAGTATAATCTACGCGACAGGTCTTCTACTCTATGGAAGTCCATGCTTCTTAGGAGTAGTCTATGCGCAGAAAAGTTATTGTCACGCGGCAATTAATAATCATGTTTATCACTGGTGAAGAAATGACCATTTCAAAGTCTGGAGGTCTTTGCCGCTTAACCTATTCGTGTGAGTCATTTTATTGTGAAAATTTTGCAGGCCTCATACCTTAAGTTACACCGAAGAGAGTGAGAGAGAGAAAGAGAGAGAGAGAGATGGATCCAATGCCAAAACAGACCATAGAGCACTTCACCCATCCAGGCCATCAGCTGGAACAAGTCTACGCTAAGACAGAGTACACTTGTGCTGGCTGCAAGACCCTCGGACAGGGGTTGAGGTATCAGTGCAGCAGCAAATCATGCTACTATGTTTTGCATGACTACTGTGGCACATGCCCTCCAAGCCTCTCCTCTTTCATGCACCCACAACACCCCACTCACTCTGGTGGTCCGTAATCCACAACAATCCACCCGCTAGAATGACCGCTATTACGATGTGTGTTGTGAACCAGTAGAAGGGCTCTTCTTCTACAGGTGCAAGGATTGTGACTTCGATTTCGATGTCCACCCTCTTTGCACCCAATTGCCTCCACAACTCTGCCATGCGCTTGACCAGTCTCATCCCTTGATCTTTGAGGCACCCGTGTTTGCCTAGTCCTTGTTTTGTTTGTGGCGCCGAGTGCTCTTCTCGGCGCTACAGGTGTGGGGTTTGTGGCTTGGATATTCATCTCGAGTGCCTCTTAAAACCATGTGTTCGCCAACACAACAACGGTCAGTCAGACATCGGGTCCAAATCCAAATCATCCTCCGCCATATCCACCGCCACTGCCTTATGGTCATCCTCCGCCATATCCACTGCCACCGCCATCGCCTTATGGTCATCCTCTGCCATATCCACTGCCATCGCCACTGCCTTATGGTCATCCTCCGCCATATCCACTGCCACCGCCATCGCCTTATGGTCATCCTCTGCCATATCCACTGCCATCGCCACTGCCTTATGGTCATCCTCCGCCATATCCACTGCCACCGCCATCTCCTTATGGTCATCCTCTACCATATCTACTGCCACCGCCTTATGGTCATCCTCCGCCACCGCCACCGCCACCGCCAAAGCCTTATGATTATGGTTATGGTTCTGGTTATGCTTATGGGTTCCTTCTGGTTATGGTTGTGGTAATGGTTCTTGGGTTCCTTATGGTTATGGTTATGGTAATGGTTCTGGGGTTCCTTCTGGTTGTGGTAATGGAAGTGTTACCCCGGTCGGAATAGGTAATCCCGGTCACGCTCGCGCGAACGGAATTAAGGGGCAATTGAGAGGGAGATTTATGATCTGGATTGGGCCATGGTAATGCCGGACAAATTGTGGGCCGAACACATTTGGGCTGTAGTAGCCTGGGCCTGTCCAAAATGGATTTTTGCTTGGTAATGGCAAAGGGCGTGTGGAACCGAGCTACTCGGACTTGTTGGTACGGAAGCCGGTCAAGTGATGGGTTCGACTGAGGTGTCCGCAACCTCACAGGGTTCCACGGTTCGTGCGTTGCTCGGTCGAAAGGCGCGCACCCGTGGCTCGGCATGAAGGCCTTTGGTTAACCGGCATGCCCTACTTCAAGCTCAGCTTTGTCAGAATGCATCCGAGCTCGGATTTTACAGAGCTCGATTATTAGAGCATTTGGGTGTGAAGTGCAGCATGGCCGCAGGAAGCCGAGATGCTTCATCCGGCTGCCGAGCTCCCAGTAGAATGGGCTGGCAGTTTAGGTAGGTGATGTTTAGCTGGATTTGTGCTGACAGATGGGATAGCAGCACCACGTGTCGAGAGACTAATGGGAGTAGATTTGGGGCGCAGAACGTATTTAAGCATGTCTGCGCCTCCTATGCTGAGACAGATGAACATTTGGTGAGATAAACACTCTACACTCTCCCTTCTCTCTATCTATCGCCTGTGTGTGTGTTCTAACTTGATCGTCGGAGGGATTTTCCGGCCACACACCGGCCGGGTAGCTCACCGCCGTTGTGCTCGCAGGTTGATCGGACTGGCAGGAGCTTAGAAGAAAGGAGTAAGGGTTCGCCTGAATATTTGCTCCCCGTATAGTGATTATGATAACATGTACAACAATGGGAACCAGGCTCAAGGACATGGTGAAAAATTTAAGAAGTTTGGTAAACCGATGTTTTTACTTGTAGGGCAGCTAACTCTTGAGTGATCTCTAATGGGATATTTGGACTGGCTTTCCCTACTGGATTTCGATATGAATGGAATGTAAGTAGCAACATGTCATCAAATTACAAATCAAATGTTTATAAATGAATATGTTGTTATTATATGTATGATAGTAATGTTGTGAATTTTTCAGGAACTATTGAATAAAGATCTGTCCTATGACTTTTATGCATTGGCTACCTTTCATGGCAAGTTTCTGGTGCCGCAAAATTGCAGTCTTGGAGATCCCATGTAGTTCCCGTTTAATAGTTCCAATTATATTTTGGGTTCTTGATTGTGGAGTTTTTTTTGTTTTTTTGCATATTCCAAAAAATTAAATTATTTATGAAAATAATCAATTTTTTTAATTATTTATCAAATTAATTTACTTTTTAAAATTACAGATTCAAAATACGATTTTATGGTGAAATAATTAGTTGATTAAAAAATAAGTCATTAACTTAGTAGTACTTGATTAAGAACCCAAGTAAGGAATTTGTTTATTTAGAAAAGAATGATTTAGTAATGAAAGAATATGTGAAATGAGAACCCGATTCCTTTAAATAAGAAATAATAAGCATAGTAGAACTTAAGACTACTTAGACAGAAAGAGATAAGAAAAGTCAAGTTTGATCAAGGAATTGATATTGTGTTTTAATGTGTATATGTTATGTGTTCGTGTAGGTCACGCGCTATTGTTTTGCCTGATCTGTCTAATCTGCTTCTGTAACTATCTGTGAGTAATAACTCTGTAAAGTTATATTTAACTTTAATTATTTTCTGATGATATGAAATGATTATTTTTTTTGAAATGCTATGTTTTGTATGAATGAATGATTGTCTGAATTTTTGAAATGTATTTGTGGCATCCTTAGCATCATGTGATATCTTCCGTCCCTTTTATGGGTCATCGGGTCCCTTTATGGATCATCAGGTCCCTTATGGGGTTTTCAGAAACATCTCTGTGCACATGAGTCATTCGAATGCCTTCATGGCCGTCCCTTCATGGGTCATTAGATTTGTTAACGCTAATAGATATGCCACGCACTATAATGTGAAATGTACGAACTTTGAACATGAAGACGACTTGTATATGAATCTGTTTCTGCTTTGACATCTAATCAAGTATAAGACTCTGTTTCTGCATGGACATCATTCAATAAAAGTCTTTACGCTGTTATTATTCATTGGGCTTCCACTCACTATTTATATTATATATGTAGGTGATTCGGCGAGTGACCAGGCCTAGAGCTTCTGCATGGATTTTGCTTTTGTCAGCCAACCTATGTGCCTCCCGTGGAGGTTCCAGATATGTCTAGTGGTTATGGCTAAGTGTATAAAATTCAAGTTTTGTGTTCTTGTTTGGTTAAACAAGTCTTTGCTTATTTTGTAAATAAGGTTAAGTTCCTTTTTGTCTAATCTGTATATATGTGATGACGTAAGGGTGATGTGCAAATATGTATATAAAAAGTTTAAATTTTTTCCATCTCATATAAGTCTACACAACTCAATGGATGTTGTATATTTGTTATTTGCTTCCGCTAGCCTCTAATGTTAAGCTAATTTGTCTCAGAGGCCTTCGGTAATCCCATGATTACTGGTTAGTTACGATGCTAAATCTATAGGGACGGGTTTGGATTGTGACATTTAATCTTTCTTAATGAGTGAATGTGGGAGTTAAAGTTCGAAAATACAAGAAAAACATGAAGAACAGTGGGTAAGTCAAGAACTTACGGGTTGGGGCGTGCGTTGGAACTTCAGTCGATGGGATGATTCCCTGACAGTAGTGACGGAGTCAAATCTACCAAGAAGGCGCTTCGATTAGGGCAAGAAAGGCAAAAACCAGGGTTTATTGTTTCGTCACTCTAAGTCGTCGCCAGAAGGGATAATGAATAGTGGATGTAGGGGTCTGAAGAGACGTGTCAATATATGTGAGAGAGGAAGGAGAGCCAAAGTTTGAATTTGAAGAGACGACGTAGGACAGTTGGGTTGGCTATACAAAGCCAATGAGCAAGCGACACGTGTCTGTGATGAAACCGGTGTCAGTCTTGAAAAAACAGGCTAAGCAGACCAAGCGGCAACCGAGCAGACAATAAAACTAAGCATAAGGAATAGCACGGTAGGAGACTGTGCACTGATTCGGGAGTACGGGTAATGAGGCGCTTGACCGAGCACATAACGGCTGGGCAAGAGAATGAGTTCGGCCAGAGAATAGAATCCCGGTCGCACTAATGCAACCAGAATTACGGGCCAATTGAGAGCGAGATTTATGACTTGCTAATGGGCCTAGCCAGTTTAGACCGGAGTCAGGGTGTAATAACCCCGACTCTTAATTAACGTTAATTCGTGCTTAAGTGTGCCTAACAAGTAATTAAGAAGAAATCCTAAGTTAATTACATGTGCATCGCGTTCTTTTATATTTATATCTGTTCAGCGTAGAAAGATCTGTTCTTATTTTCGTTTCGGTTTGCGAATTTAAGACCTATCGGCATCCGATTCAGAAATTGATTTGATTTATGTGTTAGTTAGAATTTGTAGAACCTTATGGTAGGTTTAATTGAAATTCAATTCAGAACGATTAAATTAGATTAATTTAATGTACATTTGATTTATTTTGATTAATTGCCACCAAGTGAGCTCCTATAAACTCCTCACATGCTCCACTCATCTTTTCTTTCCTTATTACAAAAACACCTTTGAGCCTATAAACAAAAACGTGGGAAAGAAAGAGAGGAATGGAAAATTGAGATCAAAAGCAAGAGAAAAAGGGAGATTGCTAGGATTTGATGGTGAATTAAAGAGAATTTGAGAGCTACAACTTCAACACTTGTGAATTCAAGCCTCTAGGTAAGAACTTTGTCCTTAAGCCTTGAAGTCTAGACTCTAACGCATGAACACAAGAGAATTATGTTGAATAATGCAAGAATTGAGTTAGAGATGTAGAGTGGGGAGCCATATCATGCATGCATGTCCATTCCTTTACAAATTGAGTATGATTTTCAAGAATTCCCTCATGCATGTCTTGAATTCACTTTAATTTTGGGGAGTCATCAAGTTTCAAGTTGTTTTGTAGCATTTGGTCATGTTTTGAGAAGCTTAAGGCCAAAAGAATTCATGCACGTCATGTTCTTGGCTCATTCATAAACTTTTGGTTGAATTTTGCATAATTGGCAAGTCATTGGACCATGATTTCTTGAAATGATCTTTAATTCATGATGTTTTAAGAGTTTTCATGTATTTTCTTAAGTTTTGGCCCAGAAAAATCAAGTTTAATGCTTTTAAGGTTGAGTTTGAGCTTGAAGATCAAATCTAGAAATTTCAGAATTTGCAACCACGCTCGATCGTGGGATTTCACGCTTGAGCAAGAACTTTGAGTGCGTGCACTTTCGCTCGAGCAACTTGATTCTCGCTCGAGCGTGAAATGCATATACCCAGAAGTTTGCACATTTTGCAGCACGCTCGAGCGACAGAATTCACGCTTGAGTAAGGGTTTGAATCTCACGCTCGAGCGGAGATTGAGCGTTCGTCGAGTGTGAAATGCAAGCAACCAGTACTTTTTTTCAAAGTTTACAGTTCGCTCGAGCGAAGCCTCACTTTTTGCATGTCCGCTCGAGCGAGGAAAGACACGCTCGAGCGTGGACCCTATTTTCAGCAAATTTTGAAAAATGTTTTCAAGTGCATTTTTGCATTCTCATTCCATCCTAGGCATTCCTAGGCCATGATTATGACCCCATAATGAGAATAATGAGGTAGAAACGCACCAAAACAAGAAAGGATCAAGTTATCATTTACGGGTGTGTAATTCAGAACATGTTCGTTCTGTAACTGTGTAGGTCAAGTGCTACAACGAAGTTGAATTGTCTACTTGCGACACCGATTATCTGTGAGTAATAACTTAGTAAAGCTATATTCAAATTTATGTATTTTCTGTATATAAAGTTTAAGATTTTCAGTTCCATGTATGTCTCCACAGCTCAATGGACTTCGTAAGTTGTTTATTTGCTTACGCAGTCCCTAACTATATGTGGTTCTGTTCAGAGGCCTTGGTAATCCAAGGATTACTGGTCGGTCATGACGCTAAACCTATAGGGGCGGGTTTGGGTCGTGAGAAAATAGTATCAGAGCACGTGTTCTACCACACACATAAGTCCATATGAACTTAGGATGTCCTAGTAAGAAGTAAGGGCATTTTATCTGCGTATATAAGTGTGTGAGTGTAAAAGTAAAAGCATAAATCCGATTATAATCATGTGATATGGGAATAAACAATCTGAATAATGTAAAAAGGACTATTTGCTTATGTTCATAATGCCCTGTTTACCTATAGCAATGGACAATGCAAGAAGTAATGGAATGACTGAATCATCTGAGGCTCGAATGAGCCGAATGGAACAAATGCTTGCAGCTTTGACTGAGGTAATGACTCAACAACAACAGAGGCAGCAACATTTACCTCCCCCGCCGGTCCAGGTGTAGCCGGATAACAATGATCTCATAAGTTTAACTCAGAAGTTTCTAAAGATGAAACCACCAACTTTTTTAAGAGGCATTGAACCGCTAAAAACCGAAACATGGTTACTTGAAATGGAGAAGCTATTTGAAGTGTTCCCTTGTTCTGAGGTCCAGAAAGTTCTCCTAGCCACCTATACTCTAAAAGATAAAGCCCGAATGTGGTGGTTGCTAATCTAAAGCAGTAATGGGAATATGACGTGGGCCTAATTTAATGCAATCTTCTATGACAAATATTTTTCCCAATGTTTCAGGGATCAAAAAGTGTCAGAGTTTCAAGAACTTAAGCAGGGTAGGATGTCCGTAGCTCAGTATGAAGCTAAATTCACCGAACTAGCTCGGTTTGCTCCACATATGGTGGATACCGATTACAAGAAAGCACGAAAATTTGAAGGCGAACTGGATCTAGAAATGTTTGACCGAGTAGGCGTATTAAAATTGCCTACTTATATGGAAATTTTGGACAGAGTAATAATGGCAGAAGTTCTGATTCGTAGCTCGAAATTAGCGTGGCTCGAATGACCCGACATCAAAACGACGTCGTTTTGATGTTTTTTTTGTTTTTTTTTTTCCTGCATTTTTCTGCAGATTTTTCTGATGAAGAAGAAAAAGAAAAGGAAGAAGAAAAAGAAGGGTCTATTGCGCTAGGTCTGCAGATCTTGTTCATCATCTTCATCAACATCAACATCAACATCAACAAATTGCAACAACATCATCATCATCATCATCGCGAAGATCAGAAAAAAAAAAATTAGAAAAAAAAAATTCTTTGATTGATAGATCTACCAATTCTTTGATTTCTGATTCTTTGATAGATCTACCAATTCTTTGACATCAAGAACCAAAAAAAAAATCAGAAAAAAAAAAAAATCAAGA
This sequence comes from Camellia granthamiana, assembly GCA_036172215.1. Taxonomy (NCBI): domain Eukaryota; kingdom Viridiplantae; phylum Streptophyta; class Magnoliopsida; order Ericales; family Theaceae; genus Camellia; species Camellia granthamiana. Next base: position 11,145,853 of record CM069905.1, read on the forward strand.
ACATCATCATCATCAACACATCAGCCAACAATTGCCAACAATTTTTTATTTATTTTTTCTTTCATCTTCAGAACAACATCAAGAACAAAACAAAAATAAAAATAAAAATAAAATCAAGATCTTCATCATCTTCAACATCATCATCATCTTCATCATCAAAATTTTTTTTTTTTTTGATGAACTAATCTTCAGATCCAGATTAAATCCAGATCAACTAAAAAAAAAAAAAAGTTTGAAAGAGAAGATCGGGCCGTCGATCACCGCCACCATCATTGTCAATCGCCTCTTCTTTTCTCTTCTCTCTTTTCTCTCTCTCTCTCCTCTTCTCTTCCCTCTTTGTCTGTGTTTGAAAGAATGGAAAAGAAAGAAAGAAGAAGAAGAAAAAAAAATACTGCTCAAAACGACATCGTTTTAAATAATTCAAACCATTCAAATCGAATAAAATTCGAGCTACGAGTGATTTTTCTGATGGTAGAGGCCACAATAGGAAAGTATGAGAGATGTTTTATTAGTGTCTAGAGAGTATCAACGCGATAGGTCTTGGAAGTCCATGCTTCTTGGGCGTAGTCTATGCGCAAAAAGTCGTTGTCACGCGGCAATTAATAATCATTTATCACTGGTGAAGAAAATGACCATTTCAAAGTCTGAGGTCTTTGCCGCTTAACCTATTCGTGTGAGTCATTTCATTGTGAAAATTCTGCGGGCCTTATACCTCAAGTTCCATTCCACCGAGAGAGAGAGAAAGAGAGAGAGAGAGAGATGGATCCAATGCCAAAACAGACCCTAGAGCACTTCACCCATCCAGGCCATCAGCTGGAACAAGTCCATGCCAATACAGAGTACACTTGTGCTGGCTGCAAGACCTTCGGAAAGGGGTCGAGTTATCAGTGCAGCAGCAAATCATGCTACTATGTTTTGCATGACTACTGTGGCACATGCCCTCCAAGCCTCCCCTCTTTCATGCACCCACACCCACTCACTCGGGTGGTCCGCAAGCCACAACAATCCACCCGCCAGAATGACCCCTGTTGCGATGTGTGTCGTGAACCAGTAGAAGGGCTCTTCTACAGGTGCAAGGATTGTGACTTCAATGTCCATCCTCTTTGCACCCTATTGCCTCAACTACTCCGCCATCCGCTTGACCAGTCCCATCCCTTGATCTTCGAGGCACCCGTGTTGCCTAGTCCTTGTTCTGTTTGTGGCGCCGAGTGCTCTTCTTGGCGCTACAGGTGTGGGGTTTGTGTCTTGGATATTCATCTCGAGTGCCTCTTAAAACCATGTGTTCCGCCAACACAACAACGGTCAGTCCTACCATTGGGTCCAAATCCAAATCATCCTCCGCCATATCCACTGCGACCGCCACCGCCACCGCCTTATGGTCATCCTGCGCCATATCCACCGCCACCGCCACCGCCACCGCCATCGCCATCGCCATCGCCTTATGGTCATCCTCCGCCATATCCACCGCCACCGCCATCGCCTTATGGTCATCCTCCGCCATATCCTTTGCCATATCCACCGCCACCACCTTATGGTCATCCTCCGCCATATCCACTGCCACCGCCTTATGGTCATCCTCCGCCATATCCACCGCCACCGCCACCGCCATCGCCTTATGGTCATCCTCCGCCATATCCACCGCCACTGCCTTATGGTCATCCTCCGCCATATCCACCGCCATCACCATCGCCATCGCCTTATGGTCATCCTCCACCATATCTACAGCCACCACCTTATGGTCATCCTCCGCCACCGCCTTATGGTGGTTATGGTTCTGGTTCTGGTTCTGCTTATGGTAATGGTAATGGTAATGGTAATGGTTATGGGGTTCCTTCTGGTTATGGTGATGGTAATGGTTATGAGGTTCCTTCTGGTCATAGTGATAATTATAACATGTACAACAATGGGAACCAGGCTCAAGAACATGGTGAAAAATTTAAGAAGTTTGGTAAACGGATGTTTTTACTTGTAGCGCAGCTAACTCTTGGAGTGGTCTCTAATGGGATATTTGGACTAGCTTTCCCTACTGGATTTTCGATATGAATGGAATGTAAGTTGCAACATGTCATCAAATTACAAAATCAAATGTTTATAAATGAACATGTTGTTGTTATATGTATGATAGTAATGTTGTGAATTTTTCAGGAACTATTGATGATATGGAATAAAGATCTGTCCTATGACTTTTATGCATTGGCTACCTTTCATGGCAAGCTTCTGGTGCCGCAAAATTGCAGTCTTGGAGATCCCATGTAGTTCCCGTTTAATAGTTCCAATTATATATTTTGGGTTCTTGATTGTGGAGTTTTTTTTTTTTTTTGGTTGAATATTCCAAAAAATTAAATTATTTATGAAAATAATCAATTTTTTAAATTATTTATCAAATTAATTTACTTTTTAAAATTACAGGTTCAAAATACGATTTTATGGTGAAATAATTTCATGAACACGCGATTTTAGTAGGTCATGTTAATGTAAAATTACATTTTAATATGAAGTCGTATTTTGAACTTGCATTTTTTTAAAAGTAAGTTAGTTCAATAAATAGTTTGAAAAGTGGATTATTTGAAAAAATAGTTGGGAAAATATAGAAAGTGTAAACTTGAAAAAATAATTACAAACTTATGAAAGTACAAGTGATTTATACACTAGATTGTGCAAATGAGTGTTGTACTTTCATGAATTTGTAATTATTTTTTCTACTTTCCAAATTTTTGATATTTTCCCTAAATAGTTTATTTTTTTAGAATATTAAAAAAAAAAAAAAAAATCCTTGTTTGTGTTTTGTATTTTTTTTTTAAAATTATTTGTGTATTTAAAATGTAATTTGCCTAATAAAAGTATATTAGTGCATACTCCAATAACATTTTATACTTCTGAAATTGGTTTGATTAATCTCCAATAAAGTTCTCTAAATATAGTTAGTGAATGAGTCAAAATACTTACAATGTTCTATCTTATTGGAGCTCCATTATGTGAAGATAGTAGACAAAATGTTTAAAATGCTATTAGAGCATCTCCGATACAAATACGGGAAAATATAAAGTACACAATACTATTAGACTTCAAAGTACACAATAAAGTGTGCCTTGTATTTTTCTTATCCACATTTTTATTTTTCTACACAATATTGCTATAACTATTTTAGTTATTCATCCAAATATTATTTTATTTATGAAATGACACACATCAACAATAAAGATAGAGAAAAATAATTATAAGAGTTCGATACATTTCACGTAATTTTTAAAGACTAGTTACATTTAGATAATAAATTTAGATTGAGGCAAATTGACTGTATCTATATGCCTACTATCTTAAAGATTAAAAATGTCAGTCATATTACCCTTTAGCAAAATATATACCTAATGTATTGGAGATGTTTTAAATGTCCTCTTCCGTTAGAGATACTCTGAAGAATTCATTTGTTGTCTTATTTTTTAATTTTTGTTTGTTGGGGTTTCAATTACTATTCACTCTAAATGTGAATTATCAAATTAAAATTTTAAATTATAAGTTAAATAAGCTTCAAATAATTTTTGCCAACCCCCTTTATTGTGGGAAGAACTCACGTGATGGACAGTTATCCAGTGCAACGCAGTGACGCTACAAACATTCTTCTCATTGATTTTGGTAGAACCGTATTACGTAAGTTCCACGTGCCAAGCAGTTATTCATTGATTTTTTTAAAAAAAAATTCGTTCTTAAAATAATAATTTTTTTGAAAAAAACTAAAAATCCAATTTCGTGTAAATCGTCACGATCACAAAAAAAATTTTAAAAAAAATAGTACCAAAATTTTAAAAATGAAACTAATAAATAACTTTTTAGAGACAACAATTTCATGTGAGAAATTTTTATTTTTTGAGACAAAAATTTAATTATAAAAGGATAGTAATTCACTATTAGATCTCTAATTTCGTCGTTAAAAATATAACAATGATATTTTTAGCAATTAAGATATTTTATTTCCAAAATGTAATTTTATACTTAAATTTTTATGCTCTTAATTTGTGATCTTGTTTGGCAACTTTCAGTTTTAGTCAAAAAAGTCACTATAAGTTATCACACCACTTTCTCTATTTTTTTACATATCTTTTCATAAAAAATTAAAAAATTATTAAAATAATCTATTCTCAAGCAGAAATGAGTTTGAAGCATTGCCATTGTTAGACAGTGGCACTGGATAATTTTTGTTCACGAAATTGAGTTCAGCGTGTAGTGGAACAAAATGTAGGTTTGGTGTATTTTATTATAAGTTAAGAGGTGATAATTAATAAATAAAAATTAAAATCAATTTTTTTTTTCATTTTTTAGATAATTATTTTTTAAAATTTATTTATGTCTTATAAGTTATAAGTAAAAATTGAATCAAATAGTCCAATATAAGCATCTTAAAAGAAAGAAAGTAAAAAATAAAAATAAACTGGAACAAACATGCCAAGGTTGACTTGATTTGTTGAATATTAATTTTGGGTTGGTTTGGAAAGTGGAGTTTTTTAGTGATTTTTTAGCTAAAGTACGAGATAAAAAAAAATAGTAAGAAATATTGTTTTAGTTTTTATAAAATAAAAAAAGTGCAAAAAATAGAGAGATTGAAAATTTTGCTTTCAATTTTTTATATATAACTTTTTAATTAAAAAATTAAAAGAAATAATAGGCTAAGGCATTAAAACAAGGGAAAATTGCATTTCTGCGCAAGTTTTCAAAAAAAATAAAATAATAGCTGTAAACTATTGAATTTTTTTTTATTGATTTTAATAATTAAGATTATAATTTTTCATAAATTTATAAATATTTTATAGAAATATCACTAATTTATAATTTTTATTGTATCTTCTATCGATATCATTAATAAAAATTCTTTTTCCACTGACAAAAAATTAAATTTAAACCAGAACCAAACTGTTTCTCAAAAATCAAACTAAATAATATAATTTGAATTGATTCGAATGGATTTATGGTTTTACTAGTTTTTTTTAAAATGAAATTATAATTCAATGGCTCTTGCACAAATAATTACTAATTTATAAAATATTTATAATTTTAATTATCTGAAATTATTTTTACAAAATTAAACTAAGTTATAATTATACGTAGGGCCCACTCTCGGGTGTGGAGTTTTTTGGGGAGATCAAGTCACTTCAAATGAATTTCGACCTCATAAAAATTATTTTTGTCTAGCATTGTGTTGTATTCACTACAACTTTGACCCAACTACTCCCAACAAGTTGGAGATGTTGTTAAGCAACGTGTATTTGGTGGATTAATTTAGATAGGAATGTTAATGATGAGATGATTATTGAAAAGATTGTTAATTTGCCTATTGTTAATGAAGAGATTAAGTGAAAATATGTTTGTTTTAATGATATAGTATTAAAGATAGATAGTGATGGGATTATTAAATTATTTTTTAAAATCTAAAAAAAAAATTATGTTAAAAAATATAAAATTTTCTTTTAACAATTGCAATTGCACCCCAAAAAAAAAGAATATTGTTCCGACCGACTGAGTAGACGACCAAGTAGATCCAATCTCTTACTATTTTTCTAATCTCATGCTTTTTCAGCCAAATTAATCCTCTTATTAAGAGAGATTAATAAGCCGCTCACTATCAAACAGCTCTTTTAAATCATCACCAAAGATACTATGAATAGAACTCATACTATTCTACTCCAGTCCAACCGCTTACGCGGCCAATCAAATGGGGCCTTAGATATGGATAGTTATCACTGGTCAAGCCTTTGGCGGCCAAGTAATTTGCGTGTTTAAGCGAGAAATTTTAGTGATATAGAATTAAAATATAAAAAAGACAAGTTGGAGATGCTCTTAGATATAGATAGTTATCACTGGTCAAGTCTTTGGGGTTTGAGTAATTTCCGTGTGAAAAATGAGAAATTATAGTGGTATTGAATTAAAACATTAAAAAAAAAAACATAAGGTACAACATGCCATTAATTAAGATTTATCTAGACTGTATTTGGTTATTTGGATTGTACACTGAATTTTTTAGATGTTTTGATAATTTTCTGTTGCTTCCAAGTTATTTTAATTTCTATATTTACAAATAAATGAGGGGCATGGTTTTTTGTAGAGAGTAGTAATTGTTTTTTTAAATATAGTGAAAATCGCAGTAGTCATTGATGTATTCCTATAGAGATAGAGGGATGCTGTTGTGAGGGCTTATGGGAGTTTATTCCAGACCTATTTTGATGATTTGAACCGTTCATATTATAGGGTTCATCGAATAGATTATTCATAAAAAAAAATCAGATTAATTAATTGAATTCATGTTGTGAGGGCTTGTATCAAAATATATTTTTTTTTGAAAAAAAAATTAAAATAACGGAAAATTTTATAATATAGAAATTATGATTTGGTTATAATGCATGGTGGATTATTTTAGTTATTAATTGAAAAAAATTTTGCTAATTTTTTATATTTTTGGTTATGTGTAAAATGATGCATCGGATCTTTAATTATGTTTCAAGTGGTGTTTGATTATGATTTATTATAATATTTAAGTATTTTATTACACAAAAAAGTGTTTAAGGTGGGTTGACTCAAAAGTAAGATTTATACTTCCAACTACACTCTCTACTTTTCACTAGCTAAAGTACGAAAAAAGTATACTATTTATTTTACCTAATTAGTTTAGCTATTGTATTCTCCAACCACACTCTTTATTTTAGCTAATCATTCAAACTAACTTAATTAATTTTTAAAACAAAAAATACTAATTGTTGATATTTTACTAATGTAAATTTGCAATAATAATAAATTTACCCATACAAGCATATAAAACTTGCAGAATGAGGAGAAAAAACAAAATACAAAATAAGTTATTCCGTAATTCATCAAACAGAATTGAAAGAACATATAAAAGAAAAAAGCTTGGGACCCCCAGGACCCCTAGTGGGAAGTCATTGGCCAAATTTTTTTTTTTTTTCTCTTCAATCACTAACTCCCACGTGTGTATGTGGGTATACATATTTGTTTGGAGAGCCTATGGGGCTCTTAATTGTAGCTAGCAAAAAGGTAGGATGGTAAAATAGCTAGCTCAATAGCCAGCTCATTGGAACTCAAAATTAGATAAAATTGCTACATATACATATACATATATAAAATATATAAAATCTCAAATCCAAGACATAAATATACAAAAATCTAAGACATATACATACATATTTGTTTGGAGAGCCTATAGGGCTCTTTAATTATAGCTAGCAAAAAGGTAGGATGGTAAAATAGGTAGCTCAATAGCCAGCCCATTGGAACTCAAAATTAGAATTACATTGGCTAAAATGCCTAACAAGCCTTTTTTAGCTGTCCCTTGGAGATGCTTAAGATAATAAGAATTATTCACATTGATGCATAAAAAATTACAAATTCAAATCATAATTTCAGTCTCAAAGGGATTTTGATTAATTATATGACACATCATAATAACCGTAAATTTTTTTATTCCAGCCAAATTATTTTTGCATATATTTTTCTGTCAGAGCACATGAAAATGCATTATCAGTAATACTATAAATTCAAAATTTTATTTAAAAATTATTCAAAAAACATCAATAGGTGTCTTAAATATACACAATTATTTTTGATAAATCATTATTTTTTAAAATAATAATCCATACTATTTATCATTTGACATTTATCAATTTATATTCTAAAAACTAAACAAAAAAAATATTGAGTTTCATTATTTTAATCAGTCTATATCAAATTGGACGATACACGTGTACGTAAATCACTTATAGAAGTATGATGTCTGATAAAAAATCACAATGGAATTAACTTTTTTTTAGAGGGGAGAGTTAACTTTAATTAATGTAATGATATGTTATATTATGATATGTGTTACAAAAGAATAATATTAATAATCTTAACATTATTGTTTTATAAAAGTGTTACTTGATTACTTATATATAATAAATTTAGTTAAATTATTTGTTTATTTTGATAATTTTAATTCTATTGTGCTATATAAAAGCGTAGTTATCATATAATGATTTTATATGATATATATATATTAAATTATAAGATAGTAAAATAAACGATCATTTTGATATTAAAAATAAGGGGCATTTACATACAAGTCCCATTTTGTGAACTTATAATCCATTAGGTCCTATATAAAATTATTTGCTCCTTTAAGTCCCATTAATTTTTAATAGACCAATTTACCCTTCCAAACCTGAATTTGGGAATCAGATGGTCGTCTTCCAACCATCGCTACCCTAGCACTGGAATTCCATCATCTAAATTTCTTCCTGTAACACCAATGATGCCTGTAACTCTCTCTCTCTCTCTCTCTCTCTCTCTCTGAATTTGGATGTAGATCTTGTTTGATCAATAGGAGGAGTCTCGGGTTAAATTACATACATGTGTTGTGATTGGGTGTGTGGTGCCGGAAAAGAAGACAACGATGCATTTTGCCGGAGCTCCGAAAGCTGTGTGTTGCGCTGCTGCACCAGAGTTTGGCCGCCAATCTATATCTTCGCCGGTCCGGCATGAGGTGAGGATGAAGCTTGTGTCGTGTCTTCTGGTGCTGGTATGGCTTTTGCTTTTTCGGTGCCGTGTGTTGCGGATGATGAAGGTGGGTCGCTCTGGCGTGGTTTTCACGCTCTCTTTGTGTGTAGCGTGCTGTCCAGCTCATGCATGTGTTGTTGTGTTTCAAAGTCCTTGCTGCTGCAGTTAGGGGTGAGCAGCGGATATCCCGATCCGCCAAAACTGACCGAACCAAACCGATCCGCCTCATTTTGGACGGATGCGTGATGACGAGCGGACGGTTGCGGATTGATTTTCTCCAATCCGCCAATTTGGCGGACGGATGGCGGATTTGAGGTTTCTTTGGCCGCAACTGAACCGCCAAACCGCGAGCACCCTTAGTAATTTATAAGATTTTGTGTTTTCAATGGTTTAAATATTTTGTTTGTATTTTCAATTGAAAAAGAGTTCAAATATTCTATTGAAAAAAAGTTTTTAACTTGAATATATTTTTTGAATTGAAAAAAATAAACGTGTTATTTATCTATATTTTTTTGTTTTTAAATCTAACTCTAAAAGTAATAAATAGAAAATATGATATATGTTTGTTGGTTTTTGTTTTCAAAAACATATATAAATGTAACAATACAGAGACATACAATCTCTACTGTTGCTCTGTTCATGGTTTTGGGGGTTTAAATTGTTTTTATATTTTAAGAACCACAGATTGTAATACTTTATGTAGATAAATCATGCAATGATTGTGATAATCTAAAGTTTCAAATTTTCTTTCTTTGGATGAGGCATGCAGTAATTATAATACTTTTTTAAGTCATTGACTGTAATACTTTTTTTTTTTTTTTTAGGAAGTGCACAAGTTGAACTATGTTGAAAATTTATAAAATTTCAAACCGCCAAACCGATTCGCATCCATCCGCCAAACCGCCAATCCGTTCAATCCGCATCCGCCGGATTGGCGAACGGATGCGGATTGATTTTCTCCAATCCGCCAATCTGGCGGACGGATGGCGGATTGGAGGTTTCGTGGCCGCAACCGACCCGCACCCACCCCTAACTGCAGTGCCTTTTCCTGCTTTACGACCTCTCACGGGGAAGATAAATTTGCTGTTGCAAGGGTTTTGATGTATTGGACTGAAATTATTTATTAACTTGTCTAATGTGTTTCCTTAATTGCAAACTCTCTGTTAAACTTGAGTCACTGTGTAGCTAAGTCTCTTTTTTGAAATTGAGAATATTCTCAGTTTATAATATTCTCAATTTTAATCATGAAAAAAAATTCAATTCAGCAATCTAATGTGTCAGGTTCGCAGAATTATCTTTCTTTTCAATCCCATACTTTTCTCAGAAGCCAAACAGAAATTTCTTAGTTTTGATAATTATATACTGAAATCATTCTCAGTTTTGAAATTTGAGAACATTATCAGTTTTGGGATTAAAGGGCAAAACATTTTTTTACCTATAAATGGGATTTATTGGTTCAAAAACTTTTTGACAGGACCTAAGCTACCACCAAATATGTAGACAGGACTTTTTGGTAATAAACTCTAAAAATAATGGTTAAATTAAAAAGAGAATTAATAATATAAAACCAAAAGTGATTCTAATTATTTAATTTTATTTTTATTTTTATATTTATTTAGAAAATAAAAATATGTAGAAATAGAGCTACACAAAATATATTTAAAAGATTAAATATAAATATGTTGTGATTAGATTAAAAAAATATATATTAATTAATTAGGTAGAATATTAATTTTTTCTTTAATATTCTTTTTGAATTATTCATACATATTGTATATAAGTATATAAAATTTAAATTAAATATAAATATTTTGTAATAAATAATTTCATGTTAAATAAAAAATTAAATATAAATTAATATTAAGAAAAAAAATAAGATAGGCAAAAAATAAAAAATATAAAAAAAAATTAATTTGAACTGTGAGATGCATATATATTTTTTGTAAAATTAATTTTAATTTGAATCATGCGATGCATATATCCACCTTCGAAACCGCTAAAAATGAGTGTAAGATAGATTTAAGATGTGAAATTTATTACAAATTAATAGTTTTATATATGAAAAATATTATATAAAATTAGTTTGTGTTATATATATGAAAAATATTATGTAAATTAGTGTTATATATTATGCAAATGCTTGATAATTGGTTAGAATATTCTTCAATCTACCAATCCGCCCAAAATCGCTCAAACTGTAATTTGCCAATCTTCCATTTAGTTTATAATTTTATTCTCAAACCGTCCGAACCGCACCGCCCACACCCCTAAATGCACTTAATTAAATATATTTTGTCTTATTTATTTATTTGTATATCGAGATAATTTTTTTTCAAATATCAAAATAATTAAATTAAAATATCAAAAATATATATGAAAAATAAGTATTTCTCAAATAGAATCCACATAAAATTAGTTATTATAATTGAAATTGAGTTTGCTTAGAATTTTATATATAAATAGAAAAGGGATGTGGCTTTTTTTTGGAGTTGGGATTTCTGTTGTGAGGCCCATTAAAGGTATGTCTCTAGTCTTTTTTGATAATTCGAATGGTTCATATTGTAAGTTTCGTTAAGTAGATCATTCATACAAAAAATTAAGTAAATTATATAGCATCATAATAAGAGCACATTTATTTTTAAAAAATAAACAGTTAACATGATTTTAATAATTTTTTAAAAATAATTAGGACTTGATCATAGGGTTATCGATGTCCGATTAATTTATTTTTTATATGGAGGATATACTCAACAAATCTTACAATATAAACAATTCAGATTACCAAAATAAACTCAAAAAAATACCTCTAAAGCCCTCATAGCAGGGCTACTATGCCTTATGGCACAATAGCAGCAACCCTCAATCCGTTTTGTTTTTTAAAAAATAAACTTTTAGAATGTCTTACAAAAGAAAGGAAAAAATATATTTATATATATATATGATGCCCAATCAATGGGTTAAAACAATGTTACAATTCCAAATTTCAAATTCCAAATTTCAATAAAAAAAACTACAAATTCAGTAGTTGTCAAGTTGCAGTGAACACGACATGATGTCAGACAAAAATAATTTTTTTATGAGAGAGGGCTAGGATTTCTTATCAGTGAGAAAAAAAGTCTTACAAGTGGGAACCAGGTTTAAAGACGTGGTGGTGTTGGTGGAAGAGTAGGGGGAGGAATAAGTGGAAGGATTGGTAAACAGATGTATGCACTAGTACGAGAATCTAAGCAGTTGGAGTTCTCTCCAATGCGGTCTTTGGAACCATTTCAAGTGCATTCAATTAAATGTTAGTGGAGTTTTTCAGAGTAATTATTCAATAATTTTAGAATACCATGTCACAATATGTATGTGATGTTCTAAATTAATTATATAACTAAAAATTGTTAGATAATTAAGAGATAAAGAATGATTTACTTCGTGTATATTATAATTTTTTATTTATCTCATATAAACAATATCTTGTCATATTCGGAGAGTATTTATTTGATCATTGTTTTAGTAGAAAGATGGACTTCTGGGAATCCAACCATAACAGAATGCATTAAGGTCGAATAAGTCTATCGTTCTTTTCATCTGTTTGAGATAGAGGGATAGCTAGTATAGCTTAAGCTTACTTGGGAATGCATTGAGGATTTGAAATAAAACAAGGGCGAATAATTCACATGCGTCAGAGGACCAATTTGAAATTATAACAAATATGCACAAATTATATTTGATTTTAAGTGGTGAAAACAGTTAATTCATTTCTAATATATGTTTGCATTAATTCCAGTGAGAATTTTGGGAGAATGATTCCAAATTCCAAATGAAACTCTATAAACAATTAGTCTTAAAGAAACCAGGTGGTCTCTTGCTATTTAATATTTCTTAATAATCAGAACAAATGGATTCAGTTTGAAAAATTATCCAACTACAAATTCATAGCAGGAAATACTATAAAATTTAACTTTCCTAGAGAAGTGGACGAGGTACTCTTATAGGGCGTGGTGGCCAGGTTTCAGATCTCATCATCCCAGAGCTCTTCAATGGTTTTGTAGGCGCCAGTTTCGTGCACAAATTTTGCACCTGTTACTAGCTTCACCTGCATAATTAACACCCATAAATTCAAGTTATTAAAACTGAAACTTGACCCTATCCAGATCTCTTCAATGATGTGTTCAATGAAAAATGGCTACTTGCCTGCTCAATTTCTGAGAACTTGGCAAACAAGTCTTCAGGTATGGACCAGTCAAAAACATCAAAGTTTTCTTTGAGCCTCGTCTCATTTGTGCTCTTAGGAAGAACACTGTGACCCATTTCCAAAGCCCAACGAAGCGCAACTTGTGCAGGAGACTTGCCCAATTTCTCTGCAACCATATTGAGAATTGGATTCTTGAGAATGTCACTCTTTTGGTAACCTGGAGAACCCAATGGTGAATACCCCTGCGTAACAAAAACTCATCAGAAGAAGTCTTTTAAAAATTAAACAGGTGACAAATTTGGACCACATTAAACGAAATCCATCCAAGATTTAGAGAAAAAGAAAAAAAAAATTTGACATAAGAATATTCAACACTAACAATAAACTTAAGATACTTTAGATATGCATACTCACTGATAGGTGAACTCCTTTGGATTTACAGAATGCGTGAAGTTGTGGTTGTTGCCATGCCAGGTGGCATTCTACCTGGTTGACAGCTGGAGGAATGCGAGCAACGTCCAACAAATCGCCTAGTTTCTTACAAGAGAAATTGCTCACACCAATAGCTCGAGCCTTTCCAGAATCATAGAGCTCCTCCATTGCTCTCCATGTACTGGGTATATCAGGCTGAGTCAGGTTCTCAGGCTTAATGACAGTTGATCCCTTCTTCAAGCTGACAGGCCAGTGGATCTTCAATAATTAATCAAGCAACCCCATTTAGTTACAAAGAAATAACAAAATTCATTTGAGATATGAATAACCAAAATAATTTTAAAAAGAAGTTGTTCCTGAGAATTTGTTTCAGTACATCTCACTCTATTACTTCATCCTAGTTTGACAACAAAGAAATCCCCCACAAAATTACAGTTTAATTATTGAATGATACTGCATGAATGAGATCACTATCCAAAAATTAACTGGAATATAAGGTTTAATTTTGTTATACATACAAGATAAAGATCCAGATATTCAAGCTGTAAATCTTTCAATGTTCTATCCAATGCCTCTTGTACATCTTCTGGTGCATGATCGGTACACCTGCAAATCATTGCAGTTCAAATTGAATAGCATGAACTGGTTAAAAGATCATATGGAGTTGCTAAATGCATGTTCAAATTTTGCATTAACATACAATTGGAATTCCAAATGATTTTTCATTTCTTTTACTTCTCTCTTAGACATTAAGGTTGAGAGACATGTTTGAGTTAAAGAAGATTCAGATGAAACCAGAGTTTAGAGGTGATCCACAAGTCTTTGCGCTGCATCACACCATCTTCAAACAGCTTCTTCAAAGCTGAACCAATCTACATAAGAGCAAAGATGTAGATCATTACACGAGTAAAACATTTAAGTGGAAACCACTAAAATCCTGTCCACAAAATCAGCAGACGAGTATCTTAATTCCCAATTGGAAGGTCTGATGCATAACTAAACCAAGTGCCTAGAATGCAGAGCAAGAATGGGTGCAAGAGTGTGAGGGTTCTGGATTTAAGATTCAAAGAGAGCTCATAACATGATATACGTGTCTATTATATGTGATTAAACATTTTCTTTTTGTATCAAATGATTCAACATATTCACAATAATGTTTAGAAATGTGTACATAGTTGGTGCCGATCAAAGTGTTCAACTGGTCATGGGATCAAGTTGGCTAAGCTATGAATTTCATCATTTCTTTGTATCACATTGGTTTAATTCAACCTGGCAAGCGAGTTGTGACCCAATCGAAGTTGATAAAAAAGTCTCAAGTTTCATGCTAGTGTTGAGGATCTGTACTCTCAAAATCGTGAATCTGTGAATCGAACGTGAGGGCTCCACAAAAAAATTCATGGATTCCATGTTAGATTTGTAAATTAGAGCTAAAAGTGAAAAATAAGCTAATCAAAATTTTCATGGACTTCACACACTTACGATTTATATGATGATATGTTGATGTTGGACAACAAAACCTAATCAAAGACTTGAAACCCAAAAAACTGAAAAATACCTCCTTCTCATTGCCATAAAGTTGAGCACAATCAACATGCCGATATCCAACCTGCACTCGTAGATAATACAGTAAGCAATTGCAAACATAAGTTCTATACAGAATGATGTGACTCGTGACCTTTTGTGGTTCTTTCATCGCAAAATTAAAACAACTCATAAATGCAAAAAATATATTCAAATTTGTCAAATATTTGAAATCGAAACCCATACACTATGTCATCTATGCAAAAATAAAACAGCAAAAATCAAGTAGCAGTAGTAATAACAGAACTACAAAACCTCCTAACAACAGCTTTCCGAACAATTGGTGATCTAACAATAAAAAACAACTGTTTTAGAAGACAACCTGATTAGAATAAAGGGTTTATAAAGATTTTCTGTAAACAAAATTCTCTGTTTGAAAATAATTTTCGGCAAAATAACAAAGCATTATCCACAAAGATCGAGATTTCTGTACCATGATTTTAACTATTTATATACATTTTCTGGAGAACCAAATGGGCTGTAGGGGTATTAGGTCCATTCATGCATGCGTTTGTTGAAATGCCAGAGAGAGCGAGAGAGAAGTATATGGTATACCTTAACGGCGGTGGCGATGGCCGTACCAACGATTCCTGGATCAGACTGCCAAGTGCCTAAGCCAACTGAAGGAATCTTAGCTCCAGTATTCAATTCGAAGAATTGAATTGTCTTCGCCATTCTACACCCGCTCTACCATCTCAGGCTGCCACATTCATGCACCAAATAAGTGTATATATATACACCACGTACCAACCGATGTTTGTGGGTTAGTTATCACTGGATTATGACTCGGTTTTGTGGCCTGTGTTATTATGATTTGATTATAGTTCAATTATGATTTATTGTGTCATAATTAATTTTACAAATATCATAACTTACTATGTATATTCTTAAAAGAGGCATATTCTAATACAACCCTATAACAGATATACTATAGGAGGAGGATCTCTTCTCGTTCAATTTTTAGATTGGAGGACGCTATTTACACCCTTGAAGTTCATCGCGGACTCCATTTAAATGATCTGAACTATTTATTTTATTGAATATTTTGTATATTTCATCCACATAAAAAATTAAGTCGATCCGATAACTATAATTTACTTGTTCAAATTTTTCACATTTTTAATTAAAAAATTATGTTTTTAAAAGTAAATGCTACATTTTTTTGGGTTAAAAATGTAATAAATTGAATAAGTTACAATTATCGAATTGACTTAATATTTTATGTCAGTGAAATATACAAATTGTTCGACAAAATGAATGGTTTAAATTATAAAAATGAAACCCATAATAAGTTCCATGAGTCTAAATAATATCCTCAAATTTAAAATCTGGATCGAAAGAATCCTCCTCTATTATATAAGTCCCGTTAACCATTGCTCATTTGTGCAAGGTAAAAGATACAAAAATAAATAAAAACTAAGGGGTGGTTTGGGATGATCTAAATAAATGCATCTTTTGGCTTTTTATTAAATATGGGTTGGGTTTGAAATGATGTGGTAGAGAGGTGATGTGACTTAAATAAGATAATGTAACTTAAATAGGATAGTGACTTTTTGACTTTTTTAGATTATGACAAATAAGACCTAAATAAAATGATATTTTAAAAATAAAGCACACTTTTCACTAGACCTAAAATAATTTTTACAAAAATGATATACAAACTCATTTTTTAAATTTAATGATATATAAATGATATAATTAATTGATAATTAGAGAAAATATGAAGAAAAATTTTGTTCTTAATAGGGAAAATTATTTATAAGTCCTATTAGGGAGACTTATTTAATGTAAAATCTTGTGTAATTTCTTATGGAGTTTCAAGTCTTATTTAGATTAGAAAGTGTTCCACAAAGTCCTATAAATTGTGATTAAATGATATTAGTATACTATTATACCATTCATATATGTTTCCATATTATAAGTTATTCACCCTATTAAGGTTTGGAGACTTTTAGGAAAGTTTATTGTGTAGGCTTCGTTTGTTGCTGTGAATTGCGCCATGATCACGGAGGCCGGTGGATTTTGAAAATGTTACTGGTTTGGATGGTTTTGTTGTTTGCTCTTGCCGATTTGGACTCAAAGTGTTTGAGGGAAAGAGACAAGGTTGTTTTCTTTTGCAATTGGTGAGTGTTGCTGTGTGTTTGCCGATTGTTTTGTTTTCAATATCATCTTATATGACATGGATTTCACAATCTGGTATAGCCATCCATTGGCACATTTTCATTAGCCTCCATTGAAATTACATTTATGTGTTACGTTCGGTTGTATTTGTCTTTGAACTTGTGTTGTAACGTTATTGTATTCATGTTTATATACGTGTCACATTACATTTCGTAAAAGTACATTACATTCGATTATTAAGTTTTATTTGAATATGAAAATGTTGCTGGGTTGTGCAAAATGGTATAGCCATACATTAGCACACTTCTATTAGCCTCAAAGGATGTTACATTTAGGTTGCAATGTTAAACCACATCTACAATGTTGTCATTTTTTGGTGTGTGTTACGTTCGTTTGTATTTAATTTGTGTTGTGCCATTGTTGTATTTAGTACAGACATATGTGTCACATTACATTTCACAAACTTATTGGGTTTCTAATTTTTCCAATTGAATGTGACAATGTTGCTAGTTCGTGGAAAGTATTGGAATGTATGTGAATGTAACTCACATACACGTGGATATGATTTATGGTAACATTCAATTTCCTAGATATGGTTTTGGCATTCAATTTCCTATACACATGGATATGATCATGGTTTTGGCATTATTTATAATATTAATTTGTGTTGTGCCATTGTTGTATTTTAGTGTGGACATATGTGTCACATTACGTTTCGCAAACTTATTAGGTTTCTAATTTTTCCAATTGAAAGTGACACTGTTGCTGGTTCATGGAAAGTATTGGAATGTATGTAAATGTTACTCTCACTTTTCATTATATATTATTCAATTTGGATTTATATTGTTTAACTATAAAATTTCTTATGATGGATTGTGATTGAATACGGGTTGCACCCCGTTATATGATGTCAACGTTACTGCGCTCACATTTGATTATATATCACATATCTTGCATGCCTTGTTTTTCTGTTTGTTTGCAGAAAATAGTGACACGGTTATTGTTTCATTTATTTTGTTGCGGAAGATATGGACATCATGCTATTGTGCACCTTCGGTTCATCCACTATTCCTGTCAGGGGTGTTAATGGATTGACATTCACACAATTGGTTGAAAATTTATGTAACAGGTGGGCGGATGTGACACCATCATCGATTTTCATATCTTACAAACTACCGTGTCACGAGAACCAATTCATGATGAGTACTGATGTGGACGTGGAAAATATGTTTTCCCTTGCAAGATCCTTTGGCGTTACCCATATCAACGTTGCGGTTGACTTGCAAAATGAGGTGGATGATTTGATTCGAGGTAAGCAATATGATGGGACTATCTCCGCAAGTCAAATGGATCCTAACATTGAACAATTTTCGGGGGCCGAAACGGACGTAGATTTGTTGCCCACGTATTGTCGCCACAGTGAAAAAAACGTTGATGACAGTTGATTGGTCACATGGTATTAGTCACGTAGGCTAATGTTTTGAAGAGGGTGTTGCTGCATTCCGTTTAGTTCTGTCCAAATATGCTATTGAGTGTGGGTTTGACTTCAAATTTGTGAAAAACGATTCAATGCGGATCATGACTGTGTGCACGTTACGAGAGCAAAAATGGTGTACATGGTTGATACATGGAAAGGTTCAAACATGTAATGGATACTTTTGCTTGAAGAGGTTGAACAACTTGCATAATTGAGGTACTGTTGTTTGCACTGGGAAGAATAATAGACTCAACTCTGAATTGGTTTGTAATGTTTTTAGTGATCGGGTACGTGACAAGCCGCTTATACGTCCTACTGACATCGTGTTTGACCTAAAAAAGGAGTACGGACTGACTATTAGTTACAACATAGCCTGGTTAGGTATGGAGAAGGCAAGAGGCAAAGTGTATGGTGACTATCATGTTTCATTTGATTAACTTAGGTGGTACGCAGATGCAGTTATGCAGTACAATCCTGAGAGTTATGTGAACTTGGATTTCGAGCAGTCAACCGGCCGATTTAAGCGGTTTTTCATATCATTCAAATCTTACATTGACGAATTCAACCATATCTGTCCATTATTGTTCCTTGATGGCACTTTTTTGAAAAGGAGATTTAAAGGCAATTTGCTTGCAGTGACGGAGAAAGATGGCAACAAAGGTACGTGTCTTATGATGATTACTTCAATATTCTATATAGTAACGCATCACATGGTGACTAGACATTTTATTATTAGTCCACTATAGCAGTAGGGGATCCCCTATGGCAAATGTGTTTCCAATTTAATGTTATTTTTATAACATTGTCTATGTTGCGGTTAGAATTGTGAACAATTGTTAATGTGAATGTAAATATTGTTAAAAATATTACATATCTAACGTAAAACTTGTCACATCTCCCAGGTTTATTCCCAGTAGCTTTCACTATTGTTGACTCCGAAACGACTGCAAATTGGACTTGGTTTTTAGAGCACCTGATAAACGTTGTCAATAGTACTCAAACATTAACTTTCGTATTTGATCAGAATGCTGGGTTGCTCGAATCCTTGCCTACTGTATTCCCATCTGCACATCATGTGTACTGTTTGCAACATCTCCAAGCAAATTTGAGAGACAAATTACGGTGGGTTGACAACCATGTCTGTTTTGGTTTAATGGCCAACTTGCGTGAATGTGCATACGCTCCAACTGAGGCTTCGTTTCAACACCTTTGGGCCAAGCTAAAAGGATCAGGACGATCCGGTATAAATAATTTTTTGGAAGATATGCCACCGAACCATTGGGTTAACGCATATTTCAAATATGTATGATGCTTACATGTGATAACATTGGAAATACACAATATGTGATAACATTTTCATGATGTTTTCAAAATGTCAACAGGGGCGAACGATATGGGGAGATGACCTCCAACGCTGCAGAATCATTCAATAAATGGATACTTGATGCCCGTAATTACCCAATCACTAGGTTGGTTGATACAATAAAAAATCAGATAATGACAATGAGGGTTGATCGTAAATTATTGGCTACTAATTGGAATGACTTACTTTGTCCAAAAATGGAAAGTTGTGTTAGGGAGGCGTATTCCAATGGTTGCACATGGATTGTTAGCCGGGCAAATAAAAACATATACGAGGTCTATTCATTTCCAACAGTGTTGGTAGACATTAACAAGCGTTCATATTCATATTTCCAGTGGCAATTGAATGGATTCCCATGTGCACATGCAGTGGTTGCAATACAGAATAGTGGAAGGGATTTTACATGTGTTGAACCATTTTTCACCGTTGATCAGTACAAAACAGCTTATTTCGGATACATTCAGCCAATACCAACAGTTGACAAACCGTTCTTCTCGGAAGATGACTTCATCATATATCCACTAGTAGTTAAACGTCCTCCAGGGCGACCGAAGAAGAATCGGACACCATCTCGGGGAGAGAAACTAAGTCAGATTAGGTGCGGTCGATGTGGCTATATGGGCAGCCACAACCGAAAGACATGTAAAGAACCAATTTAGTAATAGACATTTAGCGGCAAAGTTTTAGAATCACTTTTGAGTAGCAACATCGTATTATCGTAGTAGAATGTAGTGAAACAAAATGATAACAAATTTTAATAAGTCAACACATTGTTGAAATGTGATCATTCAGCTGGTTTTTTTCTTCACACCGCTTTCATTCATATATTAACTTTACATGTTTATGTTATTATTCATGCAACTGTATGTTTGAAACCAGCACTACACGTTTAGGTAGTGCGTTGTACGTTGGCCTTGTATGTGAGAATCCATAGTTTTTGAAACCAGGTCACGTTGGTGTTATTATGTCGGTTTGACATAGGTGATCCTTTAACCAGTTCATTAATCTTAATTTACAGCACATTCTTGAAAAGATTAAATTGACGAAGCACACCTACCATTTGAATTTACAGCACATCATTCGACAGTGGGAATAAATTTTAAATCGAATCAAATCATTCGGAATTCAAAGAACAACATTGTTTACAAAGTGTTTTTTAAAAAAAATTCAAAATTCTAGTCTTGCAAATTGTTCGAATTGTAATTTGAAGCAAATAACATACTACGAACACGAATGTGACACCATACAATATAAGGCGAAATGCAAATTGGCACATACCAACATTGTCAAACATGATATGACAATATATAAAATAACAGTACGCATGCCGATTTATCAAAAAATGCGACAACATAAACAAGAATGTGAGGTGCAAAGATTGATGTGTGACACACCCCCAACGTTAATGTGACAACATATATACTGAGTAAATGACAATTTGAACATGTGACACATTTAAAGACAATGTGACATTTGATAAATGAAAAGTGAACCAAATCTACCTAACAAAACCCACTACCCTCAACGTGCTGTGGCAAGTAATAAACACTCCAATATATTCACCCTCATAATCTGGAAAGTATACATGGGAAGTCAAATTATGTTAGAACAATCCACCATCAACACGTAACGTGAATGTCAAAAGTAACAATTTAAGTAACCCAGATAACAAACGTCATCTGATCAATCCTCAATCTTGTTAGTTGCATTTTCCAACTTCTTGTGACAAGTACCAAACACTCCCACACATTCACATTCAGAGTTTGGGTATTAGAAATGGACAACCAAGATTCCTACTGACATTCACATTCACATTTAGACAACTACATTCACACTTAGTCACCCAAGATTCCTACTGACATTAACTTCCTACTGACATTACTGAATGATACATGTTGCTATATTATAACAAACAAGTGCAAATAAAAAGTTATGAATGAACCGTTATAACATATTCCAAATTTTTTTTTTACGAATCCTCAATCCATATTGACAATGCTACCCAAACATCAAAAACATCCAAAATTTGTTTAACGTCAAACGTACTGTACCATTCAAAAACTAATTAACCATGAATTTAGACAAAAAAAAACAATGTTGTACCCATTTGGCACCATTGGAAAATTGTTCCAATTGTCAATTGGCAGCAACAAATGACTTTTTCGGGTCGTTCACAAATAACTTCACCATACCGGCTCGCATCGTTTTGCAGCTCTCCTCGTCCATTGACTTGTCCACATCTAGGTGACGTACGAGTTGCTTCATCATGAAGCATACTATAATTCCATAATCAGCCCTGTTATAAATATTTAAAACATTAGTAAATACGTTAAAACAAACCACATGCAATGTATGGAAACATCAATGACATACATTGCAAACAAATGTAATTCACACTTACGAGTCTACTTTTTGTTGCAGACAATAATCAACCACTAAAAGTTCTTTCACCAAATCTTGCGTTTCAACTGCGCCAACCTTCAATATCCGCCTTATGTAATCCCCAAAGTATCCCTTCTACGTTATTGCCAAATTTATATTACCAAGTAATTAGTTTTGTTGTCAAATATAAAATACAAAGACCAGTGAAATTAACTAATTCACGTTTACTAACCAACAACCATACTTCCTAGTAATGTTTGTCTTCCCTCCCACGTCTTGATTTCATTGAGTTGTAATGCATCCAAAATTCCTTATCAGTTTCATAAACCATTAGTGTCCAATGGTTATCTAAGTGGATTGAGAATTAAATATATATGACTTTGAGGGGATGAGGGGCACGCACGGCCAAATACCTGTCACGTACATCTTCGGCCAGATCTCTAATTGTAGGCTACATACATTCAATTTTGTGTTCGTTAGCACAAATATAAAATGTCTAACAACAATTTATCAAACGCCACATCTTACCAAACATAACGTGCTGAAAATGTATGATTTTTTCTCATCCGTGGATGTAGGTGACTTGATTTGTTGCTCGTACATCAGCATTTCCGCGTATGCATCAATTACCTACGTGCACAAATAAAACATCTATGACTTTACTTCCCTCGTATACATTTATGTAAATTGCGTACGCATGTTCAGAAGCTTCAGACGTTTCAAGAATAATTAAGGATACCATACTTACATTGTCTCGTAAGGTCAACCCCTTAACGATTGCCCGTATGTCATTGAAACACACATAATTGGAACCATTCTGCCCAGTCCAGACTTGCACACTAACAATTTAACAAGATATTGTTCAACACTAAATTCATGTACAAATGCAAAACGGTAATAGTAAGTTTGGAAATGTACCTATCCTCGCTTTTCTCGTAAGCTTCTTTAAGCTTGTCTTTCTCTTGTGTTGATAACAACTTCCAAATCGGCAAACGATTAGTTAAGTCAAACCGAGAAAATGTCCTCTCTAGCTCCGCAAGGTTATCAACCTCTATAATTTTATCGTGCATTATTTGCTTATCAGCACACTTACCCACATCGACCACACCACCATTAGATGGTTTCTTCAACCTCCCCAAAACCAATGGGTATTCATACTCTGGCAGTTTGTGCTCCTTCCTATTTTTATTTTTAATGTTTCTCACAAGCGAGTTTTACAGCACAGTTGTTATTCTAATATTTTGACTTATTGCAGACATTATATCCACATCACACACCACATGCCCAATTTCGTGGGTGGGGGTCACATGAGTATGCACCCCTCATAACTCTGCTTTCTCATTCACGTCAGATGGAGACAATGTCAGCAATGGCATAATGTCAAGTATGTTTGTCTCATAATGGTATATGTTCGGATGGCTTTACTTCATATCCTGTACAGCAATAGATGCTTGGGTGTATTCATGCACTGAGTACTCCTCCAACTGATCTACAAGCTTTGCGTTTTTGTTGTTAAGCTTAGCCATTAGCTGCTTCATCCTTTCTATCTCACAATCCTTCTAGTTATTGGTCAGTGTGTATTCATGTGCTAACTTCCTACATCTTTCTTCATTTGGTGCCCTCATTGTTGACAACTGTGTCTCTAAAGCAAATATGATATCACATTTACAGCGGAGTTCTATCTTGAGCACACCAATTTTAACCAATGCTTTCTGGTATTCTTCAGAGGTAGACGCACACTGACCACAATGACCATTACTATCAACACCACCTCTGTTCACATCTCTTTCATGTTGTACATTTTCTTTTACGTTTTCTAATCCATGGACACGAATACCATCAATTGAACCCAAAATGTTGCCATCTACAATTGTCCCACTAGTTGAGCTCATGTTCCCACTAACCCCATTGCGATACGAACATTCAGCGTTTGCTTCAATTTCCTTAATGTCATTCGCCTTGGTGTGGTCCGTTCAAAATGGCTCATGTGCAGCTCTCCTACCACAGCCTACAAAAAAAACAAAAACAAAAACAAAAACAAAAACAAAAATCACAAATCACAAATAGAAATTGCG
The DNA here is from genome assembly GCA_036172215.1 of Camellia granthamiana. Classification (NCBI taxonomy): domain Eukaryota; kingdom Viridiplantae; phylum Streptophyta; class Magnoliopsida; order Ericales; family Theaceae; genus Camellia; species Camellia granthamiana. Next base: position 11,169,999 of record CM069905.1, read on the forward strand.
ACATCTCATATTTACGTTAATAGTACATAAATTCATACTTCAACATCATGTGGCTGATCGATGTCTACTGCTCTTATCTTTGTGACTAACTTGCTGATATTCCATTTCATAAACCTCAGAAATCCATCTCAACGATTAGCTTTGATCAAGTTGGTGTGCTCACATATCCAAAACTGTGTAACTATAGGTAAAAAAAAATTAAGTTGTCAAAATTATTCGAAACGAATACACGTACCAAAGCTACCAAACAAAATCATAATTATAATGGAGGGGGAAAAAATACAGAGCACTTACAAGCAGGGCAGTTACACATCCACTGTCTCAGGCTTAGAGTAGAATCCCTTAATTGACTCCATCAATATTGCGCATATTGCTCCCCTCAATCATATGTTTTCATGTTCTCTAGATCCTCAACAACCCGGACAAACCCCCATCCCACAGTCTCGCCCGAAGTGGAAAAGAATAACTTTCCATATAAGTACAAATATGATAACTTTGCAACATTCTGGTGGTCCTAACTAGTGTTCCTGATTAATGCATCCATTAACAGTTTCTTAATAGTCTTCAAGTTTATGCGTGCTATGTTGGGATACTTTTGTTGGATGAAATCAGTAGGAAGTCTTGGCTCATGTGACACATCTAAACTCTTCTTGCCACCATGGATTCCAAATATTAGTTGCATATCGATGTTCGTCAACTCAATGTGTTTACCACCAATCATGAAAGCGGAGTTCTCTAGAACAAATGTTTGAATGATCCTCATTACAATGTCATTGCATTTTTGGAATTCATGTTCATTTAGCTTAGTTTTTCGCATTACATCAAACAGAAACTAGAACGGTGTTTTCTGAAGATGATACAAATGCTCATCTTCAAATTTGACGCTGCCACAAGGTTCACAATTCCAGTGATGTTAAAACGGTAGCAGAATCTAGGTGGTTTGGTTAATGGTTATTGAGGTTCATATTTGACCTTCTTTCCTTTTCGAACACTACTTTGCCTTACTGCGTTCACATTCCCTGACGGAGTTAGACACCATCGTTTTTTACCAGATGTACTCCCTTCATGGATGTTTACTGTCACAACCCAAACCCGCTCCCATAGGTTTAGGATCGTAACCGACCAGTAATCCACGATTATCAAAGGCTTGATTGAGAGAAAGAAATGATGGGGGCTAGCGGAAGCTCTTACATAAGAAAACAAAACGCCTAACGAGCTGTCGACCTACATGAGATGAAAACAAAACACTATAACTACTTATATATATACATGTATGTCCAAGCATTACAAGTTTCTTACAATTACATCACAACCCAAAGGAATAAGTCGTTCACATCAACAACAACTGTAACATCGTTGGCAACTAGACGCAACAAGTGTGGGAGTGCCAAAAAGGGTAACCACTGAGTTAACCCATGCTCTGCCAGATGGGAACCTCGACATGAGGCGCAAAAGGTGGTTTAACCAAATCGGGGCAAGACCGTTGGCTACGTCCCCTCCTGAATTGGATTACCTACATACACATATGTACAAAACGTGAGCTAAAGCCCAGTGAATAACAGCTGATTAAGAGATTATGAACGATATTTACAATGTAAAATACGACACATACTGAACAGGTTCATATGACATCTGAGATGCATAACATGTTGCGTAGGAGGTTTAAAGCAATAAAGACAGGCGGCTTAGAAGGCCGAACAGACGGTTAGGAAGACTGGACAGGCGGTCATGAAGACCGAACAGACGATCATGAAGACCAAGGATTAGATTTGATGGTCAACATCACTTTACACAGGAGTTCCATGAGAAGGAACTAAGAGATCTGTAATCATAGGTAGTACCAGGATTGTCATAGTAAACAATAATAATAGTGGTAAAATCATCATTCATTAACATAAGAATCTTTTGGGGCATTCATAAGTTCGAAGTAGAGAAAGATAATTGGAATTAAACATATTTGTACAGCAGTGTTACTCACAGTCCGTTTCGTGTTGCAGACAAATGGAATGAGGCGTTTGACCTACACAAATAGATATAAGCATTGTCCACTTAATGCACCGAACACCCAATGAATTAGTTTCACAACTTAGGGATTCATGGGTTAAAATGTAATTCACTCTTGTTAAACGTTCATGCAATGTAATTGGACATCATTTATGATCGTAAAACACGCTAACGGAGGCCCGAGAGTGAGATAAATACACAGAAAAGTGAAACGGAGGCCACCAACTAGCCGCACGTGCGGAGGTCCTTGGCCGCACGTACGGGACCCTCTCTGTACGTGCGCCATCAGGTGCTTTTTAAGCAGAAAGCTTCCCAATTTTCCCTTGTCTTCTGCATGTATGGGCCTACCCGTCGCACGTGCGCCAGTGCACTCCTGCACGTGCGGGCTCCCCAGCTGCACTTGCAGTTCTGGGTGTTCCAGAACCAAGTTTTTGCCCTGATTTTGGAACTCCAAACCCCCAAAAATCAAACCCAAATTCATTCAAATGGAAGTCCAAAAATTAAGAAACATGGTAATAAAACAATTACTAAGAATATGGCTTAGAAGTCAAACATCAATTCCCTTAATCTCATAAACAACTTAAAGATTAAAGGGGGAATACACATGGTAATTCTATGCCTTAACAAAATCATGAACATATGGCTTAATTTCATATAAGATCATAGGGATGAGCAAGGTTATGGAAAATTCCTCTTATTGGGGTTTCTAGCTCAACTTACACCACTTAATCCCACATCCACTCCTCAAGTTCCATGGACCCAAAATGAAAATCCCCATCATGCAAGAAATTAGAAAGAATTCTCACCTTATCAAGTTGATTTGATGGAATTACTTCTAATTCTCCTCCTTTCCCTTTCTTTCTTCTCCTCTTGCTCTGTAGAACTCACTCTTAGATCATGTCTCTCTTTCTCTTTCTCTCTCTCTCTCTCTCTCTCTCTCTCTTTTGAAGTCAACAAACAAATATTTATATATAATAAAAATTTAAGTGATTTAGTGCCCATGGAAGTAAGTTATATCCATTTTCATTATATTATATCTTACTATGGCCTAGGTTAATTAACCCTACTCACTTAATCTATTACCTAATTTTATAACTCAACCATTTAACAAATCAGACAGTTCTTAACATAAGGGAACACATCTAATAGCAATACAATGCACAAAAATAGGCATATAAAGTACAGATAAATGCATAATTCAGTTTAATTATAAAAGTAACAATTAAGGAAAAAGGCGGGTGTTACATTTACTTTCGCCTTGGACCCCTTTTGTGGTGTAGCCTTAATTGTACCTCCTGATAAACATGCCACAAATATTTCACATTTTGTATACAAACAAATGGCCAATAAGTTAACCAATGTGAACATGGAAATTAATAGCAATATGTGACAAGATGAGTTAATATGTTCCTCGTGATTATTAACATGTAACACGATAACATGTAGTTGTACATGTATTCAATTCACACCCATTCACATAGCCACACCATACATTAACATTTTAATTGTATGACAATACAACATTTCAAGACCAAAACATTCAGTAAGTATGCCTGAAGATATGCTTTTACTTCATTCGATAAACATCAAAATTAATTACAACATTTTCATATGTCATTACACTTCACTTGTGTTAGATTAACATGCCTTTTCTAAGTAGACACAATTTAATTCACATCATTCTTTAGTATGAATGTACTTGTAAATCATGTAAACATAATCCAAATAACACAATACCATTGTGATTCAAAGCACCACAACACTGTTGGTTTATTACAAAAAATTAAAAAATGACGAACATGCGTTTATGGGAGTTAACGTCTTCAGCCCAAAACAGAACATATAGCATAATGTGGTGCATGCCATTTTATCAACTAATGTGACAATAAAAGCCATAATGTGAAGTGAGACAATTTCTGTGTAACACACCCCGAACACGAATGTGACAACATTTGATGGACACGTGCAACTTTGTGAATGTGCCGTTGTGTGAGACAATGCAATATATTCAAATTCAAACATGAACCAAATCTACCCAACTCAAACCACAACCCGTAGGCTTATTATTCGTCCCGCATAACACAAATTAATGTTGATATGGAAATTACTCCACCAAATATTTTATAAATTAACACATAACCATACACACATTTACAAATATCACAGTAGAGCATGCAATGTGAACGCCAATAATGGGAGAAATGCCAATTCATTTAATAATGTCAAAATATAAACAAGACTGAACTATGTGAATATTAACATACAACACACTACAAACACGAACACGAATGTAATAACTTAAAATGTGCAAGTAAAACCAAAACTGTAATAACCCCGACCCATAATTAGCTATTAATCGGTAATTAAGAACGCTAATGAGTGGATTAAAATGAATTGTGAGATTAATATGTAATTTGCATGATAATTGGCTTTTATCTGCTACTTATAGCAATATCTGTTTGAAATTTTGCTTTAATATGTTAATTGGAATTTTTAGAACACCATGGCAAATTTTATAAAAAAAAAACTGATTCAGTTTAGTAAAATCGCATGTGATTAAATTAAGCCTTAATTGGAGCTATTTTTGAATAATTGAATTTGGTGCTAATCTTGAATAAATTAAGGTTACTTGTGTTGAATTAAATAATGCATGATTGGTACCTAATCTAGTCCTATTATTGACCCAAGATGAGAATTAGTGTATTATTGGGTTGAGGCATTGGTGGTGTTGGGTGTAGGGAATCATAACCCTTGTGAGTGTGTGTTGGGTGAGTGCATGTGTATGCACGTGTAGTGTGCTCAAAAGTGAGGTGTGTATGTGTGTGTTGTTCAGCCGAGTGAGAGAGAGAGTCCTTGTGCCATTCTCTTGCTCCCTTAGCCTCTGTGTTGAGAGTTCGGTTGTGTAGAGAGAGAGAGAGAGAGAGAGAGAGAGAGAGAGAGGAAGTTTGGCTAGGAAGTGAAAAGATGAACTCAAGAAGCTAGAGGAAGAATGAGAGAACTAGGAAGACCACCTTTTGTTGTGTGAAATCCAGCTCTAGGTAAGAGTTTAAGCTCCTCTTCTGTAGCTATTCCCCCATGTATTATGATTTTAGCTCATCTTGGAACCATTTTCACGAAATTAACTTAAGGAGTAGGTCTTTGGATTTGAAGGTGCCTTGCATGTGCATACATGGTGGATTTATCTTTGATTTGATCTTGTTAAAGTTGAGTTTTGAAATCCTTGCATGCATGTGAGTTTATATCATGTCCATAGTTTCAGAATTCATGAATTTGTGGATCACCATTTGCATGTTTTGAAAAACCATGAAAAGAGTTGAAAAATATTGCATGAAGGAGTTTTGGTTCAAACCTTTCTAGAATTGATGAGTTTTTGAATAAAAGATGTTTTAAGAGTCTTGTATTGAAGTTTTCTAAAGCTATTTTTGTGTGTTTGATCAAATAATGCAAGACCCCAAGGTTTGGAGGTGGTTTGGAAGCCATTTTTGCTAAGCTTTCTGTCCAGAATTTTACAGTTGGCTCGAGCGAAGAAGTGGTGGCTCGAGCCAACATTTCAAGCTCTCAGAATTTTGCACTCTGCAAAAGGCTGGCTCGAGCGAATAAGTCTTGGCTCGAGCGAGCTCTGTTTTTGCCTTCTGCTGGCTCTAGCCAAGAAAAGCTGGCTCCAGCCACCAACCTATTTTCAGCATGTTTTCAAAAGATGTTTTAAGTACATATCTTCACTCTCATCTCTTTATGGGCATTCTTAGGCATGATTTATGAGCCGTTAAAGATTAATAAGCTAAGAAATAACATAAGTATGTGAATTAGAAAATATGTGTAGAATCCGAGTATATGGGTAATATGAACAAGTTATGTAGCATGGAATGAATGGGAAATTAAAGTGAGAAAGCTAAGCCATGTATGACCACATGAATGAATAATAATGAGACATATTTTGTGCTATGTATTTTGTGATTGTAGGTCAAGACTCGAGAATTGATTGACCGCCTACGGAACCACTGTGAGTAACGTTATCGTAAAGATACGTTTATATGAAATTATGTTCCAAACGAGATATGATATGTTATGTCTTCTGAAATGATATATGCTTCTGTGAACGAACATTCCAAGTTTGAAATCTATTATGGCATCCATAGATAGTCCCAAGTCATGGGGGACGGCATGAAAATGCGGGTCCATGACATTTACGAGATCTCGTTAGCCACTTCATTGTGGTGATATGTGTTTAATCGGTATCCGGAACCGATTACTCTAGTCGGAAGACGTTATGTGATATGTTCTATGGGATGTACCATTATTATGTTCTGATATGAGATGACTATGATTATGCTATGATCTGTTTTGTACGTACAAAATGTTCGGAATTCGTTCACTAACCCCTTTACCTTAATGTTATTCACTGGGCTTTAGCTCACTGTTTGTAAATATATGTATATAGGTGAGCATTCTGGAGTTCGAGCCCAAAGGTTTTTGTAAGGGGACTGTGTTCTGTTACCAGCCAACCATTGTGCCTCACGTGGAGGTTCCTGAAGTGTCTTGGGTTCAAGTTCTAATTAGTTCTGTATATGTATGAGACTTTATTTAATTATGTTGGCTGTACTTAAGAATCTATAATGTGTGTGGTATAATGTGTGGTTGACTATCATATATGTATGTCTAGTTTGAAATATTCTGTTTCATGTAAGTCAACACAGCTCATTGGACAATTATATTTATGTATTTGCTTCCGCTAGCCCCTTATCATATGCTTATCTGTTCAGAGGCCTTTGGTAATCTAAGGATTACTGGCCGGTTACGATGCTAAACCTATAGGGGCGGGTTTGGGTCGTGACAGAGTGGTATCAGAGGACGAGTTATACCGCACACACGTGTCCATATGAGCTATAGGATGTCCTAGAAATGAAATAGGGACATTGCATTATCATGTGTAACTATGTGAACATAGATGAATTGAAATTGAACCTATATGCATGATCATAGAAGTTAAATGGGAAAAACATGTCTTGATAATTTCAAATACCAAATGTGAAATCTGTATGAGCATGAACGTATGAAAGTAAAGAATCATGTGACTGTATCTGAATTGAACTTGAAGTGTAAACACGTCTGGTATGAAATGAAATGTGAAATCTGTAAGAACCTTCATTGTATTGATAAGCACCCTGTTTCTGTATAGATCAATGGAAAGGACAAGAGATGTAGACGAATCTGAATCTTCTGACGCTAGAATTAGCCGGTTAGAGGAAATGGTTGAAGCCTTAACTGAGAATCTGAAACAACAACAACAAGGGCAAATATGTGTACCCGAACCAGCTAATTATGATATGATAACACTGACACAGAAATACAATAAGATGAAACCACCGGAATTTCAGGGGGGTATTGAACCGTTAAAAGCCGAGGCTTGGGTTTTAGAGACTGAGAAAATATTTGAGGTATTTCCGTGTACTGAGGCACAAAAAGTTTTGTTGGCAACATTCACACTCAAAGAAGAAGCTAGGAGATGGTGGATGTTAGTGCGAAATGATAATGAGGGTGTAACATGGGATAGATTTAAAGAAATTTTCTTCGAAAAATATTTTCCCCAATGCATCCGGGATAGGAAGGTATCTGAATTTATACAACTGAAACAAGGCAAAATGACTGTGGCCGAATATGAAACAAAATTTACTGAGTTAGCCTGATATGCACCCCATATGATAGACACTGATTATAAGAAGGCTAGGAAATTCGAAAGTGGGCTTGACTTAGATGTGTTTGACCGAGTTGGTGTCTTAAAATTACCAAAGTACGTGGATGTTCTTGATAGGGCCTTAATGTCCGAAGCAAACATAGCAGCCTTGAAAATATCCAAATCAACTGAATCAGAAAGAATGAAACAGAAGAAACAGAAAGTTGAAATGTCAAGTAATTCGATGATCAACGTGAATGAGAAATCTGGGGCAATAACTGTGAACAAAGAAAGTCAGGGAAGTAACGTGAACAAAGATATACCTGTCTGTAGAGAATGTGGGAAACAACATTGGGGCATCTGTCGCCGTCTATCAGGAGCTTGTTTTAAATGTGGTCAGAAAGGGCACTTGGCTAAATCTTGCCCGCAAACTCATCTGAACAACAATAAGCCTAAGTCTACACCCTAGTTCCAGAAAATGCTCAGAACACTGAAATGACTAATGCAGGTATTATCCTAACCATGTGTAATTGTTTTATGGGAATTTGTGTGTGAATCATATGTTCTTAATTTGGTGTAGATTGTGGACATGTTAGTTGGGTAAATTGGATCGTTAGAATTATGAAACCATGTTGATTGAACCTTGTGAACTGAACGAACCACCTATGCCTTGGAAATTATTAGAACTTGTGAACGGTGGGAATTTGTCGGGTTAAATCTTTATATCGTATTGCGAAAAATTTAATACGAACTGTTAAGTGTGACCTTTTGAACTATGCTAGAACTGGTGAACATGGGAACACATTGTGATTGACTTTAACTTGGGAAATCTATATGACCATGACTTGAGTTGAACTGTTATATATCGACTGACATCATCAAATGACTAGACCCGTGATCTCGAATTGTGTATATGAATCAGTCACGTAGGGAATTGCTGAAATTGAGAACCTATGTCAGTTGGGAAGAATGAACTTCTGCTTATGAATTTGTGAACGAATGCCTAAATGATAATTGATCTTAGACTCGTATCTGTATATGTATATATGTCCTCGCTTGTGAGACTATTAGAACTGATGGAACTGAACCGTGATTGATGAACATTTTGAGACCTACTGGTTAATATGAACTATCGTGACTGACCTGTTGAACTGTGCTTGAACTGTTAAACATGGAGACACATTAGTAGTGACTGTATATGGAACATGTTTGAACTCATATATATATCTATACCTTTGCATGAAACGTTGGCTAATTACATTGTATCTAGACTGAGTAGACTTATGACTTATTGCTTTAATTGTCATATCTGGAGGAACTGTTTGTGTTCATCTGTATATAGAACTCGTGAATCTGTATTGGGAAGGCTATTAGACTCTGGACATGTACATATATGACTATACCTTTGCTCAGAATGATTGATATGATATTTGTTTTGATAATTTGACCATTGGAATTTTGACTCTGGGATTGTATGACTAAGTAAAAACCCCATATGATAACCTCTGAACTGTGGACTGTGATTGTTGAACATTGACTAGACTGTTGACTAGACCAGTGAGCCTATGCTTTAATGATTGTATGACCAATCTGAAACTTCTGTATAACGATCTGCCGTTGTGTACCTTATGCTTACATGAACTCAGTTGGGAAATTGTTCTATTGACTGTGATGTTTACTTTTGATATGAACAATTATATACCCGTGCACCCACATGTGAACTTACTTGGAGAATGTAACATTGTATATGACCTGAACTCTTTGGTATGAACTACTGTGATACATAACTCTGCTGTGATTTGAGAACCGAGGAACTTAGAACAACTGTAAAACTACTGACTGTTGTAGAACTATTGTACCTCGTCGGAAATGATAAGAAAATAACCTTTACCTGATCTAATCTAATAGAACTTCTGTCTGATGACTCACACTTTGAACTGTTACTTGATATGTCTGGGTAGAACTTCATCTGATATGACCGGGTAGAACCTTCATTGATTTGATCTGAGGAGACCCCTATTGAAAGCCATTATCTGATTCGATTATACTATGGGGGATTGTGAACTGCTTATGATTGAATGACAAAGCTGTGTTGCTAGGGGAACTAACTGAGTGAAAAAATTGAATCGATCTTGAACACTTAGGAAGAATGTCAATCGTCAATAGCAGACTATGTGATTGTGGAATCTGGGAACTTATGCTTGGGAGATATGGGAATATTGTATAATGACATGTGTTTAATTGCGTCGGGATTATCGTTATGACCTCGAATTTGTTTGACAAAGAGAATGATTACTTCTGGGTTACTGTATTTTAAAACTAATGGAATCTGTTGACAGCAGACTGGTTTGATTATGAACTCCGACTATCTGGAAGTATATGTAATCAGTATAACTGCTTCTGTATCGACACATAGTATGATTGAATCTGTGAAAACTGAGGCTAATGAATGGTGTATGAATGATTACTTTGGAAGTCCGTTTACTGCAATGGGGTCAATGTACGAAATTACCTTGTATTCCTGATAACTTCCGAATGACTTGGACTGACTGTGATGGTTTACTGAATTGAGAACTAAATTGAACTAAGGCCGAATGATTGACTCAGAAATGAATAAATCGAATCTCTGTAACTTAACGGGGGAAAATTACTTATGAAAATGAGACTAGTGCAATCTATAACCCCAATAAGTGTTTGATATGGGTAGTGTGTGTAATGATGCAGTAAAGTTGTGTGCAACTATATTTATGTTCTATGTCATGAAATAAGTTTTCTGAAATGTTATATGTTGCATACTGAGTGAATGTTCAATTCTCTGAAAAGTTTGTGGCACCCTTAGTTCATATGGCCCTCGCCCGGGGGTAAGAATACCGCGGCCAATCTGTATATGGCCCTTGCATGGGGGGTAACAATACCATGGCTATGTATGTGGGTCTCTGGACCAAATGAATCTGATAACTAATGGGTGTACCACGTTTGAGTATATGCAAAGTTTGAATATGAAAATGATTATGAATATGTATGTGAATCAGTATCTGTTCTGTTACGCTTATGCGTTTTGTTATGTTCTGTTAGTGCTAATGAATGCACCACGTATGCTTAAGCAAGAAATGTGACATCCATGTATGGCTTGGACAAGAATATGAAACCGAACATGTATCTGAATCTGTGAGCATGGTTATGCTTCTACTTTGTAACGAGTTGGAGTTGTTTGTTTTCTGATATAAGATAACTCGAGTTTGGGGACCAAACTCTTTTAAAGGGGGAAGACTGTAACAACCCCGACCCGTAATTAGCTATTAATCGGTAATTAAGAATGCTAATGAGTGGATTAAAATGAATTGTGAGATTAATATGTAATTTGCATGATAATTGGCTTTTATCTGCTACTTATAGCAATATCTGTTTGAAATTTTGCTTTAATATGTTAATTGGAATTTTTAGAACACCATGGCAAATTTTATAAAAAAAAAACTGATTCAGTTTAGTAAAATCGCATGTGATTAAATTAAGCCTTAATTGGAGCTATTTTTGAATAATTGAATTTGGTGCTAATCTTGAATAAATTAAGGTTACTTGTGTTGAATTAAATAATGCATGATTGGTACCTAATCTAGTCCTATTATTGACCCAAGATGAGAATTAGTGTATTATTGGGTTGAGGCATTGGTGGTGTTGGGTGTAGGGAATCATAACCCTTGTGAGTGTGTGTTGGGTGAGTGCATGTGTATGCACGTGTAGTGTGCTCAAAAGTGAGGTGTGTATGCGTGTGTTGTTCAGCCGAGTGAGAGAGAGAGTCCTTGTGCCATTCTCTTGCTCCCTTAGCCTCTGTGTTGAGAGTTCGGTTGTGTAGAGAGAGAGAGAGAGAGAGAGAGAGAGAGAGAGAGAGGAAGTTTGGCTAGGAAGTGAAAAGATGAACTCAAGAAGCTAGAGGAAGAATGAGAGAACTAGGAAGACCACCTTTTGTTGTGTGAAATCCAGCTCTAGGTAAGAGTTTAAGCTCCTCTTCTGTAGCTATTCCCCCATGTATTATGATTTTAGCTCATCTTGGAACCATTTTCACGAAATTAACTTAAGGAGTAGGTCTTTGGATTTGAAGGTGCCTTGCATGTGCATACATGGTGGATTTATCTTTGATTTGATCTTGTTAAAGTTGAGTTTTGAAATCCTTGCATGCATGTGAGTTTATATCATGTCCATAGTTTCAGAATTCATGAATTTGTGGATCACCATTTGCATGTTTTGAAAAACCATGAAAAGAGTTGAAAAATATTGCATGAAGGAGTTTTGGTTCAAACCTTTCTAGAATTGATGAGTTTTTGAATAAAAGATGTTTTAAGAGTCTTGTATTGAAGTTTTCTAAAGCTATTTTTGTGTGTTTGATCAAATCATGCAAGACCCCAAGGTTTGGAGGTGGTTTGGAAGCCATTTTTGCTAAGCTTTCTGTCCAGAATTTTACAGTTGGCTCGAGCGAAGAAGTGGTGGCTCGAGCCAACATTTCAAGCTCTCAGAATTTTGCACTCTGCAAAAGGCTGGCTCGAGCGAATAAGTCTTGGCTCGAGCGAGCTCTGTTTTTGCCTTCTGCTGGCTCTAGCCAAGAAAAGCTGGCTCCAGCCACCAACCTATTTTCAGCATGTTTTCAAAAGATGTTTTAAGTACATATCTTCACTCTCATCTCTTTATGGGCATTCTTAGGCATGATTTATGAGCCGTTAAAGATTAATAAGCTAAGAAATAACATAAGTATGTGAATTAGAAAATATGTGTAGAATCCGAGTATATGGGTAATATGAACAAGTTATGTAGCATGGAATGAATGGGAAATTAAAGTGAGAAAGCTAAGCCATGTATGACCACATGAATGAATAATAATGAGACATATTTTGTGCTATGTATTTTGTGATTGTAGGTCAAGACTCGAGAATTGATTGACCGCCTACGGAACCACTGTGAGTAACGTTATCGTAAAGATATGTTTATATGAAATTATGTTCCAAACGAGATATGATATGTTATGTCTTCTGAAATGATATATGCTTCTGTGAACGAACATTCCAAGTTTGAAATCTATTATGGCATCCATAGATAGTCCCAAGTCATGGGGGACGACATGAAAATGCGAGTCCATGACATTTACGAGATCTCGTTAGCCACTTCATTGTGGTGATATGTGTTTAATCGGTATCCGGAACCGATTACTCTAGTCGGAAGACGTTATGTGATATGTTCTATGGGATGTACCATTATTATGTTCTGATATGAGATGACTATGATTATGCTATGATCTGTTTTGTA